>OZ038510.1:19760440-19887940 GCA_964036315.1 Acanthosepion esculentum
TGACATAGAAAGTCAAAATCTTGGAAATGTTTGAATTTCAATTTTGTTTTTTTTTCACTCAAATTCGTATACAGTGGAACCTTAGGTCACAAATACCTCATCATGACCAAATCAGTTCACAAACGAATTTTCTGAACAAAAGAATGTCTTGGGTGACAAACAGTTTATCAAATGACAAACACGTGTCAACAAGCCAGAGAACTGATGGGAGAACATCAGTTGTCATGTAGCTTTCACTCTATACATATGCCTGCTTGAATTTACAATGCCTTCTCTTGAATTTCATTGCATTTGTGTTCTTTTGAGAACATATATATATATATATATATATATATATATATATATATATATTTTAAATAAAAACAGATTGCTTTAAGGTTCCATATAATAAATTATTTCACCACAGCCCTTTTAAAGGACAGTGGATCATCAGATTTATTTCCAAATGTTGAAATGAAAAAATGAAAATAAATTTACACATTTATGACGGGCAATAATAAGGAAACTCACGGTAGGGGGGTAGAGAGACAGCATTGAGTTAGATGTAACATTTCTATTGTTTCAAATTTAAATTTTCGCTGAAATCTAGACATTGACACTTTAAATCTGTTAACGGAAGTTATATCTTCATATAGGAATTGGGATGGACAAAGAAGTATATAAAGAAAAAAGAAAAAAGAAAAAGAGAAAAAAAGAGAAAGAAGTTGTAAAAAAGTGTCATTAACTTCTATTAGAATAGGCGTTGTTTTTTTCTTTTCTTTTTCTTTACTTTGAGATATATATATATATATATATATATATATATATATATTAAATAAGCTGCATGGGGGCCAAAGAAAGATAATGATAGCAGCAAAATGAAAAGAAAAACGATGAAATGAAGAGAGAAACCCCAGTAAGAGAACTCTCCTGCCAAATAATGTTTTCTCCCTTTCCTTTATCACCACACCCCTTACACCATCAACTCTCCTTCATACCGGTATGGCAAAATTAAATTAAAGTTTTCATTTATATTTTATCCATTTAGTAATGTGTTTATCTTTATTTGCTGTGTTAGACTTAATGATTTCAATTGGTTTTGCATATAAACTTGGGCAAAGGTACTATTGTAAAAATTTAAATAAGCTATCATCTGGGCCCGGGAATGGATTAAGCCATGTAATTTCACTCTACAAACATTTGGAGTCATGAACTGCCTTCAGGAATATCTGTCTATATCAGTTTATCCACTGTGCCACGTCTCCTCGAGACACATGACACAGTGGATAAAGGTGTTAGATCCAGTGTCAACAGGAGCCAAAGAGTGTGAGTTCAATACTTGCATTAAGGTGGTGGAGAACTTGGAGGGGAATTAACAGGAGATAACTGGTAACTGACATCCATTAAACATGGCACATGAAACTAGAACAATCTACTGCTTAGATTATCATCAACAGGATAATGGTTAATGAGCTACACTTGTAAACAATCACTATTATAAAGGGAGTTTGATTCTCACTAAGTGCTCTGCAACTGTAGCCTTGTGCAGACTAAGCTAAGCTTATTAAATACTTAAGGGTGAAAGGGTCATGGTTATCAAGCTGGTTTAGTCAGTTGAATCTTTACTAGGTACTAAACACTCGTAGCCTTGTGTCATACAAAGCTTTATCACTACCTATGAACAAATCAGAGCTTAAAATTAATGTCATCTTGAGGACAATAAAACATTTGTTTGGGATGACTCAGATTTTTTCAGATATTGAAAGGATACAAATTTTTTAATTAAAATCCTACTTAACAACAGTGATAGGGTTTTTAATCAAGAGCTCCTCCCCACCAACACACCCTTTGCAAGTTATTTAAAGACAGAAAATATTTTTATATTGAAAGACTTTTTTTCTTTTTTTTTTTTGAAATAATGGTTTGGTTTGGTTGTTTGGGGTTTTATGGTATATCAACCACTATGGGTTATTTAATGCCAGATCCAGTATTTACTAAATATATCAAAAACGTATAGATGGCAACATCATTGTTTCAAAAGCGCATAGCTGGCAACATCATTGTTTCAATGTGCTGGAAAAGACCAGGAAGTTCACTATTTTCCCATAGCTGGGACCCCAACAGGTGCTGTAGTCAGGGTGGACCTGTGAACACCAGCAATTAAGATGTGGTTCCACGCTTCCTCAAAAGCTCCTGATCAGAGGCCTTGCTGTTGGATGCAGTTTAACATCGTACCCAGGACGTTGAGATAATGGTTTAGTGATACAAGTCTTACTAATTAACCCATAGCTAGTGGGAGAAAAGGTGGATTCATACCTTGCCCAAGGGTATTTGTGCATAAGTGAATGTAACAAACCCAACTTGAATTGGAACTCAGCTCTCCAATTAATTAATTCTGAGCCATTATCCATTACACTAACCATATGACTAAGAAAAAATTAAAAAAAAAAAAAATTGACAGAACCATTAACCTTTAGCCATCTGCATTATTAATATTACTTCCCTTTCTACTGCATTCTTTGTGAAATGCAGTTTCCTTATTAATTTCACTAAAAGTTGTTTTTTGTTGCCCTACCAGGATATGACAACAGAACTATGAAATTCAAACGCTATTGTTCAGTTATAGTGGCAAGATAAACTTTTTGTACGGCAAATGAAATCACATACAGAGTAAAAAGGTTAAGAAACAATCTTTTTTTTTCTGCTTATCATAAACTAAATTGAAATTTTCAACTACTTCTTGTAAATTTCTATTCATGGCCCTCCTGCTCAGCAATATGACCCCAGGGAAAGCAATGACCAAGTGGCGAAGAAGTGACGGCAGGACAGAGAGACAACAGTTTTCAAGATTGAAAACATCAAAATAAGTATTTCATAAACATTTTAATGGTGGGATTATTTTTCAGGGCACCCATGTCACTACTGAATGTAAGTTTTAAAGTGGGTTTAATGTCAGTACTGTTGAAAAATTGACCAAGTTGTAGTTTCATTAAGCTACTAATGATTACAAATGGTAGTTAAAAAAATAAAATAAAATAAATTAATTTAATTTCAGGATAGTATCAAAATTTTTCAGCACAGTGGAGAAAAAAAAAATTCTTCTGAACAAGGATTACAAGAATATCTGTCAATATTTCCGAGATGAGGTGTTTTAATTATTTACATTGTTCGGACTGTTGTCCTCATCTGTCATGTTCACAACATTTTCAGCCGTTGTACGCTCCGGCCTTCTTCAAGTGATTAGAATTTTGAACCGAAACCTTTATTTCATCCACTGGGGTAGATTGCTCTAGTTCCACATGCCATGCCTCTTCTGGGTGACTCAGTTATCTCCCTTTAACTCAACTCTCCACGTTTTTGTTCACCACTGCCATAGCCAGGTATTGAACTCACAACCCTTTGGGTCAAGTCACTGGATCCATCCAATGCTTTTATCAACTGGGCCATGTATCCTCAATGTAAATGATTACAATAAATTTTCCATCTGGATTTATGATTATTTACATTCAAACTATTGCCCTGATCTCTGTTGTTATCACGTTTCGACCATTGTGCCCTTCGGCCTTCCTCAGGTGTGTATATCACCCTGAGTAACCTTCATGGAATTCTGAACTGAACCCTTTATTTAATCTATGGGGATGGACTGTTTTCATTCCACTGCTCATGTCTTGGGATACCATCTAGTTCTTATTTTTAGTTAATATTGTTCAGTTATTGCTCACCCATTTCCACTGAGTGCAATTACACACTGCCCGACCCAGGGATTGAACTCACATTCACTATGTCACCAAATTCCCAAATCATCTACAGGGATAGATGGTTTCCATTCTGTTTTTCTTTTACAAGGCCCAACAGCCACTCAAGATAGAGGGTTACAGAGTCAGAGGCACAGTTTATGGGGAAACATAATGCTTAACCCTATACTTAAACAGGTTAAGTTTGTAGTTAATTTGTTGATTGGATTTTATCTTAGTGGCTTTATTGCCTTGCTTCAGGTGAAATAATTAAAAAGAAAACAGCAGACAATATTAGTTTCATAGAGATGTATAAGTGCATCTTAAATAGAAGACAGTGTAATTTTCATAAAAACGTTTCGGCTGTTGTGCCCTTCGGCCTTCTTCAGGTGTATATCAACCTGGATAACCGACATGGAATTCTGAAGTGAACCCTTTATTTAATCTATGGGGATGGACTGTTCTCATTCCACTGCTCATGTCTCGGGATACCATCTAGTTCTTATTTTTAGTTACTGTTCAGTTATTGTCACCATTTCCACTGAGTGCAATTACACACTACCTGACCCAGGGATTGAACTCATAAATACTATGTAACCAAATTTCACAAATCAATGCTCTAATCCACTAGGCCATTGTCCAATCATGTCCAAAATAAATAATGTAAATAAAAAAAATTTCCTGTTACAGGAATAATTATCTTGAGTAATGAATGAAGATTTTATCCAGCGTCTTATTCCGCCAGGGAAAACAATGACAGTCAAGATATTTCAGAGACACAACAGCACACAAGAAAATACAATATTCCAATCTCAAGTTGGTTTGTTTGTTTAATAGCATATTGGTCATTTAATGCCAAAATTTAATTTTCTTGAGAGCTTTGGTAATTTATTTTTGTGACTATGAAAATCTATTGCCAGAAATTTTTTTCCATTGTTTTAATAATATTGCTGATTTTTTTTTTTTTTTTTTTTTTTTTTTTTTTAACTATAAAAATGTATTTTTATGCTTTCATAGTGTCATGACCCCCAGTTTGAGGGTTAACTATTTGCCCATAGTTGTGAGCCTAACAGATGTTAGCATCCTGTGGCAGGGTAGACCTGGGAACAACAGCAATTAAGAGGCCTTGCTGCCGAATGTAGTTTATCATCATACCCAGGATGATCTGGTCTTAGGTGGTTAATAGACCAAGACATGGCACTTCAGGTTAATGTCAGTGAAACTTCATTTCTGAACTCACAAGCAATCAAGAGCTTATACGGTTAAAACTAAAATGGTTCACACCCACAATTTTCCAAAAGGAATCACCTAATCAGAAGATTGAATAGGATTATAGAATGGCAAATTAATCCCAGAAAATTAAAGGGATTACAGGATTATATCAAATATTTGGAGAGGAATAATAAAGATAATTTAGAGAAGGGAGCATTTTTTTTTTTTGAGAAATGTAAATTACAATCAAAGAATCCTTTCAATGTTTCGATTTACATACGTACGTACATACACACACACACACACAGTGTGCAATGGATAAATTACACAAAAATATCTCAAAATATTAGGTTGGTGCAAAAATAATGTCATTTTCTCACATGAAGTTGAACGTCAAAAAATGACATTATTTTTGCACCAACCTAATACTAAGAGAGGAAATTTATTTAAAAAAAAAAAAAATAAAAATCGCCACTGGCTTCAACCACAGCCTCCTGACAACTTCAGGATCTCTTCTGGATGGTCTCCTTGTTTAAGTTGGTGGATGCTGCCATAATCCATCACTTCAATTCGTCTTTTGTGTTACAAGGAGTTTTACTGATCTCTTGTTCAACTGCACCCCACACACAATAATCAAGGGGGTTTGCAGTCTAGGGAGTTATGTAACCAGATGTAAGGAGTGATGTGGCTGCAGAAATCATCTGACAGCCATGACTAGGTTCTCCTGCTTGTGTGGCATGGTGCAGAGTCCTGTTGCCAAATACAGAGTCTTCTAGCAGCCACCTTCTTGACCCAGGGTAGCACTACTTCCTCAAGGCACTTAATGTAGTCGTCCATGTTGAGTCTAAGGCCCTGTAGGAATATGAATGGAGGCATAACATTGCTATCACTAGGGATCACTCCAAATACCTTCGTAATCACCATTAGACTCATCCAACTCTTTCTGAATCCTCTGCAGTTCTTCAGATTGACACCCAAACACATTGAAATGTTCATATTAGAGCTTCTGATGCAAATGCCAAGTAGTATTGTACTACATCCTTTCTAAATTCCTGATGGAGTAAATTGCATCATGGTGATCTTTTTCCCCACAGACGGTGCCCAGCTGACTCTAATATACAGTGCAGTCGACAAAACCCAAAACAAACATGCATGGATGAAATTAAACATAAAATGGCTTCAATTTACCCATCACACTATACAATCATAAATATATATATTCTCTTGACTCTCTCGTCGAATTTGACGTATGAGGGTCAAGCAGATCAGTTCCAAGGAAACTGATAGCCCGACACCAGCACATGAGATTTCATTATACTGGTTAAGGTTTTCTGCAGAACCATCCACACTTTTTGAAGGGCTGAATACAGAGACCTGGTGCATTACATGCCACAGGGTCCCCAAACGACCCACTGCAGGTTTTTAATTCAGAGTTGTCCCTCTCCTAGACCAGTTGCCATCCAAGGCTAGAGAACCCAGTCTGTCCTGCTATTTACCCATAGCTGGGGGGGGGGGAGAAGAGGAGGATTCACACCTTTCCCAAGAGTATTAGCATGCAAGTGAATGTAATGGATTCAACTGGAATTTGAACTCGGCTCTCCAATTCCTCAATCCAAACAGCTATCTATTACTCCACCGTGCCTCATATATATATATATATATATATATATATATATATATATATATATATATACTGGATTCCCCCTCATCATTTTCAACATATGAGGGTAAAACAGCTGAGTTAGAAGCAAGCAGACTACCTGCATATATCATTTGATTATAGTGGTGAAGGCTTATGCAAATCAAACCATACTTTTTGGAAAAGCCGAATACAGAGCACTGGTGTCAGTATGCCATTAGGATGCCAAATGACCCTCCACAGGTTTTAAATACAGATTTATCCTCCAAGCCCATTCACCACCCAAAGATATATATGACATGGTCTGTCAAGCTATTTACCTATAGCTGGGGGGGGGGACGGATGGATTCATACCTTTCCCAATGATATTAGCACGTAAGCTTAATAAACTTGACTGAAATTCGAACTTGGCTCTCAGATTTCTCAATCTGCAGTTACATCTCCTGTGCACAATATGCACCTAATGCAACAAAATTATGAAGGTGATTATTATGTATAAAATGCAAAATTTTTTTTTTTTTGTAGATTTACTGCATAAAGGTCCCAAGCTGTCTACCTGGAGTAATTACTGATAGCATGTGCCTCGTGTGTGTATATCATTTAAATTCGAAAGGGTTAAAAAAAATCTAAAAAAAAAAAAATTAAAAAAAAAAAAAAAGTCCATAAAAGAGAAAATTGGTCAATTAATGGGCTAATTTTACAACCATATTGGGTTAATTTTAAATTTTGTATAGAATCCCCAGTGAGGATTGAATTCCTTTACTCAGTAGTAATGGTCAACCAGATCAGCCTCACTAACCATTACCCCACATTAAGGAACCTTAAAGAAGAAAGTGCTGAGAGACAGAGAGAGAAACTGGGAGCATCCCAAAGTGGAGGGCATCCCAAAGGGGGCTATAGGCTACAGCATAGAGAAACATGTTCAAAACATTTTAAGATAACAAAAAGATGCAAGCATCCAAAGAAGGTAGTAGAGTATCACATCTGAAATGTTTGAAAAATTCAGACAAGACATTTGGATTATGGTTAGAATCAGAAAGTAAAATATAGATTAAAAAAAAATTTTTTTTTTTTTTTAAATAATTTTACCTCAAGCAAGGCAATAATACCACTAAGACACAAAGGGTTACTGGGAGTAAAAGAGAATAAGAAGGCTTTAGCAAGGAGAAAGGACAATAAAAGAATACAATGATAGACGTTACTTTTAAATCTTTGACAATCGCAGTTGGCAGGGAAACAAGAAATAGATCAGAGTTCCACAAGTAAGAAAAGAAACAATTACAATAGAACTTAGTTATATCTATTTCAACAGTAAAACGAGATTCAGTTACCAGTCTAGTAGTATGCTTAATTTCATGTTGTCAAGGTACCAAAGAGAAGAGCTTATTAGAACAATTGCTATGAAAATATTTATAGAAAAGACAGAGGGAAGCCATATCACAGCAGCAAGAAAGTGACTGAAGTTGAGATGCCAGGTTAGGCCCAATAACATTACAGACCCTTTGGATTTTGTCAAGAATCTCTAGATATATAGCAGGAGTACCAGACCAGATATGGTAGTAATATTAAGTGCACGGACGAATGGTAGATTTATAAATGTACAGTATGGATTCTGGCAAGAAGGATTGTCTCAACACAGTGAACCAACTTTCCTAGCAGCAGACCTAACAATGGATTCAATATAGTCGTTCCACTTCACGTCAGTGGAGAATGTGAGACCAAGAAGATGCACAGAGTCATTCTCCTGGAGGTTAGCTTCAGCCAGTGCTGATGGAAGGCAGAAAAGGTCCTCCAATTAAAAGAGAACAGTTTCATTTTGGAGATGTTAAGATTTACAAGCAATGGCTTTGTAAAGCTTGTCCTAGAAGGTCATTTTCAAGAGCAGCCGCCAGTTTGCTGGATGTGTCGGACTTACTACTAAGACAGAAGTAAATACATTGACAATTTTTCAAGTAAGTTGGTGGTTTCCAGCCTGGAACACAGATCATTTGCAATTATACTCAGCATGACTCCATAAAGAAAAGTCACTATCAAGAGTACTGTTACCCCTTAGCATAGTAGGGACATATGTACTTCAGCTATAGCAGCAAGTGTGTGTCTTGGGCAAGACAGCCTGACAGAGCCCAACCCTCTCCAAGCTGGTCTGAATTCAGTTTTCCTTCTAGACTAGTTGCCAACCAAGGTTATAGGACACGGTCTGTCTTGCTATTCAACCCATAGCCGGGGAGAGAAGAGATGGATTCATACCTTTCCCCAGGGGGAGGTTGTGCATAAGTGAATATAACAAACTCAACTGAAATTCAAAACTAACTGCTTCTGTTCATTCCTCTCCATTTAAACCACTGCACATCCACAAAAGAATAAATGGTACAGTACCATTGTTTTATGTAACCCAAGATTTTTATATTTCCATATACAAAAAAAAAAAAAAAAAAGATACCATATCCTCATTTGCAGACAAGTCACCATTAAGATTAACCATTTTGACTCTTTCTCCACGTGCCTCCACAAAAATGCGATACCTAACATTTAAAATAAATTTTTAATAATGAAAAATCTTTCTTAAATCTTATTTTAGTTTTCAATAAGCAAAATACTTTGCTCTATTTCAATAGACAGACAGACAGTGTCCTATAACCTTGGTTGGCAACTTAATTAAATTGATTGAAAAGAATTTTTTTTTTTTTAAATTTAACACCATTTTTTAGCAAAGTGGTTATAAAAATGTAAATCTTTTTATTAAAAAAAAATATATATATATATATATATATATATATATATATATATATATATATATATATATATATTCTGATACTTTATTTAAAGGAATATTAGCGGATTTAAATTATAATTAATCTGATTTGAAACAACTATTATTTTTATTGAAGTTTAAAATATCACAGAAATGCATTTATTTATACACCGGTAGATTATTATTTATGTTGACGACTTTTTAACCCCTCTATGCTTGATGACAGATTGTTATCTATTGTTCTACAGGGGTGGGAGGGTAACTTAAAAAAAATAATTGTGGAATATCACGTGAAAAGTTTTTAAGTACTCGGTAATCTTAAAAATTTAAGAAAATATTCCCTGTAATCTAGTAATTTAATGAATTTTAGAGAATTTGGGTTCTAAATTTACTATAGGTGTCGTGTATGGGCAACCGTATCTATAAAGTTCAGCACATTTTTACACATACAAAACAATTCAAAATTCTTTTAAAAATAGCCAGGGGTGTCAGATTGTAGGACAGATACAATAGCCATACAGATTGTGTGATGGATATCAGCACAGAATGTTGAATTGACAAGCCAAATTCAAATTCCAGCCTGGGTTGTTGCATTCACTTTCACACTAATACCCTTTTTTTTTTCTTTTTTTAAGCGTATCACCCCAAGCAAGGCTGGAGGCCACTATCACGCAAGGGGTAAAGAAGGTTTGGAGCAGATAGAAGTGGTAAAGGAGAGGATGTGGTGAAAGAGAAAGACAGTGGGTCGATCAAGGCAAGGGGGTTACAGAATATTTGGAGCGAGAGCAGATAGGAATGAAAAATGAAAGGATGTGGAGAAGGGAAGTGGATAGATTAAGGCAACTGGAGATGTCGATTGATGCTACACTTAAACCGTTGGAGATTGTATTTGTCAGGGAAACAATAATAGGGAAGGGAGTTCCATAGGTGAGATGTGCGAGATGTGCAAGACATGAAGCTATTGGAGTAGAAGAGACGTCTACATCTAACAGTTTCAACGGTGAAGGGGTGGGAACGGGATGCCAGTGGGAAAGACGTGATTTCTTCATCTCTTCTGTTCTCCACCTCACACCAACTAGGCGTTAAATAGCAAGGTAAACTGAGGTCTCTAGCCTTGGATGGCAACCAGCCTAAGAGAATGACTACTTTGATATCAAAAACCATAGGGACGGCAATGGGAAACTAGTCCATTGTCCTGCCCCCACAAAAAAAAAAAAAAGAAAAAAAAGGACTCGTACTGAAAAGATATGGCATTTAAAAATATGTTTATAATAATGAATATACACAAAAATAAAACAAAATATTGAAAATCTACGTAAATATGTTGTTTTTTGTGAAGTTTTGATTTGTTCTTTGGACTGTCTGACGATAGCTTTATTCCTAAAACTATTAGTCATGGTAAAAATCTGCGTATCTTCATTGTGTATATTACACGCTAATAATAGGTTAAGCAGAATTAGCCAACATTGATAATCTGTGATCTATTTTTATCGCAGCAAATAAAAATAAAAACCAATGAAACTTACTAAATACAAATAAATGTTTTTTTTGTTTTGTTTTTTTTTTTAATAGTCTAACAAAACAACCTTTACAAAAGCCAGCTCTCTAATTAGTCTTTAAAATCATTTTTTGTCTCAAAAGCAAAACTATGATTCTCTTCCATAGAGCCAAAGGTGAGTAAAAAAAAAAAACGTTTTTGTTTAATTCTCGTCAGTTCAAAAATGAAAACAGGACGAGAGAGAATTGCCTATGACAACGTGCATGGAGAAATGCCTATGATGAGATATTTAAAATGCCTATGATGAGATGGGGAAGAGGAGAGAAAAATGCCTACGACAAGATGAGAGAAAGAGAATTGCCTATGATGATATGGGGGGGGTAAATGCCTATGATGGGGGTGGGGTAAATGCCTATGATGAGATGGGGAAGAGGAGAGAAAAATGCCTACGACAAGATGAGAGAAAGAGAGAGAGAATTGCCTATGACAAGGTGGCGACAGAGAAATGCCTATGATGAGATGGAGGGGGGGCTAAATGCCTATGGTAGGATTGGGGGGTGCCTATGATGAGATGGGGGTGGGGTAAATGCCTATGATGAGATAGAAAAACATCTCAGAAAAATAACATGTGCAAACAACACTGACAGCAGGGGGTAACCATAAAATGGACAAATTCGCTATTGAACAAAGAAAGCCATTTATTTCATTTTTCATTTGCTAAAAATTTAATTAGAAATAAAATAAAGAAATTGATATTTCGTTTATATTTCCTTACACACTAAGTAAAAAAGTCCAGAGTTTTTTTATTTTTTAATTCCACAAATTTTTTTAATTTTTTTTTGTGATATAGGTACCGTAGGGTACTTCGATACTCCTAGTGTAAGCAATAATGCAACAGGCACGTTAGTTTTCAGATTTTTCTTCTTTTTTTTTACCTGATAGAACCTTACCACCACTGTACCAGTCACCATGCCAACAGAGACAACGTTTTCGAAAAATGTCAGTAAGCCTATTTTGGTTGGCTTTCTGATTCCATGTAGTATGCAAGCTAAGTCATTTCTAAAAATTGTATCGCCAAAAAACAAAAAGGAAAATTCAGAAAATGTAGCAATTCTTTTCACATGAGAATGATATACGACATCCATTCATTCATCTATATTGATTTTTTTCCTGATGTTGGATTTAAAGTTAGTTGATTATTTCGTTACAGAACCTAATTAATTTGATCCTAAGACCATACAAATTTCGGCTTTATGCTGCAAAAAAACAAGTGGAGGAAAAAGATATCTAGTAACCATGACACGAAATAAATAAGATCTACAGTGGGCGTGGCTGCTATAAAGATGATCTTTCGTGTTTGTACAACCACGTGATTGCTAGACTTTTATTTATCATACTGTGTTGTAAATTAATATTTGGATAAGAATAACGTTTTGATTTTAGACAGAGAAGAAAAGAAAGTGGCTTGCATAGCAGTTCTAAAAGAAAGATGTAAATCACAACACAGAAGAAGACATCTCTTTCTGTCTCTCCTCAAGAAGTGGCAACATAAAACCTATTTTCATTTCTGTTTAGCTGCTTCACATCTGAAGAGAAGCAGTCTATCACTATCTCTACAAACTCCTTTTGGTATGACTAAGAAGCAAGTTGGTGGCAACTATAAACTCCAACAGGCACGAACTGATATGTTCGTTATTCTTTCTTTTTTACAGTGTGGGTGTATTAAGAAAGAAAACGTGTCATTTCTGGACATCTCAGGAGGCGGATTAGCAAGCAAAAAAAAACAAAGAACCGCTTTTTAAACGCAAATAATGTCTTTCACCTAACGCCCACTTTTCCTTTAAGTCCGTTTTCTTTTTCAAAGATATTTACAGAAATTTAATAATTTTAATTAATTTTGGTTCAAATTATGCATTTTAAATCGCGTGAGAACACCGATGCTTATTTTTTAACATATTTTTTTCATTACAAATAAGGTCAAAAAAGTATTTAATTAAATTAACTTATACATATTTTCATTAATTTTTAATTGAGTATTTTACGAACTTGAAAACGTGTCTCGCTTTTTAAAATGTTATTTTAATAATTATTAATCATTAATTTCCTTTTCAAAGTTTTTGTTTTTTGTACGTTCAAGAAAAAGATACTATAAAAAAAAAAAATAAAAAATAAAAAAAATGATTACGCAAGAAAAAATGAATTTAAACATTTATTTTTAATTAAAATAAGTTGAACTTTTTGAATTAAGTAATTAAACTTATTTTTTTCATTTTTAATCTGTCTCATAAGGAAAGAATGTTTGTAATTAGCTTTTTATTTTTCAAATTTTTTTATCTCTTCGGAACTAAAACTAAAAATATTAATTTTCAGTGTTTAACTTTATTTCCAAAATGTCCCCCATTTCCAAAATTGTAAAGAACTAAAACATCAAAATAAATTGAATCATTGAAATTAAATTTATTCAAATAGATGCAAACTAAACAAAAAGGATTTTTTAAAAATAGACTGGTGGGATAATGAAGGCTAATTTTGGTGCACCTGATAGAACCTGTTCCTTTAAAAAATTAAAAAATAAAAAAGACAGAAAATCACTGGAAATTCCAAAATTATTTTGATTTAATTATTTTTTTTAAAAACAGGGAGAGGGTTATTTCAGATATCAGTATTTTATTTTTTTTTAAAAAACTATCTCAAAAAAGAATCACACTTCTATCGCAAACCTAATACACAAAAAACTACAATACATATTTAAAAACAATTTTTTAAAATTCTCACTAAACACAAACAATGATTTTAAATTTATTTTTTTATAAGAGAGAGAGAGAAAGAAAGAGAGAGAGAGAGAGAAAGAGAGAGAGAGAGAAAGAGAGAGAGAGAGAAAGAGAGAGAGAAAGAGAGAGAGAGAGAAAGAGAGAGAGAGAAAGAGAGAGAGAGAGAAAGAGAGAAAGAGAGAGAGAAAGAGAGAGAGAGAAAGAGAGAGAGAGAAAGAGAGAGAGAGTCCTTTTTAAGATTTGCCAAATAGACTCAAATCACAAAGAATGAAGTTCTTGTTTTGTTTTGTTTTTTGTTTCACTTGTACAAAGAAATCAAATGACGCGATTGTCCTAAGATCAGCTTTCATCTTATTAGCATTATTTGTCCCTCAAGTACGGAGAAAGGAGACTCGCTTGGACTTGTGTCCACCCTGGGGAGGAGAGACAATTCTTTTTAATCTTACAATAAAAAAATAAATAATTAAAATAAAGAGATTAAGTGATTTTAAAAAATTGTCAAAATGGATTTATTTAAACAGAGATGAAAATTCAAAGGAAAGCAATTTTAAATCAATTTAGTCTGTCCTCCATTGCTCATTATTACAATACACCTGGTATTCAGGTTAACCAAGAGAAAATTTGACTTTTAAAAATTAATTCAAGGAGAACGGAGGGGGGGGGGGAGAAATGAAAGTAGATTCTTTGAATTTTATTAAAAGTACACATGTGTAATCAGGCATGAAAATAAAACGATTTTTTAATGTTATATGTGCGCGAGATGGAGGCAGGCACGGAGAGAGGGAGAGGCAAGCACGGAGAGAGAGAGAGAGGGGCAGGCAGGCACCGAGAGAGAGAGAGAGAGAGGGGCAGGCAGGCACCGAGAGAGAGGCAGGCAGGCACCGAGAGAGAGAGAGAGGCAGGCAGGCAGGCACCGAGAGAGAGAGAGGCAGGCAGGCACCGAGAGAGAGAGAGGCAGGCAGGCAGACACCGAAATAGAGAGAGAGAGAGAGAGGCAGACACCGAAATAGAGAGAGAGAGAGAGAGAGGCAGACACCGAAATAGAGAGAGAGAGAGAGAGAGGCAGACACCGAAATAGAGAGAGAGAGAGGCAGACACCGAAATAGAGAGAGAGAGAGAGAGAGAGGCAGACACCGAAATAGAGAGAGAGAGAGAGAGAGAGGCAGACACCGAAATAGAGAGAGAGAGATTCATTAGTTGCAAAAGTTCAGACTTTCACAGCTAAGTCCCGTCATTGCCATGTACACTTTGACAAGTCATCTTCATTCCCTTCATATCCATTAGCAAGAAGAAAGTTCTTCCTGAGAGCCGCTGGCTTTGTGGAACTTATTCGCCAGTCGCTACACAATCTTAACCTCTCCATGTCTAGGCTCAGCCGTTATCACACCTAGATGCTTTCAGGATCTTTTACTTACGTTCATTAAACAACCTTTTTCAGTAACCCTCTACCTTACATGGCTCTTTGGCCTTATATTAGCTGAATAATTAATTTTTTTTTTAAATTAGAAATACAAAATTCCAGTGTAGTTCAGACCTCTGACCTCAACCAAGTGGTCAGAAAGAAGCATTGCTTACGAGTAAAAGCGATCGTTACACGCACGACAGCCGTAAATGACCAGCGTTTAACAAGCATTTCGGTATGACATACAATAACAGGCGGTTTAATTAAATTAACTAACTAAATACAATTTCAGATAGTTATCTCCAATTTATAAGTTGGGGCGCTAAAACCTACAGGATCGGACACAAACTCACGTGTAGGATTTTATTTAAGCAGTAGTTAAAAACTTTATGAGGCAAGGATATCTTAGGTAGCATTTATTACCCACGATCCACTGGTGTGTCTTTTCTTGGCACCGGAGCCCATTTTACAACCCAGAGTCCTACACAACCCACTCGTGGGTCATTGGAAAATTCCTACTATACAATTATTACATTAACACTAGGTATTTACTGTCTCCCTATTAAGACGAGTTGTGACACAAGGTCTTTTTTAAGGTGCAGTTCTGAGCGCGTACACCCGGGCAAGAAACAAAAAATTGCCCGCAGCCCCCGCAACCGTCGGTTGTGCTGGCTTCGGTGCGAGCACCGATCACTCTCTAGTGCAATGAGAGGACGCAGTCTCGGGAAGCTGTTTCCCAGGGCTAGGCACCTCTCAGTAGTATAATTTTCCTCAGCTGCGACTGTCCCTTGACGGAGTCGCCCCTGAGTGAACTCTGCCCAAAGACAGAGACGCAACAGAGATAAGAGTTTTTTTTTTCTTTTTAATGAAAAGGTGTGATTTTAGTGTACCATGATTTCATCAGCAATCAATCATAGCATCCCACTACTAGTAATTCTCATAAGAAATTGGAAAATGACCCATCGGAGGGACGTGCGGGCCTTGCAGACACTCCGGTTGGTAACCTTGATAAATGAGGAGGTGTCATTTTTACTGCACAGCCGAATAAACTGAAGAATTTTATATGAAAAAATATTTAACATTTCTTAAACTACAGAGTAATGACTACTAATATCAACGAACACTTATTTTTATTTATCTCACTACTTAGAATCAGTAACAGCTGGAATTTCCGACATATAGGGGGAAAAGGCTTGGAGAATTTGACACGCACAAGAGATTGAGGAGCAGATGGGAAACAGCGTGTATCCTTGTAGTAAAAAGTCAAATATTGCTAAAAACTACAAAGGATAGAAAGCTGTGGAGAGCCGTGATCACCAACGTCCTAAAGGGACACGACAAATAAAAGACCTAAATCCTTAACGAATATTTTAGCAAAAAAAAAAAAGAAAAAAAATGCTTAAAAAAATAAAATCCTACACGTGTGCTAGTGTATGTGGCCGATCCTGTAGGTTTTAGCATCCCATATTATCTCAGTTGTTTTGGTGAATATATTTTTAGTCAGTTACAAAATGTAAAGACCAAATTGAAAAAAGAGAAAAAGAGGAAAAAAGAGGAAAAAGAAAAAGAAAAAGACTCTCAGCCATTTTTATTATTACTATTATTTGTATTTTTCAGTTATGGAATCTCAAAAAAAATCAAAACATTTCAGTTTATAAAATTAGTAATGAAATACATAACTGAAAATTGACTTGCATTTTCCTTTTGGGATTTTCTAATTTTACACATTATCCACTCTACAAAGAAAAAAAATTAGTCATCGATATTATAATTCCCGCCAGAAAAATCTTTTGTCCACCCCTGTGGAAATGACGTTAACTAATTTTAGTGTGCAAAAATGTCTCGTTCACGGTTCGTCGACTTAAAGCATACCACCAACTCAAATGACACTGGCGACGGTTCTGCTGCTATTTTACCCATGTAGGGGGAGAAAAGAATGATGATACTGACATCATACTAGCTGTGAGGGCGGCGGAGGTAGAAGAGATGCCTTTCACCCCCACGCCAAGGGCATTTGTACAAAAAAAAAAAAAAAAAAGTGAACGCAACAACAAAGCGGGAATTTGAACCCAGCCTGCCGATTCCTCTTACCACCGCCCGCGCATCCTCATTTTATTTATTCAAATCAAACATATTCAGTAAATTATTACCTATTTTCATTTAAAAATAGGTCGTTTCCGATTCTTTTCCTATCCTCACAAAGCATACGACTTTTAATTTAAAGTAGTTCCAGATACCAGTCAAAACAAAAACTTGCATACCTGATTTTCAGGCCATCTTAAAAATAATTAAAATAACTGACTGTACCGTACATTTAGTATTTTTTCTTTTTTAATCAACCACGGCTGACCCCGACCCCTCAAAAATCTGTTTCATTACTCGAACATGTCAGCGAAAAGTTCGTCTATTTTACAATGCAATCATTATGTACCTGGTGACCTAATAGTACCCTGCAAATAACGGAGAGTCCAAAACTCGTCGCCTCCAAAAATAATATAATGCCCATATTTAAGGGCAGACTTTTTACTCCAAAACAAGTGATAGTAACTTAAACCGAGATATAGTTCTTACCAAATGTATGTCAATTCTATTCTACCAGTGTTACATACCGTTTCTTGTGTGTGTAGCAACGTTTCTCCTTCATTCATACAATTGTACCTGCCAACAACGTCAGAGCGATAAAAGAATCTCACTTTAACTCCCTGAAATCGTTGTTAGTGAGCCCCACTAATCGACAAATTATTCCTTTTATTTAAAACAATTTCCTACTTTACCTAGTTACTAAAAAAAAAAAACGATTTCATAAATTGTATAAACGTCTTCGTCACTGATAGTAAAAATGTCCTCATTCAACAACTACACATAGTAGTAATATTTCCATTCAGTTATTCCTGAAATAAATTATAAATAACAGTCTCGATTTTAAAAAAGAAAAAAAAAAGGGGGGGGTCAAACGATCTCCCGATGTAACAATATCATTCAACCACCTTGCTTAACTAAAAATTGGATCAGCAGGGGCTTAAAAAGATTAAATACTTTCTGTTCCCTTCTTAAAGCTGAAATAGATTTTCATCACCCACAAAACCGCCAGTCAGTGGTTGGTTGCATACCACGGTTAAGTCATCAAATATAGGGAGAAAAAAAAAGTGAGATGTATCCGGGAAAACAAAACTATTCAATTTTATAAAATTGAAATATACAATCTCTAATAATTAAAAAAAAGACTAAATGAATGCATTCGATATACCAAAGTTTGGTATATCGAACGCATTGGTAACCAAACACTTGCAAATTTTAAAACAAAAACTAAACATTTAAAATAAATCGAAAATCAGATTATTTTTTTTTTTATTATTATTATTATACACACCTAAAAACAATAACTTTAAAAAAGTTTTCCTTCAAATTAAAACTAAATGTTTTAAAAATGCATTTCAACAAAGATTTTTAAAAAATCTGACAGCAGAAACACGAAAAACGAAATAAAATTTAGAAAAAAACATTTCACTCGACCCTATCAAGTTAAAACCACGAGACAAGACATCCTGTAAAAAAAAAAAAAAAAAAAAAAAAAAACTTTATATATATATATATATATATATATATATATATAATTGAATAGTTAATTTGGGAATGGGGGCGGGATTTTAGCGTCCGAAACGTTTTCAGAATACCAAATAATAATGAATTACTTCCCTTTGTTTGCCCTACCTCGCCTCATATTCAGAGAACACACTTTCCATAAATAAAAATACAACATACATAACCAATAATAATTTGTAAAATTAAAAATTACAAAAATAAATAAAATCGCTAGACCCAATTGTTTTGGAAATAAACATCTTTTTAGTAAAAATAGAACGAAAAATATTAATAAAAAAAATGTTATTTTTTAATAAATATACTTTTTCGAATGTTTCTTTTTTTTTTTATGTACTTTTTTGGGGAACATAGATGAGGTTAAAGTTGTTTTGGATTTTAATTTTTATCTAACATTTTTTGTTTTTATCTGAGCAAACATCGGTTTCCTTTTTTTTTTTTTTAGTCTATCGGAGTTATTAAAAAAAGAAATGTCTAAAATGGGGGATTATTCCTGTTTTTTTAGCAAGAATAAAAATGAAAGAAACTCCAATTTTGTATAATATATATATAAACATTATGAATAAAGAGATATTTTTAAAAAAAAGTATCATTTGGAGTTTTCTTTTTTTCTTTCTTTTTACACCAAGTGGGTGTGATACACGGGACAAACGGCTACAATAATTATTTTGTATAAAAATGTCACTCCCTAGAGGCGGGAGTCTAACTAAAATAAAAATTTAAAAAAGGTTTATTTAATAATTGTATGATGAGTCATCTGGCGAAGGTAACATGGATTGTAAATGAATTCAAATAAATTGTGTTGGTCACAAACTGAGAAATAACAATAATAGTAAAAATACATTTATTTTCATTCTTTTTTTATAAACTGCCGATTGTATATATATACTTATCTCCAAACAAATTTGAATAAAAAGGTCTGAGTGGGTTTCTTTTTTTTCTTTTATTTTCCAATTTCTTAATAAGGTGTAAATGTTCCTTTAGCTCGAAGTTATACACAATTCCGAGCACGACTCGAAACATCTTCCGAAAATTGGAAATATACAATAAAAATTTAAAAAAGACTTAGTTCTTTTTATTCAAACTTGTTTGTACGAATATTATATACCTTGTGTATACGTATGTAAATAATAATGAAGTCACACAAAGTATTCCAATAGTGACTATTTCTTTATAGAAGCTTCAAGTTAAAAAAAAATTTATTAAAGTTAAAACAAAAAACAAAGTCAATAAAAATAAAGTACGAAAATTTAAAAAATATCAATCTAATTCTAATTTTTTTTTTTAAACAGTTGGATATATTCAATTGCTATTTTTATTATCGTTGTAATAAAAGACTGGTAAATAAAATTTAAAACATAGTATTAGTAACTATAAAACAAAAACAGGTACTTAGCAAGCAAGTGGTTTGAAAAAAAAAACCACTCTGATAAACGAATGGACTGAGACTTGCAAATATCGTAAAGTAAACAATCGGGTTGGGGGTGATAATGATAAAAAAATGTGTACTATAAATGGGAGGTAGTTAAAAAACGGGCAGGGTGAGGCAGCTATAATATTATTAAGTCAGGCGGAGTGGGAGTCGGTAACAAAAAAAAAAAAAAGAAAGCAAGTGCGCCATGATAGCTGACAAAACACTAAAGAGCAAAGACATTTTCTCCTCGATATACAAGGCACCTGTAACGTGTAAAAAAATCTGAGGCCTCCCAAACATCAGAGATGGAACGCTTTGGTCAGTTAGCAGCAGACAGAGATGAAAAAATCTTCAGTAAAAACAAAAAACGATGTCTTACCTTCCGTGTGTAGCGGGTATATAGCAGTCCGTGTAAGTCGGTTCTAGCACAGAGACTAAAGGAAGCGCGAGAAAGTTACGCCTGGATAAAAATACCGAGCGGTAGCACTTGTGGTCTACGGATGCGCATAATCGCTACAAATATATTCATATAACCACAACGTCATAATCTCTCGGTCGAAGTGTATGAAGCTTAGACAATGAACTTTATTCGTACTTATAAATAAGAATTAAAAAATAGAGATATAATAGTTTGTTGTTTTTTTTTTGCTTGCTTACACAATTATTCTTAGTAATATATTGTAGCTATAGGTTTTTTTGCCTATGTCCGCGCGTCACACTCCTCCCCAGTCTTTTGAATAGGAGAATTTATCCCTTGTTTTCTATCTGTCTATATTTCTGAGATGAGGTATTATTATGTACATTATTTACATTATTCGAACTATTGTCCTCATCTTTGTCGCCATTTTTATTACAACGTTTCGGCCGTTGTACGCTCCGGCCTTCTTCAGGTGGTTGGAATGTCGAACTAAACCCTTTATTTCGCTCACTGGGGTATATCTGTTCTAGTTCCACGTGCCATGTTTTATGGATGTCAGTTATCAGTTATCTCCTGTTAATTTTTCCCTCTGAAAGTTCTCCACTGCCGTAACCGGGTATTGAACTCACACTCTTTGGGTCCTGTCACTGGATCTGTTTTCTGATTAGGATTGGGTTTCCAGTCACCTCTAAGTTATTTTCCTTCTAATTCACCTCCGGTGGCCCATTGCAACTTGGTAGCATTTCACATTGCTTGGGGTACTGCCTCTTACTCTGATACCTTCTACCTCAAGTGGGTCTTGGACCTTGTACAGGTTAAAAAAAACATCATTGTAAAAAAGCTATGTCGCTTTAAAAAAAAAACACTGGATTACATATATAAATTAAATAGTTTTTAGATTTTACAAATTATGTCTGCATATAGTGGAGTTGAAAACCCGTCATAATCCCGATCCTTAGTAAATAAACTTCAAATAATTGTGACCATTAATTTACATTCTTATATGGGTTGTTAACTTCCTAAAACAAAAATGCTGAACGGGGTGGAAGAGGCTGGGGTCTGGAGACACACTTAAGGATAGGTTCCCAACCAGGGGTGCACGGATTCACAAAGCTGAATTAAATCAGTTTTTTTCGATCGATTGATTCGTTTTTTAAGACTTATCAACCATTTGCAAGTTATTTAAAGCTAGAAAATATTTTCATATTGTAAGATTTTGAGGAGATCCTGATTTACTGATACAAGTCCTACTAATTAACCCATACCTGGGGAAGTAGAGGTGGATTCATGCCTTTCCCAAGGGTATTTGCGTGTAAGTGAATATAATGTACCCGACTGGAATTGGAACTCGACTCTCCGATTTCCAATTCCGAGCTATTATCTGTTACACCACCCACACATCCAAGCTTACAGCACCTGCCAAGCGGTCACTCGTCTGGGTACTAACCAGGCTCGACGTTGCTTAACTCCAGTGATGGTATGAGAACCAGTGTTTCAAGGGAATCAGTTTGGTATTTATTCTCTCTCTCTCTCTCTCTCTCTCTCTCTCTCTCACACACACACACATACAGTGTAAAAGATAGAGAGGAGGGGAGAGAAAAAAGTGTGTAAGCAGGCAAGATTTCGCACGTATTCAAACCGTTTGATAAGTATTTCTTTAAATAGAGCAAAGTTTTGCGCGTAATTTCTTAAAAGATTCGTCGACACAAAATTGCGGGATGTTTGGCAAGCCCTATTTTAGCATCAAAGCCTCCTTTTCTGTATGAAGTTGTGGTCATGTTAATTTTTGTGAAAGCAAACTTTCATAATAAACGAACTTAATATTCGGGAGGTGTGTCTTCTGTAAAGAAAGTTAACACTGTTTAGTAAACGCCATTTTGCTCAACAAGTTTACAGGGTAACCTGAAGTTCAAGCATATTGACTGAGAGGAGAAGCTGGTTCGGAGTTTCAGTTGCCGGTGAGTATTTCGAACTCCGCCCGCTTCGTTTTTTAATCGTTGTGCAAAAGAAGTCGCTTGGCGCCCATTTGTGCAAATGAGCTGGCAATGCTTACTTGACTGACCTGTTGTAAATTCACACCCGACATACGAACATGCATCGGATTTGCGAAAGATGCCTTCCGAAAGCTGAACGAAGTACGAAGAAACAGGAAAACGTCGTTAGAAACAAAGAAAAGAATACATAACTGCAATGTGATATCAATCATCTTGTATGGCAGTGATCAATTACAACTGAATAGTGAGCTCGATCCTCACTGGGTGCCTCATACTTTCTGCATCGTGCCACATCCAAGCTACGCATCGAAAAATACAGTCTTGTATGTAACCCATTGAGGTTGATATGCCGTAAAACAAAACAAAACCGTCTTGTATGGCTGTGAATACTGAACAATCTAACCATACATGAAGGTAATAAAGCCACTAAGATACAAGGGAGTTACTGAGTGTGAAAGAATAAGAAAAAAAAACGTCATTAAAGAGAGAGAACAATAAAAGAGGAATCAAGAAGACAGTAGATAACGATTGACATTGCTTTTAAATTTTTTAAAGATCAAAGTTGACTGGAAAGCATGGAACCGGAAGGGAGTTCCACAAGAGAGAAGTAAGAGAAAAGAAACTGTTAGCATAGAACTTCTGGTTAAATCTAGCCAATATATGAATACAGACAAAAGGAAGAAAATTATCTCAGTCAACGCGTTATCAAATATTCGCCTTGATAAAATTCCCCAGAAGACGAAAAGCGTCGGCTAAAATAAGTTTTCCTTTTGTCTTTATTCATATTGTCCTTTTACAGATATATTGTATTTTAGATTTCACGCGCGGGCTCGCGCGGGCACACACACACACACACACATATATATATATATTTAGTTGGATTGATGTAAATTTGTGACCCTGAGTTTTACGCTATTTGCGATCGTCAGACAATTGTCTGACGATCGCAAATAACGTGAAACGCAGGGTCACAAACTCACATCAACCCAACTAAATATGTTAGCTCTAACACTGATATTGAACGCAATAATACTACGCATAAAAAAATTGCATATATATATATATATATATATATATATATTGTTACGAGGAAGCATTTCTATAAAAAGTGTTATTTAAAGTAATTAAAATAGTTTAAATGTACAATAGGCCACTCTAGATTGTCCCAGTAATAAAATCCAAAAAGTTTTAATTCACTAAATAGCTTCGATCAGTAAATAGCTTTTGGAACATTCTAGAAAAATCGAGAACGCTTTAGAAGGTCCCAGAAAATTCTACCTAGTTGTTTCGGTCCCCTATAAATAGGTTTTTCAAAGACACCCAGACAGTTTGTAAGTTGCTGTCGCCAAGCTAACTCCGGTAGATTCACGGATTCAAAGTCCAACCGTAAGAATCCTTCTACATTTTCTCCAGCCACGGAACGTCTGCATGAAACCCTCCTGGGACCAGTGGTAAATAGATATTTTGAACTTTTCATTGACCAAAGAATGTTATTTTAATATTGTCTTTGAATTCTTGTAAAAATTGAGTGGTCTGTTTAAAACTTAGCAGTTGTCCATTCCAAAAAGGTAACTACCTTCCTTCTTCCTCGTGAACTCCTTACCTGACCCCGTATTTGACCTTCTCGGTTCCTGCCTTAGGCAAAAGATAGTAGTTTCCTAAAATCCATTATTGTTAGCTTTTGTATTCATGTTTGTTAACTGTTAATTTTTATGTTGTTAATGTAAATAAATTGTCTCATTACCAATAATCACACTTCAGGTTTTTTATATTTTTTTGTTACCACCACGTGTGCGAAACATATTGTCTATCTTATCGCACGTGAGCGTAACAAATTGGGGGCTCGTCTAACGCGATAGAATTGTTGACGAAAGTATAAAATAGCTTAACTCGTTAACAATAAAATAAATAAATAAATTGAATTAAAAGATAGCATTCATTAAGTTATTTTCAAAATAAAATAAGAGAAGTAACATGCCTTTTTCAGTGGAAAATTTTTTAAGTTTAGCCGATCTGGGCGAAGTATTTAAAAATTTACGAAAATCGGAATTAGTACAAATTGCTGAATATTTCGGTTTAAATACAAACCTAACCATGAAAAAAGCGGAAATAAAAAATATTGTAGCTACAGAATTAATTGAAAAAGAGTTTTTAGACTCGGGTAATATTGTTAGAGATGACCAAAGTAGTCTACATCTCAAATTAGAAATTAAAAAATTGGAGCTAGAAAAAGAAAGAATAGAACTAGAAAAAGAAAAAATAGAGTTAGAAAAATTAAAAATACGAGAAAATCGGAATCAGAATTCTGATAATTTTTCCTTAAAGACGTTTGATATAGGTAGATATATAAAACTAGTGCCTACATTTTCCGAAAAAACAGTGGAAAAGTATTTTCCTCATTTTGAAAAAATTGCTGTAAATTTAGGATGGCCTTATGAGATCTGGGCAACACTTTTACAGACGGTTTTGGTCGGCAGAGCTGCCGATATTTACTCGGCACTCAGTATTGAAGATGCCTCAGATTATGAAAAAATAAAAAATGCGATACTAAACGCATATGAATTAGTACCGGAGGCATATAGGCAGAAATTCAGAAAATATAAGAAATTCGAACGGCAGACTTATGTCGAGTTCGCTAGGGAAAAAGAGGACCTTTTTGATAGATGGGTTAGGGCGAAGAAAATAGATAACTATGAAAAATTACGACAGCTTATTCTTATTGAAGAATTTAAGCAATGTGTTCCAAACGAGACTCGAATGTATCTCGAGGATAAAAATATAAACACTATTAACGAAGCCGCAGTAATGGCTGATACGCATAGGCTAACGCATAGGAGTTTTGAAAAAATTAATATAACCGAAAACCAGTCAGGTTTTACACAACAAACCTTGCCTGAATCCCACCCTAATGTATATCATAGAAAATATACACAAAAGAAAATAAGAGATACACAAAAGAGTTTTGTCCCAACGGAATCGAAAATCTTCTGTGCATACTGCAAGAAGGATAACCATATCATATCCGACTGCAGAATCTTAAAAAGAAAACGAGAAGAAAATAACTCTTTTCAACCTCATGCTTTTACTCAGCAAATTAAAAATGATTCCTCTCCTCAGCTTTTCTCAAAAGTAGGTGATGACGAAAACACCGAAAACGCCTGTATAAAAAATTATAGACCCTTTTTATCCCAAGGCTTCATTTACAGCAGCAACCCCGATGAAGCTAAGCCTGTCCAAATCTTGCGAGACACCGGGGCGTCTCAAACCTTACTGTTAGAAAGGGCACTTAAATTATCGGAATCGACCTTCACCGGCGATTTTGTTTTGTTACAAGGCGTGGAGTTAGGAGTAATTAAGGTCCCCCTTCACAAAATTTATATAAAATCAGAATTGGTGAATGGTCCTGTCATAGTCGGTGTACGACCAACCCTACCAGTTAAAGGTGTCTCCTTACTGTTAGGCAACGATTTAGCAGGTGACAGGGTAATAGCAGAACCAATTGTCTGCGATAAGATAGAAAAAAGTAAAGAATCGTTGGTTGAAGAAGACAGAGACTTATACCCTGATTGTGCGATTACTAGGGCGAGAGCCAAGAAACAAATTTCAGAAAGTGATGACTTAGCAACAGATGGTCTGTTACAATTAAATAAAACATTTATATCACATAATAATAATCCTCCTCAGAAGGAAAATAACACAAGAAAAAAGAAAAGAATTTGCCACATTAATATGTTAAAAAGTTATATTGACAGAAATGATCTTAGTAATATTAAGCCAATCTCAACCTTAACAAACATTAATATTACAAATCAATCTGAAAATGATATAGACAAGGAGGAAGATGTAGTTTTTAGGGAGAAGGACATGGGTCAAGATAGCCATTTAAAAAACTCGGAAATCCTTTCTAATTTAAATGTAAAATTTGAACATTTATCAAATGAAAAAAGACAAGAAATTCATGATTTGGTCAGTGATTTCAAAAATCTTTTTCCTGATGTTCCTGAAAAAACGACAGTTGCTGTACACGATGTTTTAGTTGGAGAGGAAAAACCCATCAAACAACATTTTTACCGGGTAAATCCAATCAAGCTGCAGCAGTTGAGAGCAGAAGTGAAATATATGCTGGATAATGACATCATCGAACCAAGCCAAAGTCAGTGGAGTTCTCCTTGTATTCTGGTACCAAAACCGGATGGTACTTACAGATTCGTGACCGACTTCCGGAAAGTAAATGCAGTAACTAAAAGTGATTCTTTTCCAATTCCTAGAATTGATGACTGCATCGACAATCTTGGAAAGGCAAAATATGTCAGTAAATTTGATCTGATGAAAGGTTACTGGCAAGTACCCTTAACTGACAATGCCAAAGAAATTTCAGCCTTTGTGACTCCGGATAGTTTATACCAATATAAAGTTATGGCGTTTGGGATGAAAAATGCACCGGCAACCTTTCAAAGGATGATGCATTCCCTTCTGCATAATATTCAGGGATGTGAAGTTTATATAGATGATGTAATTGTTTACAGCATGACCTGGGATGAACATTTACACATCATCAGAAAATTTTTTCAGAAGCTTGAAGAAGCAAACCTATGTGTGAACCTAAGCAAGAGTGAATTCTGTTGTGCAAAAGTAAACTATTTAGGTCACACTGTTGGACAAGGACAGGTTAAGCCTATCAGAGCAAAAGTGGATGCCATCTTGAAGTACCCTATTCCAACAAATAAAAAACAATTAATGAGATTTCTCGGTATGGCAGGATTCTACCGAAAATTTTGTAAAAATTTCTCATCTATAGCAAGTCCTCTCACCGACCTCCTGAAGAAGAACGTAAAATACAAATGGAGTGAAGCCTGTGATGGGGCTTTCAACAAAATCAAGTCAACCCTCATTGGTGGCCCGGCTCTTGCAACTCCTGTTTTTTCAAAACAGTTCAAACTGCAAATTGATGCCAGTGATGTCGGAATGGGTGGTGTTTTAATTCAAGAAGACGATGAAGGTATTGATGGAGCCATTGGATATTTTTCAAAAAAGTTAAACACCTGCCAGAAGAATTATTCTACCATTGAAAAAGAATGCTTGGCGGTGTTATCAACTCTACAACATTTTGACTTTTATCTTAATGTTACTGTTTCTCCTGTTCTGGTCTATACGGACCACAATCCACTAACTTTCCTTCAAAAAATGGCGAATAAAAATCAAAGACTGACAAGATGGAGTCTTCTCCTACAAGAATATGATATCATTGTAGTACATATTAAAGGAAAGAACAATGTCATTGCAGACGCTTTATCGAGGATATAAAATTATGATTTTATAGTGAGAAAAGAATATTCATTGCAACAAAAAAAAAAAAAATGAATAACTTGACTGATTTTCTCTTGAAAGTTTTTCATTGTCATTTCAAAACTTTACTCTAAAGGGGGGAGGTGTTACGAGGAAGCATTTCTATAAAAAGTGTTATTTAAAGTAATTAAAATAGTTTAAATGTACAATAGGCCACTCTAGATTGTCCCAGTAATAAAATCCAAAAAGTTTTAATTCACTAAATAGCTTCGATCAGTAAATAGCTTTTGGAACATTCTAGAAAAATCGAGAACGCTTTAGAAGGTCCCAGAAAATTCTACCTAGTTGTTTCGGTCCCCTATAAATAGGTTTTTCAAAGACACCCAGACAGTTTGTAAGTTGCTGTCGCCAAGCTAACTCCGGTAGATTCACGGATTCAAAGTCCAACCGTAAGAATCCTTCTACATTTTCTCCAGCCACGGAACGTCTGCATGAAACCCTCCTGGGACCAGTGGTAAATAGATATTTTGAACTTTTCATTGACCAAAGAATGTTATTTTAATATTGTCTTTGAATTCTTGTAAAAATTGAGTGGTCTGTTTAAAACTTAGCAGTTGTCCATTCCAAAAAGGTAACTACCTTCCTTCTTCCTCGTGAACTCCTTACCTGACCCCGTATTTGACCTTCTCGGTTCCTGCCTTAGGCAAAAGATAGTAGTTTCCTAAAATCCATTATTGTTAGCTTTTGTATTCATGTTTGTTAACTGTTAATTTTTATGTTGTTAATGTAAATAAATTGTCTCATTACCAATAATCACACTTCAGGTTTTTTATATTTTTTTGTTACCACCACGTGTGCGAAACATATTGTCTATCTTATCGCACGTGAGCGTAACAATATATATATAATTTTATTCTTTTTTAGGTTATACTTGCCCTTACTTTTCTCCTGCTCGTATTAAGATTTTAGCATATCATGGATATTCTAATGCCGTTTGTGGAAATTGGGGAAACTGAGATATTTCTTCTCACTTTTCAAACATATATATTACTATTTTTGAGTGACATTTTAATCTGATTCTGAACACTTTATCCGTTAACCTTTTAATTAACTTTCGAATATTCATAAAATACTTCCCGCCCGATTTGTGAAATGATTTTGTGTATAATCTTTAAGAGTAAAAAAATATGTTTTACTATTTGCATTATTCGGACTATTGTCCTCATCTTTGTCGCCATATTTATTACAACGTTTCGGCCGTTGTACGCTCCGGCCTTCTTCAGGTGGTTGGAATGTCGAACTGAACCCTTTATTTCGCTCACTGGGGTAGACTGTTCTAGTTCCACGTGCCATGTCTAATGGATGTCAGTTATCAGTTATCTCCTGTTAATTCCCCTCTCCAAGTTCTCCACTGCCTTAACCGGGTATTAAACTCACGCTCTTTGGGTCCTGTCAGTGGTTCTAAGTAACGCCTTTATCCACTGTGCCATGTGTCCTTGAAGAAAGCCGGAGCGCACAACGGCCGAAGCGTTTAATAAATATGGCGACAAATATGAGGACAATAGTCCGAATAATGTAAATAGTGTACATAATACCTCATCTAAGAAATATAGACAGATACTGAAAGGCCGAAACGTTGTAATAAATATGGCGACAAACATGAGGACAATAATCCGAATAATGTAAATAATGTACATAATACCTCATCTCAGTAATATAGACAGATACTGAAAGGCCGAAACGTTGTGATAAATATGACGACAAAGATGAGGACAAAAGTCTGAATAATGTAAATAGTGTACATAATACCTCATCTTAGAAATATAGACAGATACTGAAAGGCCGAAACATTGTAATAAATATGGCGACAAAGATGAGGACAATAGTCCGAATAATGTAAATAGTGTATATAATACCTCATCTCAGAAATATAGACAAATATGTATTATTATATTTTTTCAAAGTTGTCTTCCCACAGATGATTTTGTGATCCTTTATATCATAATTACTGGAACTCGTACGACTCAATTTGTCGTCTGCACTGGAATTGCTTATATGAACCTCTGACTGAACTTTAACAATTCAAGGCGGGGAGAAAATAGTTTTTAACATCCAATATCTCCAAAACCAAGCTTCTAGCGTTTTCTTTTCACCTAGCAAATCCTGAATTTTCTCTGCTTATGATAAACGTTTGTATCCCCAATGAGGCTCCTTGCCTTGAACGTCTATTGGAACACAAGCACACTTCTATGAAACAAAAAAAACCCAAATAAATAGGAAATAAAAGAAATCTATTAATGTATAATTTTGAGAGTTCATTTGAAAGACATTGGGGAGAATGGATTCAAATCGATGACAAGGCGTGTCGTAAAAAATGACGAGAGATAATCAATGAGATATAAAATAAAATAAAATAAAATTCTGCTAAATATTAAGGATGCACAAATTTGGTGATTTGTACGCCCAGAAAAGGGAATAAATACATTTCTGGACAAGTAACTTTTTTTTTTTTTTTTAAATATGGCTCAATGGTAGTCGTGTGCAAAAGATCAAGTTTATAATCAAAATCAATCAAATGACATAAAATATCACAAGAAAAGTGCCAGCATATATAAAACAATGTAAAACACAAAGAAGGTAGAAGAGTTTCAGTGATCGAACCCAATTAAAACGGTATATTTACCTTGAAGGTATAAAATATAAAGGTTTTTAATAGTTCTTGTGATTTGATGTGAGTTGTCAAAGTTCGTGACAGAATCCGTTGGTGCCTTTTAGAGTCATCAACGTAGAGAGTTGTTTTTAGAACAGTACTTGTTCTCTGCTATGGAAACGATTTTTTTTGTTCAATAATCGCGGTGAAAGTAAGAGACTTAATTCTGTCGTCAAAACGACAATGTGGTTGTCAAGACTTTGTTGAGGAATGGGTTTTTTTACTTTACGTTCGGTCATGTTTTAGAAGACATTGCGTCACCGACTGCTAAGCACACCCCACTCCCCTGCGTCAGTTTCCATCTCCCCCGGCGCCAGTTTCCTTCTCCCTGGCGTCACGTTTCCAACTCCGTCGATGTTCGAATTGCAGGGATATTTGAAGCCAAAAGTCGGCTCTTATTTACCCGAAAAAGTTTGGCGGTCAGCACAAGGATTTTAGATTTCAGCCGGCTCGAGTAGCCATTGCGTAAAAATCACGTTTAACAAAACAGTTTATTATAGCAAAAAAAAAACACCTTTCCTTCACCTTCAATTGATCCTCACTCCATTCTTTGGTCAAAGAGCCTCGGACGTAGGTTCGAATGGTTCAGGTTTCAGTAAATTATTTTATTACCTTTATCCTTTCCCCAAACTACTGAGAGGCGAAATCTACTCAGAGTGAAAAAAAAAAATTAACGCTTCAGACGTCAATTGGAATTTATATATACGATCCCTCACTAAAGAATCTGTTTCCTTGTAATACTCCAGAAAGTATCCGACTTCTCCTGTTCTGCTCTACCTTTAAAAGAGTCAGATCTTACCAAAATTGGAGCATTGCTGCATTTCTGGGCTGACGCAGCCCAGTGCTCACTTACCAGCCTCGATAGAGTTCAAAAGAGTTTACTCGGCATTGTGGGTAATGAATTTCTTTTCACCATACAACCCATTTCCCAAGGATGATACGTTACTAGCCTCTTGTTACTCCAAGGAAAATGTTCAGACATGCTAAGTCACATTCCTCAGTTTCATCACGTACACAAGTGCAACTTATCTTCAGTCCCTTTGTATTCTATTAGTAACAAAGAAGTTCTACTCAGAAAGCTTCTTCCCAAGAACTGTTACTTTGCGGAACAGACTCCCAAGAGGATGCTTTCTCAATCACTATGATTTTAATCTCTTCAAGGCTAGGGTAAACTGTGATTTATCCTACATATCCTCATAGTATTCACTGCTTACTTTCCCTTCTTACACTGAAACATCATTCAGTAAGCCTCTACCTTGAGTGACTCTTGGGCCTTGTATTAAGTGAACATTAGTAAAAAAAATCATTCCATAATGTTAGAGCTGGAAAGGTCCTCTTAATTTATGCGCATGTGTTATCCTTAGCTGTTATATCACCACCTGGGATTTGGGCAAACTTACATGACTATATTTGGTGTGAATGTGTAAGCAGCTGCTGATGTTTTGTGCCTCTACAGTATATAACCTTACAACAACTTCATTCAATAACTTCTCGAGCTTGAGGTTTATATCAATTTAACAATGGTATTAAAATGATAATCACCTGCATGTCTTTGAACATTGGTATCATTCTTACCTGTACATGAACTATGACTATTTGCAATATTATCATATATTTGCATTTTTATCCTTTTATATACGGATGTTTCAACATAAAATTTTCACCCCAGCAGAACCTCTGCTTTTCATGAACCTGCATTAGTCACCTGCAGTATTTTGCTACCCCAAAACTTTTAAAGTATTCGTAATTCCCAGTTGGTAACTTGTTTCTTTTGCTCCCTCGGTGTGGTGCAATTGGAGTGTCATGGGAGGCAGATGTCACTTTGTCTTCTTCAGGGTGTTCTTTCATCTCACCTGACTAACAAAGGGAAGTTTTCATGATATATATATATATATATATATATATATATATATATATATATTGTTAACAGTTAATATATTTCAACTTTGAAAATGGCTAAATGTATAGCTGAAAGCACTCAGATAAAAAGAACAATTGTACAGTTTTTATATAATTTATCATCTGAAAAGAAAAAAATTATTAGATTACATGAGAAATTGTATAAAAACTAAATCAAAGCACCTCGTCTGTTGTATTCAATGAATATATATATATATATATATATATATATATATATATATATATATATATATATATATATATATATATATATATAGATTCATAATTAATAAATATGCATATTATCCCTCACTGATAGCATAACACATTCAGGGGCCTGGTATAGACTAACCATTACATAATTTAAATTTTAATAAAAGTATCGGGTTATCACAATGTTGGTGCAATTATACTGGAAATACAGTTTTTTAATTTTAAAAAATATATTTTAAAATAAAACAGGATTTGTATATATATGTAAAAATAAAAATAATTTTAGAGTTGTGAATATTAATTTTCTATATTAAGCATAAAGGGAAATTACTTTTTTTTAAAAAAAAAGAAAAAACAAAAAGCAAACCAAAATTTACATTAAAAATTAATCTGGATCAACGTATTTAAGCAGATATTTATTTTATGCCTACATGTAATCATTAACTCATTTCTCTTGTTTATTAAATTAGGGTTATTTAAGTGTTTTAAGATAACTATTTTTTCAATAAGACATAAATTACATTTATTGCCTTTCCCATTTATATATTTATATATTCTATATATTTATATATATTATTTATATATTTATATTTTACATATATATATGTATATAATATATATATATTTATATATTATATATATTTATTTATATATTATATATATAATATTTATATATATTATATATATATATATTTATATATTTTATATGTATATTATATAATATATAAATATATATATATTATATAATTATTATATATATTATATCTTAATTATTATATATATATATATATATATATATATATTATATAAATATAATATATATATAAATAATATACAAATATATATATATATATATATATATATATATATATATATATATATATATATATATGCATATATAAATAAAAAGAAAGAACAGTAAGATATAAAATCTGGTGTTCTTATAGATATTTTTATTTTTACAGAATAGTGCTCAATGTAAATTTACAGAGCATTAATATTATAAATTAATTGATTTAAAATATGTGTTTTTCGTTACACAGTAATAACAATGTTTCAAAAATGGAAGCTAAAGCCTTCGAATTTAATTTTGTTATTAAACCAAATACATTAGTTCTATTTCCTCGTCAAGCGAATTCCAAAATTCGCTTGATGATGAAATAGAACTAATTTATTATAAAACAGAGCATTTGCTTAAATACTTGTATCTATAAAAAGAACGTTAAACATATCATAAATATCTTTAAATACATGCTTATATACATACATGCATATATTTTATATTTATATAATATATATATATATATATATATATATATATATATATATATATATATATATATATATATATATATATGTATTATAAATTAATTGATTTAAAATATGTTTTTCGCTACACAGTGATAACCATGTTTCAAAAATGGAAGCTAAAGCCTTCGAATTTAATTTTGTTATTAAACCAAAGACATTAGTTCTATTTCATCGTCAAGCGAATTTTGGAATTCGCTCGACGAGGAAATATGTCCGAGAAATTTTCATAGAAAATTTTCGTTCTCCGAAATTCAGGCCGGTAAATGTTATTTAATACTGTTTATTATAAAACAGAGCATTTGCTTAAATACTTGTATCTATAAAAAGAACGTTAAACATATCATAAATGTCTTTGAATAAATTGTCGGACTTTGTCCAATTCAAAAATATATGACGTCATTTGTTTACATTTGATACGCTAGAGCAGATATGAATAGAAGAGATTCATGGAAGATTTAAGTTTAAAGATAGTAAAATCGACGCTTCTCTATGGCCAAACGGTTAAGGCACGTCACGCGAAATGACGGTTCCATATAGGATACAGGTTCGATTCCTGTCGGAGAACGAAAATTTTCTATGAAAATTTCTCGGACATTCAGGCCGGTAAATGTTATTTAATACTGTTTATTATAAAAAAGAGCATTTGCTTAAATACTTGTATCTATAAAAAGAACGTTAAACATATCATAAATGTCTTCAAATAAATTGTCGGACTATGTCCAATTCAAAAATATATAAGCATGTATGTATATCATTACTCTTTCAATCCTGTAATTATGAGTTTAGCTAATATAATATTTTTCTATTCATGAAAATATATTCTGTTTATTTTTGATGAATAAAACTTTTCTTGGTTATTGTATTGGTGTGTTTCACCTACAGTTTGCAACAATTGGTTATGCAACAAATTCATTACAATTTTCCTTTCAATGAATAATTATACTTTTAGTTCATATTTAACAGAGATTTCCTCTTATGTTATTTTTTTTTTTTTTTTCAGCTGTAGAACAATATTTTACATAATTGTAACACTATAAGCATTTTTATATTGGAATGTTTAAACACCTGCAGGGGGACTATGCCTTTTCGGAAATCTGAGGGTAACTAATGCAGTGTTAAGCTTAGCCTCATTATATAGGTTAAGTCACTCGAGTCTTTATGAGTTTACTATTCAATGAATTCTTTTTCATTGTATCAAATAAATTGATGAACAGCTCAGGAATTAATAGTGAGAAAATATTTAGAACAGGAGAAATGAAATGCTTCATTTATTTTCTATAGCAAAAGAGGGTAAATGTTTTTCATGGAGGGCCTCATCGCAATAACCACACTAATTTCACAACATCAAAATATAAATAATAATCAAACATGTGAATGTTATTTGTACTTTTAATTGGCCACATTTTGTGAACAGGTTTATTATATACTTATTAAGTATCGCTGCCATATCTGGTGTGCTGATCTTGATATATATCTCGAGATTTTTGATAAAATCCAGTGAGCAGTCCGTAATGTTATCAGTCTTCATCTGATATCTTGACTTCACTTAATTTCCATTGCCATCATATGACTTTCCTCTGTATTTTCTGTAAATATTTTAATAGCAGTTTTGTTCTAAACAGTTTTCCTCCTTGGTCCCTTGACCTCATTGATTTAAACGTACTGCTAGATTGGCAATTAGATCTCATCTTTTTACTAATGAAACAGCTAGATGTAACTGTAAGTTCTATCCTAATAGTTTCTTTTCTCACACTTCTCACCTGTGAAACTCTTTCAGTTTTGTTGCTTTCCTGTCACCTACAATCTTCCAAAATTTAAATGCCGCATCACAATAACAACACAAATTTTACAACAACAATATAAACAACAATCATATTTGGACCCTTTTATTTTTACATTTATTTCCTAATTTGACACATGATTATCTGGATTGCTGCTTTTCATATTGTGCCAATGTCAAGGTACAATTATCTGTCAGTATTTTATTGTAACCTATGTACAATAATGGATAATATGCAAGGCAATCCTTAACCTAGGCCTGGCAATCATGCAACTAGGGTCCACGACTGGGGGCGGACATGTGGAAACTTAAATTACTACTAAATAACAATAACTGAGAATATTTTTAGCCAGGGAGTTGTTAGTAAAGTCCAGTAATTAGTTAATTAGCAACAATACATAATATTAGGAATCAATTACTGACTTATTTCCATAAATGCAAATGTACAATGAAAGTACAAAAATAACCTCCTCTTCCATAAAATAACTAAATGCACAAAAATCCCTTTATTCACCATAAATTAGAGACATTTTAGATAATATTGCGAAATTAATGAGATAATTTGTTTATACCAATTGATTACAGAAAATATAAAATTGTATAATACAATCAGAAAGCAATTTCAGCATTTTACAAAATCATGTATCAACAAAGTCTAACAATACTTTTCAAACATGTGAATTTCAGAGAAGACAATAATTTTGATAATCTTTACAAAATTTATCGTGATTTTTGTTAAAATGTACAATTGATTTCACAGTCGATGAAGAAAATACTTACTTCACTATGATACAATAATAGATATTACCAGTATACATAGTTTTAATAAATAAAATCAATTTGTATTAACAAGAACTCAAAATTAATTAACAGGTTAATTTGGGGAGTTAACCAATTAAATATAGCTAAAAAGGGAGAAATTGAAAATAAATATACAGTAAATAGTTCTCTGAATGGATAAGCATGTACAGATTTTACTCCTTGAAAAATATGAATTTTTAATACTGACTATGTAGGCTTAAAGAGAATTATATAAACATTTTTATCTTATAAATAATATTTTAAGAAAATTTCAAAACATTTAGTGCTGGTTCTTGAGTTGTCTTAGGTGAATCAAACAAACAATAATTTTTTCAATATATTTGACAATGTAGTTTCATGCTCATTTCCTATTGAATTGATAACATATCAGAAAATAACATAAAGATGTTTGTCAAGGAATTTTTGCAAGTCTTCAATTTAACAGCACCAAACATTATAAAACAGAAAAAGCATATCATAAATGTCTTTAAATACATGCTTATATACATACATGCATATATTTTATATTTATATAATATATATATATATATATATATATATTATAAATTAATTGATTTACAATCCAGTAGTATCCAGTGGAATTTTTAAATTCCTACAATCTATTTCTTTCAAAAAATGTCCATATTCTTGAAAATAAAAACTACTGATATTAAATATTTCCTCTTCTGTGGGAACAATGTTTTCTTGTAACATAGCCTGCTATATACAAAAGTGACATTTTAATATCTTTAGGGATCCTAGTTTCAACGTCTGGTAAGTTATCAACTGTTTGGCATCCTATTTCATCCAGTAAATGTCCATTTTTGAGCAATTATATCCTGGATTTAAGTTGTATTCTTTGACATCAACATTTAATTTAAGAAGTAGTTTAGTTTTTTCAATATGAAATTTTTCAATAACATTTTGAACTCCTATAAAATATGCACCTCTTGAATTTTGCCTCAATTTTCCAAATTCATTTTCTAAATAGACTCTGGTAAATTCACAAAGTATAACAAAATTAAATCCACTACTTAGCAAATATCTACAAACATCAATTAAGCTATTGTATATTCAATGGTTAAACTAGTATCTCTTGTTAATGATTTCATTCTTTTTCCTTGTTTCCTCTTAGTCTTTTTGCCATTGTTCTAAAAATAAAAATAAATAAGAAATGCTCTTCATCTAGATCTGATATCACCTTTTTCAGTGGATCATTTTTCTTAGTGGCACCATATATTTCCATGACACTGACAATTTTCCAAAATTTTAAAACTTTTTCAATGAAACTAACTGTTTCTGCAGTAGCCTCTTCATTTAATAATGGGTGTATTTTAATGGCTTCTACAGTTTGATTACAAAAGACTTTTAAGCAATGTGAAACATTTTGTCACCCAACTGGCTTTGGGTAAACTGCTACATCAATTAGATTTAACAGCTTAACAAATTGAGTTTTTTCATACTCAAGAAGACCTTTTACAATTTCCCATTTTGCTGTCATCTTTTTGCCTTCAGAATAAAACAATAATTCAGAAATAGTTTCAGTAATAGCCATTTTGAATATTTTTACAAAGATGGACATAATCAAAAAATAAGTACAAGCCATTTTTAGTTATCCAAGTCTTATTAAAAACAATGTCAAGTTTTTTTTTAAAAATTGATGGTTCTGTTATTGTTGCATATAAATGCAATTACTTACCATTTAATTGTTTGATTGCATCAACAATATATAACATTTTGCAACTGGGATCGTTTTAAGGAAGAATTTTAGTTCATTTAAACATTTTATCATGATGCCCAATACTGTTTTTACTAATCCCTCAGAATTTTCAGCCCAACCAAATAAATTTCCTCCATGATATTGTAGAGCAACTTTGACATACACTTCGTCAACTAAAACAATACACTTTTTATGATTTTCAGAGATTTTGATAAATATATCCCCATCTAATTGTCCTGGGTATGACGATAAACTACATCCACGTCCTGGGTAAGATGATAAATTACGTCTAGCAGCAAGGCCTCTGATCAGGAGGTTTTGAGGAGCGTGGAACAACCTCTTAATTGCTGGTGTTCCCAGGTCCACCCTGACCCAGGGTGGTAACACTTGTTAGGGTCCCAGCTATGGACAAATAGTTAACACCCAAACTTGTGTAAAAATAGGTTTTAATACCAGAAATACTTTGTAATAAAAAGGATTATTATCAGCAATAAATGTTTTAAAAAATACTAGGAATACAAACAGTCATAAATTCTTTGAAAAAAATATGACCAGCTATAGATTTCTTCAAGAAAAAATATTCCCAGAAATAAATTTTTGAAGAAAAACATATTACCAGCAATAAAAATTTTGTCGGCATTAAATAACCCATTGAGGTTGATATGCCGTAAAACAAAACAAACCAAACCTCACCAGCTAATTTTGAGACTTTTGGTATCTGTCTGAAGCTTAAATTTCTTCATCCTGGCATTTCTTAATCCATGTTAGATGACAAATTCTCGCATACATTCAAACTTTAAATTTTTAATCCTGAATTCTAAATTTTGAAGTCCAAACCCTCCAGATCTTGGAATATAAGGTTCATACACTTTTTAGATGTGCCATGTAATTTTTACAAAATAATAGTTTAGTTAATATTTTTTTAAATTTCAGTAAAATCTTTCTCAAAATGGTCAAAAAGTGCTGTGTAACAGGTTGTCATGTTAACTATGATGACAAAAATAAGGTTTGAGTTTTTCATCTTCCACAACATCAGAATGAACAATGGTTAAAGGCAACACCCCTGACAAACCACTGTTGTATGTCCATTTGATTATAAAACAGTGGCTATTAGAGGAAAAGTACAGCCCAGAAATCTGCCATTAGTTTTTGATCATTTGCCATCAAGTGTATTACCTCATCCTCAACCAAAATGAAGATCAACAAATAAAACTTCTTCTGTACAAAATGTGCAAAATGATGAGTTGGCACAGTTTCTAGAAAAAGACAAAATCTTCACATTTGAAAATTTTATCAAAATATTGATCAACAGGATTTTGTGTCAGCAGTTACATGCTATAGATCAAACAATCAGTTGTTCATCCAATCTACTGATTTTTTTCACTGGAAGTATTCGAATGATTTTAATTAAAACTTTTGAAAATTTAAGTCAAATGTTAGCAAATGTCTGGTATATATATACATCAATTTTTTCTCTTTCACAAAGTCTAATATCAATGTTTCAGCATTGGTCAATGAAGCAATTCGTTATGTTAAAAATTGATAAGAAAAAATTTTAAAAGAGCATGTTAATGTTATGTCACCACAGAGGATTGAGACAAAATATTATGATTCTGATATATTTATCAGAGCATTTAAATATTTTGCTACACTTCGGTCATTATATAACAGAATTCAAGATGATTTTAAGTTATCCAGTGTGAGAACATTATCAGCTTTGATACAGTTCTTTAGTGATTCTCAATCAAAGCCTTTTTTAACAACTGATCTGATATATATATATATATATATATATATATATATATATATATATATATATATATATATATATATATATATATATATATATAGCTGATAATTTAGATACGTCTGAGCGAGTTTAGTGCCATACACGATTTCCATATGAAAGTCTTGATCTGACGAGACTAAGTAAGTACATGACTTGAGTTTTCAGGTTAATGGAGGAGAGAGTTATCAATAATAATGTTCTAACTTCAAATCCGCGGTTATTTCCCTTTGATAGTCTATTTTTTTTATTTTTAAATGTACTTTTTATCACATGAAATTTGTTGAAGCACAAGCAAATTTTCATTCCGAAAATGCGACTCAGAAAAAAAATGTTTGGGAACCACTGGCGCTAATTAGTAAGATTTGTATCACTAAACCATTATTATATCCACCCCCACCCCGAAAAATTATTATATCCACCCCAACCCCACAAAATTATTATATCCACCTCCACCCCGCAAAATTCTTGCAATGTAAAAGATATTTTCTGGATTTAAATAACCTGCAAAAGGTTGATAAACCATAAAAAAAGCAATCTTTATCTTCACAATCTTCACTTTTTACCGCTACATTTTTCATTCCTATTACACATCTCCATCATAATAACCATTTTATCAACAACCTTTTACCTTGGGCGCCTATCCTAACTTGTATTGGATGAACTCTTTCTCAAAAACAAATTTCTATGTCAGCTATCTATTTTGGGTTATAGGTCCATAGTCTTGCTACACTTGGCATGGTAGGTTTTTGGAGGGTGGTAATACTATCCCCCACCCAAGCCCAAATGGTCTTTGAATTCAGAGCTTTCCTTCTACCCAGGCTGGTTGTGAGTCCTGGGAATGACGATAAACTACATCTGGCAGCAAGACCTCTGATCGGGAGAATGGAAGTTTTGAGGAGCGTGGAACCACCAACTTAATTGCTATTGTTTCCAGGTCCACTCTGACCCAGGGTGATAGCACCTGTAGAGGTCCCAGCTATGGGAAAATAGGGAATCCTCAAACAAAAACAAAACACTATGAAAGTATAAAAATACATTTTTATGGTGACGATGTCAGCAATACATTATTATATAACAACACATTTTAAAGCAAATGATCAACAATACATTTTATAGTAGTATTATCAATAAAACATTTTATAGCAAAATGACCAACAATACATTTTATAGCAGAATTTTCAATAGTACATTTTATAGCAAAATGACCAACAATACATTTTATAGCAGAATTTTCAATAATACATTTTATAGCAAAATGACCAACAATACATTTTATAGTAGAATTATCAATAATACATTTTATAGCAAAATGACCAACAATACATTTTATAGTAGAATTTTCAATAATACATTTTATAGCAAAATGACCAACAATACATTTTATAGTAGAATTATCAATAATACATTTTATAGCAAAATGACCAACAATACATTTTATAGAAGAATTATCAATAATACATTTTATAGCAAAATGACCAACAATAGATTATGTCTGCAGTTGTGTCCATAAAATTGTGTTCAAAATATTTAGATTTCAGCATTAAATGACCCATAGTGGTTTCTATATGCCGCTAAACAAAATCAACAAAACAGGCTTGTTTCTAACAAAGCTAGAGAGTCCAGTTTGCTCTGTCATAAGCTACTAGCTAGCGAAGGTGAAGATGGATTTCTACCTATCGATGAGTATTTGCGCGAATGCACCTGACGACCGGCATTTGAACTCGACACGCCGATCTCACTATGTTCAATGAGGTGGCAAACATGACGCGCTGCTGAGTCGTCTGCTGGCAATACTCTGTCGAAAGTGACATACTTTGAGATTATGCCAAGATTTTGGAAAATAAACCATGAAGAATTCCTATCCCATCTATCATTTGGTGTAAATGCTGTAATTACCGCGTACCGTCGACTGTCAAGCGACCAATTGATACATACTTAATATTTCGTATGAATTAGCGCTGTTACCTTACGAAATTGTTGCTCGGTATTATTAAAGTTGTCTTTTTTTTAATATCGGAGAATTCAAAAAAATAATTAAGAATAAATCTCATACGTTAAGATATAAATAATAGAATTTTGACACAATTGGAGACAAATTTGCGTTAAGAATTCTATGATACATCAAAATCCACATAAACACTTAGAATTTCGAATATTACTGCCACATCTGGTCTGGTGCTCTTGCAGAGATTCTTGATAAAATCCAAAGAAGAATCTGTAATGTTATTGGTCCAGACCTGGCATTAACATTTGATATCTATTGCCAGTAATATGTACAGAACACGGACATTGTCATGACTAATAAATAAACATTTTTCCACAAAATTATTAATCGCTATTTCAATGGAAAGTTTTCAGATGAACTACATTCCTTAGTTCCGCTAATTCTCACCTTCAAGCCTAAGACCAGCCATGGCGCGCCCATTGTAGCGAACCACCTTCATTCCCTTCGTATTCAACTAGTGAGATGTACGTTCCACTCGAGCAGCTTTTTCACATGAACCGGTGCTTTGTGAAACCGTCTGACAGGTGGAACCGACTCACAAGGGCATCCTTCCCCGATCAATACAATTTTAATCTGTTCAAGTCTATGATTAACCGTTACCTTCCGCACATATCCCCCCACAAATTGTAACTCTTACTCTGTAACCTTCCAACTCGACTGGCTCTCGAGCCTTGTACAGGGTGAATAGCATTGTAAAAAAAATGTTCCTTTTTCCATATGTATTTTTAAAAAATGTTATTTATTCTTTATGAAAATTAAATGATAGCATTGTATTTGTGGGTAGGCCCCCTTTGTTCCATGACAAGCGATATTTTTAGACTCAGTCCGCCACTAATGTGAATTGTTTTACGGCGATTCTACATTCAACCTGTGTAAGTGGACATTGACTTCTTTCATTCGAAATCTTATTGACATTAAGTGGCTAATGAGTCAGAAAACAATCAAAGCTCTTCAAAGTTTGGTGGGCAACCTTTGAACTCTGACAAACTTTGTACATATATTTCAGCAATGTTTAACCTTTGTCCCCGCAAAAATACATTGTATCAAAAGGATGGTTATTCCCTTGACACCGCTATTACTATATAAACTTTTGACGTACGCGGCAATGTTTTTAAAAAGCGATTATTAGAATTTTAGTAAGACCCAAACATATGAAAATTGTGTCATACATTTTTTATTCTTGAGATGTGACAACAAAGATGTTAAACACTATTTATTCATTAGATTGAATAAAAACTTTGTTTTCTTAGTTTAGTTAGTTATAAAATGGTAATATATATTGCAATGTAGTTGGTTTATATATATTAATAATTTTTTAATAAAAGAATTTCTTTTCAAATTTATTTCTTTATAAAATGATAAATAAATCTTGTAAATAAACATTGTCGAGGGAGTTAAATGTGCGTGCAATAATAGCGGTGTCAGGGGAATAACAGTCCGTTTTTTTGCCGGTTCTAAGGTTAAATATTACCGGTTTTTTTCTTTATTTGTAAAATTTTAGTTTCATGTCAGTAATATAAATTATTATTATTATTATTGTTGTTATTATTGTTGTTGTTATTGTTGTTGTTATTATTATTATTATTATTATTATTATTATTATTATTATTATTATTATTATTCTATGTGCCATGTCCATTCAGGATGTGGATGAATGTCCCTGTGTCTTCAACGTTTCGTCTCTATGTATAATTATAACCAATGTTTTTGTTCATATTTTCATACCACCCTCCTATATATATATAAATAGATAGATAGATAGATATAATATGTACAAAATTGAAAAAAGTTAACTTCCTTGATATAACACTAGATTTAATGAATATACCTACCTTACAAAAAGCCGAATACTAATCCTTTGTATATACACCTTAAGTCTAATCATCCTACATCTATAATTAAGCATATACCTTCATCTATTGAAAAAAGAATAAGTACAAATTCAGCAAATGAGAAAATATTCTATGAAAATAGTAATTTCTATAATAAACCTCTAAAGAATAGTGGCTATAAATGCCCAAAATTCAATTATATAAAAAATGAAAATGAGCACCATAGAAAAATTATTTGGTATCCCCCCCATACAACCAAATGGTAAGAAATAAATTAGGACAAAAATTCCTTGCATTAATTGATAAACATTTTCCTAGAGATAGTAAACGCAGTATAATTTTTAATAAAATACCCTAAAATTAAGTTACAGTTGTACTGAAAACTTAGAAATGATTAAGAAATATAATGCTAATATCTTGAATAAACACTTAGACCAAAATCAAAAAAATATAGATCCTAAAATAAATAGAAATGAAGATAAAGAAAAATTATGTAACAGTAGAAATCCTCAAAAATATCGTCTTAATAATAAATGTGTATTGAATCAATAATTTATCAATGCAATATCTCATCTATTGAAGATCAAGACCTGATTAAATTCTACATTGGGTGCACGCGAAATGAATTCAAAAGAAGGTGGAATCAACATAAAACGTCCTTTAATAATAATAAATACAGAAATCAAACCTCCCTATCTAAATATTTCTGGCACTTAAACGAAATCAAAAAACACCAGCGGTAAAATGGAAATTAATAACAATTTTTTTTTAAAAAAGCTAGAACTTGTAGGTCATTAAATGACCCATCTCCTTTCTGCATAAATGAAAAATTATACATTATTAAGTTTCTGAAAAATAAAAATTTACTAAATCAAAGAAATGAAATAGCTATTTTTTGTAATATTATGATCTACTGTTTGTATTGAGCACTGTTTTTTCTAAATAAAAATAATTGCTAAGAACACCGGATTATAAATTTTACAGTTTTTTTTCTATTATTTTAATATATATATATATATATATATATATATATATATATATATATATATATATATATACCACTAAACTAATTGAGTTTTTTCCAGGTTTTCAGATAAGACGTTTAGCCATGTTGACACCATTTGTTGTAAGAATCACTGAAAAACCCGTTGAGTTATTCAGCTAGAAAAAGAACAGCTTAAAATCATTTTGTGTCCGACCCACTGTCTTTCCAAATGAGCAATGGTGAGAGGAAAAAGATTATTCAGGCCTACAGTAATAGTACCAACATTAATATTCTAAATTACATCTTCAAAGTCCATCCAAGAAGCATCAAGAGAACGGTGAATAGGTTTTAAAAAAGAGGCAACATTAGAAAGAAAAACTGGATCAGGAAGTCACAACAGGAAGAGGGATCAACATTTCAACTTAGCGCCAAAGAGATCAATTAGAAAAGATCCAACTCAATTCATAAGACGTTTGCTACGCAAGAGAGGAGTTTCAACTATGACAGTCCAAAGAGCAGTGAAAAAAAAAAGACTTGAAAAGGAAATCCTACGTGAAACCTGTGAGGTAACTTGTTACTCCAGGGCACAAAGTTAGAAGGTTAGAGAGGACGAATATTATCTTCAATAAGTTGGAAAATGATCATGGAATAATATATATATATATATATATATATATATATATATATATATATATATATATATATATATATATATATATTTGAACTTTATCTCAATCCTTTATGGACTTCGGATCATTAGCTATGATTAATTAATGATGAACATGTCATTTTCGTTTATAATCGATTTCATCACGATATTTCTGTTAATGTTTGCTAGTAATTATGCATTCATATTGCTCAAAGTGGCAAAGAAACCTCTGAGAATTCCAGTAAGATATCTTTAATCAATTCTAAGATACAACGGTTCAGAGCTTAATGTAACAATTGGACAATTTTGCTGTTACACCCGATATATATATATATATATATATATATATATATATATATATATATATATATATATATATATATATCAGAACATTATTTTATTCTGATGAAGTCCTTTTGAAGAGTTTTTCCTATTTTGTCATTTAATTACCCACGCATTACCTTCCCCCAAAGAACCTGTCATTTCTTTACAAAAAGATCTACTAGATTGTAGAGCTTTTTCCTTTATTATAAAATTTTAGTTTCATGTCATCTTCTTCTTCTTCTTCTTCTTCTTCTTCTTCTTATTATTATTATTATTATTATTATTATTATTATTATTATTATTATTATTTATTATTTATTGAATAGAAAATATCCACAGCCTTCAAAGCAAGAACTTGTAAAATGTGCATACTTGTAAAATATAATAAAAATTACACAATATCTATAAGAGAAAGATCTCAGACTTTATTGTAACCAACTTCTTTTGCTATGTGCCGTGTCCCTTCAGGTCGTGAGTGATCATGTGTCTCCACTACTACCTAACCTTCGTCGTTATTAGCAACGTTTGTCGCTTTACCATCCCGTTCAAACCCATTCACATAAGCTCGTCAGGTAGGTGTGGCCCTTGGGAAGGGTATGAATCCTCTTCTTCTCCCTCCAGCTATAGGTAAATAGCAGGATAGACCGGATGGCAACTGGTCTACGGCAGAAGGAAATGGCAACCTACTGCGGGAAAAAAAACTGCCTCGTCAGGCATGTATCGAAATATACATGATCGCCTACGCGTGTATCACGCATGGCGCATAACTGACTGATCTCCTCCGGGGGTCGGGACGGGGGGGATGTCAAAATTAATTTATAATACGCTAATTTATTCCCGCTACAGATATAATCTCTTTACATTTACTGAATTAAAAGATTTAGATTTAGAGTCAGTCCCATTTATTAGCTTTGAACTGGGACCTAAATAAACATGCGTCAATGAATTGGGATTATAACATTTTTTTATCTATAAGAATCTGGTAAATAATAATTACTCGAGTATTTATTTACTAGCTTAAAAGTCGCACTTTTAAGCTAGCACCTGCATAGGGCCAATTTCGCCTCAGGCCTCAAACTAATGTACCTCTGATCCGTCTTAGAAAACAGCAATGATAATTTTTTAAGAAATATTTTTGAATTCTTCATTTCACTCCATAGAACTTCAAAACTTCTCTTTAACTCTGAATCGAGCTATAAGTCGAAATCCGGCCAAAAGACCGATGTGGACCGAAATTTCAATTCAGGTCGAAAATTGAGTTCTTCACATCATAAATTCCGTGGAACTTTAATTGGGCCTTATTTCAAAAACTCATTTCATGAAACCTCTCTCTTTAAATCTGATTACTTGGCATTTTAAAGAAATAAAATTGATTTCCACAATTCACAAAGTTTGGGAGATATTTTAAACTGAATCTAAAATAATTTTTTTTTAATTCAGTTTTCGTGTTACTTTAAACTATATAAATTAAAAATTTTAAAATCAGTAATTTTTCCAAATATTTTTCAATTTTAATTTTTAATTGTTCCCTCTTCACCCGGACACAAATGACAATGGATATTCAAGCACCAGACGAAAGGCAAAGTTTTAATCCTGGAATCATCCTGTATAATATGCCTATGTAGTGCAAGTGCGGCCCCGAGTTAGAGGAGTTTCACGGACGGAGAGACAGAAATGACCGTTTATTTATTTAGATTGATATATTTCATATCACACTCTATAGTTGAAAGGGAGGTCAGTCAATTTAACGTAGTAAATTTATGATTGCTTATTTCCCTTAGTTATTTTAATAATATAGATTTAATATGAAGATTAATTGGCCATAGTTAAATGTAATTGGCAGAAATGACCAACAAACAACATTAACAAAGTTTGCAATAAACAGTAACGGAAGAAAGAAAAGAACAGGGCAAAAATAATATTGAGTAACCAATATATCTAAGGCAAAACAACAGTAACAAGGTGTTATGGGAACTTACCCATAATAATAATGGACTATTCCGGACATCATAAATACTGCGCCTCAAGAGGGAGCAGAGTTCAGAGTCAGAGTCAGTCAGTCAGAGACAGAGACAGAGTCAGACGATTACTGTAAGACATTGGAATAATGATACTTGTCGAGACAACATAGTTCACGCTAACCAAATCTGATATTCATTACTAATACTTCTACTTCATTGTACATATTTCTGTTTGTAATATATCTGTGTTATTCCATACCTGTGTTCGAGTTATTCTTCATTGTTTCTACTTTGGATCATAACACAAGGCAATAAGGTTCACAAACTAAGAATGCTGTTAACTCACAAAAGGGGATACAGACAAGTGATCACAGCATTCTGGCTTCAAGACAAGAAAGAACAGAACTAAGTCAGATGAGACCAAGAAGTGGCCTATTTTAGTGGCTAGGAAGAAATACCAGCATGCATCTGTATGTTTTGTCTATATATTTAGGAAGGTGTGGGAATCACTTACATGTGCCACACCTCCGCTTTCTTTAATATCATTGGTTAATAAATACATGATACTTATGATAGGACAATTTAACCATCGCAGGTAATTCAAATTTTTCTCTAAAATCACGGATTGGTCCATTTCCTGACTAATCGCGTATATTATTATATTTTCTATATTTTTGGCGCCAAGCCATCCGGAGCCTAAAACTTGTTATATAAAGACTCTCGCTGTTTGCCAGTGGCAGTAGCAGTTCAATTCTTGGAAAATAAGGCACGGCGCTATATTGACATTTTAATTCTTAATTATTACTAATTCAAGTAATCATACTAAATCTGGTTGATATCACTCATGAACATTACATCTTTCTACACTGATAAAACACTGTGGAACTATTCTTTATTTAGCTAAGACTTCAATTGAACTTTGTGCTGATAGTGAATGGCGAGAGAACGCCATTGGGATGCCCACCGGAAGAAGATATGACGATAGTGGTGGAGGAAGATGTAGAGCTACCCCCCCCCCCCCAGAACGGCGGTGTCGGGAAAGGGTAGGTTAATGTCAGGGGAGAAAATAAGAAAAGGAACCCTGCAATTGGTCCCCGTAGAAGGGAAGGGCCTAGAAGAGAATGAGGTAACTCTATGTGAGGTAGTAATAGAGGTAGCTGAATTAGTGCCATTAGAATAGTGAACCGAGTCGAAGAGCTCAGTGAGTGGGAGGAAGAGGATCAGACACCCCCTCCCAACTCAGAGAGAGAGTAAGAGATAGGAGAGAATTAAACCTAGACTCAAGAAGTAATGAGGAAGACCAGAGCAAGGACTCGAAGGGAAAGGAAGAATCAGATGTAAAGAGAATAGGCGAAACACACCCTGAAGAGAAATTAAACACAGAGGGAAGGTTAGAGGTCGAGCAAGAACTACCTCTGAAGATGAGATTGAGAAGGGTGGAGAAATCCAAATCTCAGTTGAATAATTAGGTGTCGTCAGATAACGACCCTGGCTCATCCTAAACCTACTGTCTGACTGCGGTGGATGTGGATGGAGGGGATGGAGGCGCGAATTGCACCTCACGAAGGACGGAAGAGAGTTAGTGGCATTGTTAGCTGGCCAGCGATAGTGTCATTGAGTACGATCCTTGGAGGGAACCCCGCGAACCTGTCCGGACCATTCGATCTGCTAGGAGTTAGTTAGGGGAGGAGAGAGCTGAAGAGTTACGAGTTTTAAAAAAAGTTATGGAATAGCTGAGTAAAGAATTAAGCAAGATAGAACCACAGAAGAAAAATATGAAAAGAGAGATTCCATCATAGAAATGATTGGCAAAAGCTTAGTCAATTGTACAGAGTTATGGGAACGGATATTGAAGGGATTCCCCAATGTTACCTTGAATAAAATACCGGCGCTGATGAAGCCGATAGAAACGATCGATATGGATCAGTTGTGGAATAAGCTAAGTGAGCTGGGTAGGGAGGATATGGCTTGGAAAGGTGATAAACAGATCGCGATAATTTGGTTAGCAATGATGGGTACATTCATAATTATCGCCATAGGCGGTGTAGGAAGTATGGAAGATTAGAAGTAGCACGAAATTAATTCGCAGTAATCAAATGAACGTGCAGCAGCTCGAGAGGGAGATGCCGAGCAGTGTTCTTTACCCATACAGAATCAACAAGAGAATTGCAGAAAAGCCGACGGAAGAAGCCAACGCAGAACCAACACGCGCGGCGGATTAAACCTCCTACAGAAGAGAGAAGAACATTGACCAAGAAAAAAGAAGAACAAGCCATAATAAGCACACACATACACCCACCGGCACACGCACACTTTAAAAATGAAAAAAATTGCATGAAAAGAACTTTATATTGCATGAAAAACAGAAGAAGATAAAAGAACGTTATATCGCATGAAAAACAGAAGAAGATAAAAGAACTTTATATTGCATATAAAACAGAAGAAGATAAAAGAATTTTACGTTGCATGTAAAACAGAACAGAAGGAAGTAGAACAATACATTACATGTAAAAGCGTGAAAAAAGAAATGAAAAGAATACGACTGTATGGGACAGGTGCATGATGCATGCTAAATAGTGTAGTTGGATTTGAATGCCATTTACAAGTAAATGACACAAATGGGTTAGGGAGGATTGTAACACTATTTAGAAACGGCAGGTTAATTAATCAATTAATTAACCACAGAAGTTAATTACGGGAATTACTTAAACCGATAGATATAACGAAAGACATACTGAGCGATTACTTAAACCGATAGATATAACGAAAGACATACTGAGCGATATTCTTTTTGTTTTGTTATTTTCCCAAAACAGGGTATCGGTGAAAAAAAGATTTTTTGTTTTGTTATTTTCAAATACGAATCAAGATAACCATTTTACTTTCTCGCGGAAGTGTGATGCTGAGATATGCCAAATTATCTGCGAGGACAAAAGAAGGAAAAAGAGAAAGAAGAGAAGGAAACAGAGGGACAAGACTTAACAACTTCGATGATCAGAGAAAGAAAAAGGCCACCCACAAAAGCGATGTTGTTTTGGGTAGTGGAATGGCGAAAATTCTGATGGTCATTGTCGTAAAAATTAGTTGAGGGATACCAGAGCTTCTGGGCAGATAAAACATTGGCTGTGTCAGGATGACGAACTTGTGTTATCAGTAGTTCATGGGTCGTCTGCCGACCGCACACGAAGCTCGGCCCTGGATTGAGAGGAAATGTCGACTGGACAGAACATCTGCGTTCTGTTTAAATTCGTTTGTGATAAATTTAAATTCGTTTGTGATAACGAAGGCCATGTTATGGTATTTATTTTAATTAACCCAATTTTCGCCAAAAAAATTCGTCCACTTAATGTTGGCGGAAAAACTTGGTTGAGAAATACCATATCCCGTGAAGTTGGATAAAAATTGAGATTATCAGTTGACGCCTATTGGCCGAATAGCCAGGTGGAGATGATCATGTGACGCAGAGAGGAGGCCTGCCACCGCCCATTGAGAGGATAGGTATGAGATGTTACTGCGAGGAAGTGGGAAAACCGTTGACGCCCTCTAAAGTATGGTGAGATACCCATATGAGAGCATAAGAGGGTGGGAGTGGAATAAAATTTCCAAATATGGAAAATGATAATTATTTTTGGCCGAAAACAAAGAAAATCCTTATTGGGGATTTGAAATCAACGTGGTGGCCACACCACGTCCGACCCCACGCCAGGTTTTGATCGGCGTCCATATAAGCAAACGTCTTCGGATATTTCAGACAGTACAGTCAGTGAGTGAAGAGTACAGCCAGTACAGTAAGAGAGAGCAGTGCAGTGCAGTTCGCAGAGAGACGCGCCTCGCACAGGTGACCGCACGATTCCATGGTTTCCGACTTAGACTTCTAATCAAGAACAAAATTGTTGAAGTCCGACTTTAGATTTCCCACCAAAACAAGCTTCCGACTTAGACTTCTAACCAAGAACAAATTATAGAAGTCTGATTTATATTTTTCACCAGAGCTGACTTTATTGAAAAACAATCCAGATAGCCAGAACTAGCAAAAAAGTGTTACAATCCTCATTTTTTTTCTTCGGGCTGGGAGAGAAAGAGAGAGACGCACTCCTGTAACTCAACAAACCGACATAAAATTAATCACTATTCTTAAACAGCCGCTCGCCTTGAAGTTGTTGTTTGTGCTTTTGTTTTTTTTATCTACATTTATTGTGCAGTATCACATTGACCCTGATTCGGCTGGCACTACGGCCCTACGTCTGATTGATCTCGTCAACCTAAGATCAAATCACAACATGGGTGGGTTGAATCGGGATCAAAGCAGTTGCTTCGGTGACCAGGCGTTGGAAGCGAGCCGAGTACGACAAGTTGGTACTAGAATCCAACAAGGATTCAACCGATGTCCCAGGGTTAGCCCGTCACAAAGGACCGACGTCACATATTGGCGTCGTGACTGAAAGAGGTCGGTGTGTCACAAATAGTGCCGTGACCAAAACGGGTGTCACAAATGGTGCCCTGACCAAGACGACGGGTGTCACAAATGGTGCCGTGACCAGGACGACGGATGTCACATATATATTTAGGAAGGGCGATGACAAGGAAGAAAAGAACGAAGTCAGATGAGACAGAGAAGTGGCCTATTTTAGCGGCTAGGAAGAAATACCAGCATGCATCTGTCTGTTTTGTCTATATATTTAGGAAGGGAAATGACAAGAAAGAACAGAACGAAGTCAGATGAGACCGAGAAGTGGCCTATTTTAGCGGCTAGGAAGAAATACCAGCATGCATCTGTATGTTTTCTCTATATATTTATGAAGGAAAATGACAAGAAAGAAAAGAACGAAGTCAGATGAGACGAAAAGTGGCCTATTTTAGCGGCTAGGAAGAAATACCAGCATACATCTGTATGTTTTCTCTATATATTTAGGAAGGAAAATGACAAGAAAGAACAGAACGAAGTCAGATGAGACGGAGAAGTGGCCTATTTTAACGGCTAGGAAGAAATGCCAGCATGCATCTGTACGTTTTGTCTATATATTTAGGAAGGGCGATGACAATAAAGAACAGAACGTAGTCAGATGAGACCGAGAAGTTGCGTATTTTAGCGGCTAGGAAAAAATACCAGCATGCATCTGTAGGTTTTGTCTATATATTTAGGAAGGGCGATGAAAAGAAAGAACAGAACGAAGTCAGATGAGACCGAGAAGTGGACTATTTTAGCGGCTAGGAAGAAATACCAGCATGCATCTGTATGTGTTGTCAATATATTTAGGAATGGCGATGAAAAGAAAGAACAGAACGAAGTCAGATGAGACCGAGAAGTGGCCTATTTTAGCGGCTAGGAAGAAATACCAGCATGCATCTGTATGTTTTGTCTATATATTTAGGAAGGGCAATGAAAAGAAAGAACAGAACGAAGTCAGATGAGACCGAGAATTGGCCTATTTTAGCGGCTAGGAAGAAATACCAGCATGCATCTGTAGGTTTTGTCTATATATTTAGGAAGGGCGATGAAAAGAAAGAACAGAACGAAGTCAGATGAGACAAAGAAGTGGCCTATTTTAGCGGCTAGGAAGAAATACCAGCATGAATCTGTAGGTTTTGTCTATATATTTAGGAAGGGCGATGAAAAGAAAGAACAGAACGAAGTCAGATGAGACCGAGAAGTGGCCTATTTTAGCGGCTAGGAACAAATACCAGCATGCATCTGTAGGTTTTGTCTATATATTTAGGAAGGGCGATGAAAAGAAAGAACAGAACGAAGTCAGATGAGACAAAGAAGTGGCCTATTTTAGCGGCTAGGAAGAAATACCAGCATGCATCTGTAGGTTTCGTCTATATGTTTAGGAAGGGCGATGAAAAGAAAGAACAGAACGAAGTCAGATGAGACAAAGAAGTGGCCTATTTTAGCGTCTAGGAAGAAATACCAGCATGCATCTGTAGGTTTCGTCTATATATTTAGGAAGGAAAATGACAAGAAAGAACAGAACAAAGTCAGATGAGACCGAGAAGTGGCCTATTTTAGCGGCTAGGAAGAAATACCAGCATGCATCTGTAGGTTTTGTCTATATATTTAGGAAGGGCGATGAAAAGAAAGAACAGAACGAAGTCAGATGAGACAAAGAAGTGGCCTATTTTAGCGGCTAGGAAGAAATACCAGCATGCATCTGTAGGTTTCGTCTATATATTTAGGAAGGGCGATGAAAAGAAAGAACAGAACGAAGTCAGATGAGACCGAGAAGTGGCCTATTTTAGCGGCTAGGAAGAAATACCAGCATGCATCTGTAGGTTTTGTCTATATATTTAGGAAGGGCGATGAAAAGAAAGAACAGAACGAAGTCAGATGAGACAAAGAAGTGGCCTATTTTAGCGGCTAGGAAGAAATACCAGCATCCATCTGTAGGTTTCGTCAATATATTTAGGAAGGGCGATGAAAAGAAAGAACAGAACGAAGTTAGATGAGACCGAGAAGTGGCCTATTTTAGCGGCTAGGAAGATATACCAGCATGCATCTGTATGTTTTGTCTATATATTTAGGAAGGGCGATGAAAAGAAAGAACAGAACGAAGTCAGATGAGACCGAGAAGTGGCCTATTTTAGCGGCTAGGAAGAAATACCAGCATGCATCTGTAGGTTTTGTCTATATATTTAGGAAGGGCGATGAAAAGAAAGAACAGAACGAAGTCAGATGAGACAAAGAAGTGGCCTATTTTAGCGGCTAGGAAGAAATACCAGCATGCATCTGTAGGTTTCGTCAATATATTTAGGAAGGGCGATGAAAAGAAAGAACAGAACGAAGTCAGATGAGACCGAGAAGTTGCCTATTTTAGCGGCTAGGAAGATATACCAGCATGCATCTGTATGTTTTGTCTATATATTTAGGAAGGGCGATGAAAAGAAAGAACAGAACGAAGTCAGATGAGACCGAGAAGTGGCCTATTTTAGCGGCTAGGAAGAAATACCAGCATGCATCTGTAGGTTTTGTCTATATATTTAGGAAGGGCGATGAAAATAAAGAACAGAACGAAGTCAGATGAGACAAAGAAGTGGCCTATTTTAGCGGCTAGGAAGAAATACCAGCATGCATCTGTAGGTTTTGTCTATATATTTAGGAAGGGCGATGAAAAGAAAGAACAGAACGAAGTCAGATGAGACCGAGAAGTGGCCTATTTTAGCGGCTCGGAAGAAATACCAGCATGCATCTGTATGTTTTGTCTATATATTTAGGAAGGAAAATGACAAGAAAGAACAGAACAAAGTCAGATGAGACCGAGAATTAGCCTATTTTAGCGGCTAAGAAGAAATACCAGCATGCATCTGTATGTTTTGTCTATATATTTAGGAAGGAAAATGACAAGAAAGAACAGAACAAAGTCAGATGAGACCGAGAAGTGGCCTATTTTAGCGGCTAGGAAGAAATACCAGCATGCATCTGTAGGTTTTGTCTATATATTTAGGAAGGGCGATGAAAAGAAAGAACAGAACGAAGTCAGATGAGACCGAGAAGTGGCCTATTTTAGCGGCTAGGAAGAAATACCAGCATGCATCTGTAGGTTTTGTCTATATATTTAGGAAGGGCGATGAAAAGAAAGAACAGAACGAAGTCAGATGAGACAAAGAAGTGGCCTATTTTAGCGGCTAGGAAGAAATACCAGCATGCATCTGTAGGTTTCGTCTATATGTTTAGGAAGGGCGATGAAAAGAAAGAACAGAACGAAGCCAGATGAGACCGAGAAGTGGCCTATTTTAGCGGCTAGGAAGAAATACCAGCATGCATCTGTAGGTTTTGTCTATATATTTAGGAAGGGCGATGAAAAGAAAGAACAGAACGAAGTCAGATGAGACAAAGAAGTGGCCTATTTTAGCGGCTAGGAAGAAATACCAGCATGCATCTGTAGGTTTCGTCTATATATTTAGGAAGGGCGATGAAAAGAAAGAACAGAACGAAGTCAGATGAGACCGAGAAGTGGCCTATTTTAGCGGCTAGGAAGAAATACCAGCATGCATCTGTAGGTTTTGTCTATATATTTAGGAAGGGCGATGAAAAGAAAGAACAGAACGAAGTCAGATGAGACCGAGAAGTGGCCTATTTTAGCGGCTAGGAAGAAATACCAGCATGCATCTGTAGGTTTTGTCTATATATTTAGGAAGGGCGATGAAAAGAAAGAACAGAACGAAGTCAGATGAGACAAAGAAGTGGCCTATTTTAGCGGCTAGGAAGAAATACCAGCATGCATCTGTAGGTTTCGTCTATATATTTAGGAAGGGCAATGAAAAGAAAGAACAGAACGAAGTCAGATGAGACCGAGAAGTGGCCTATTTTAGCGGCTAGGAAGAAATACCAGCATGCATCTGTAGGTTTTGTCTATATATTTAGGAAGGGCAATGAAAAGAAAGAACAGAACGAAGTCAGATGAGACAAAGAAGTGGCCTATTTTAGCGGCTAGGAAGAAATACCAGCATGCATCTGTAGGTTTCGTCTATATATTTAGGAAGGGCAATGAAAAGAAAGAACAGAACGAAGTCAGATGAGACCGAGAAGTGGCCTATTTTAGCGGCTAGGAAGAAATACCAGCATTCGTCTGAATGTTTTGTCTATATATTTAGGAAGGAAAATGACAAGAAAAAACAGAACGTACTCAGATGAGACCGAGAAGTGGCCTATTTTAGCGGCTAGGAAGAAATACCAGCATGCATCTGTATGTTTTGTCTATATATTTAGGAAGGGCGATGAAAAGAAAGAAAAGAACGAAGTCAGATGAGACCGAGAAGTGCCCTATTTTAGCGGCTAGGAAGAAATACCAGCATGCATCTGTAGGTTTTGTCTATATATTTAGGAAGGGCGATTAAAAGAAAGAACAGAACGAAGTCAGATGAGACCGAGAAGTGGCCTATTTTAGCGGCTCGGAAGAAATACCAGCATGCATCTGTATGTTTTGTCTATATATTTAGGAAGGAAAATGACAAGAAAGAACAGAACAAAGTCAGATGAGACCGAGAATTGGCCTATTTTAGCGGCTAAGAAGAAATACCAGCATGCATCTGTATGTTTTGTCTATATATTTAGGAAGGAAAATGACAAGAAAGAACAGAACAAAGTCAGATGAGACCGAGAAGTGGCCTATTTTAGCGGCTAGGAAGATATACCAGTATGCATCTGTATGTTTTGTCTATATATTTAGGAAGGAAAATGACAAGAAAGAACAAAACGAAGTCAGATGAGACAGAGAAGTGGCCTATTTTAGCGGCTAGGAAGAAATACCAGCATGCATCTGTAGGTTTTGTCTATATATTTAGGAAGGGCGATGAAAAGAAAGAAAAGAACGAAGTCAGATGAGACCGAGAAGTGGCCTATTTTAGCGGCTAGGAAGAAATACCAGCATGCATCTGTAGGTTTTGTCTATATATTTAGGAAGGGCGATGAAAAGAAAGAACAGAACGAAGTCAGATGAGACCGAGAAGTGGCCTATTTTAGCGGCTCGGAAGAAATACCAGCATGCATCTGTATGTTTTGTCTATATATTTAGGAAGGAAAATGACAAGAAAGAACAGAACAAAGTCAGATGAGACCGAGAATTGGCCTATTTTAGCGGCTAAGAAGAAATACCAGCATGCATCTGTATGTTTTGTCTATATATTTAGGAAGGAAAATGACAAGAAAGAACAGAACAAAGTCAGATGAGACCGAGAAGTGGCCTATTTTAGCGGCTAGGAAGAAATACCAGTATGCATCTGTATGTTTTGTCTATATATTTAGGAGGGAAAATGACAAGAAAGAACAAAACGAAGTCAGATGAGACAGAGAAGTGGCCTATTTTAGCGGCTAAGAAGAAATACCAGTATGCATCTGTATGTTTTGTCTATATATTTAGGAAGGGAAATGACAAGAAAGAACAGAAAGACGTCAGATGAGACCGAGAAGTGGCCTATTTTAGCGGCTAGAAAGAAATACCAGCATGCATCTCAATGTTTTGTCTATATGTTTAGGAAGGGAAATAACAAGAAAGAACAGAAAGAAATCAGATGAGACCGAGAAGTGGCCTATTTTAACGGCTAGGAAGAAATACCAGTATGTATCTGTATGTTTGTCTATATGTTTAGGAACTAAAATGACAAGAAAGAACAGAACGAAGTCAGATGAGACCGAGAAGTGGCCTATTTTAGCGGCTCGAAAGAAATACATGTATGCATCTGTATGTTTTGTCTATATGTTTAGGAAGGGAAATAACAAGAAAGAACAGAAAGAAATCAGATGAGACCGAGAAGTGGCCTATTTTAGCGGCTAGGAAGAAATACATGTATACATCTGTATGATTTGTCTATATATTTAGGAAGGAAAATGACAAGAAAGAACAGAACGTAGTCGGATGAGACCGAGAAGTGGCTTATTTTAGCGGCTCGAAAAAAATACCAGCATGCATTTGTAGGTTTTTTCTATATATTTAGGAAGGAAAATGACAAGAAAGAACAGAACGTAGTCGGATGAGACCGAGAAGTGGCCTATTTTAGCGGCTAGGAAGAAATACCAGTATGCATCTGTATGTTTTGTCTATATATTTAGGAAGGAAAATGACAAGAAAGAACAGAACGGAGTCAGATGAGACCGAGAAGTGGCCTATTTTAGCGGCTCGAAAGAAATACCAGTATGCCTCTGTATGTTTTGTCTATATATTTAGGAAGGGAAATGACAAGAAAGGACAGAGCGAAGTCAGATGAGACCGAAAAGTGGCCTATTTTAGCGGCTCGAAAGAAATACCAGTATGCCTCTGTATGTTTTGTCTATATATTTATGAAGTGAAATGACAGGAAACGACAGAACGAAGTCAGATGAGACCGCGAAGTGGCCTATTTCAGCGGCTAGGAAGAAATACCAGCATGCATCTGTATGTTTTTTCTATATATTTAGGAAGCGAAATGATAAGAAGGAACAGAACGAAGTCAGATGAGACCGAGAAGTGGCCTATTTTAGCGGCTAGGAAGAAATACCAGCATGCATCTGCATGTTTTGTCTATATATTTAGGAAGGAAAATGACAAGAAAGAACAGAACTTAGTCGGATGAGACCGAGAAGTTGCCTATTTTAGCGGCTAGGAAGATATACCAGCATGCATCTGTATGTTTTGTCTATATATTTAGGAAGGAAAGTGACAAGAAAGAACAGAACGAAGTCAGATGAGACCGAGAAGTTGCCTATTTTAGCGGCTAGGAAGAAATACCAGCATGCATCTGTATATTTTGTCTATATATTTATGAAGGAAAATGACAAGAAAGAACAGAACGAAGTCAGATGAGACCGAGAAGTGGCCTATTTTAGCGGCTCGGAAGAAATACCAGTATGCATCTGTATGTTTGTCTTTATGTTTAGGAAGGAAAATGACAAGAAAGAACAGAACGAAGTCAGATGAGACCGAGAAGTGGCCTATTTTAGCGGCTAGGAAGATATACCAGTATGCATCTGTATGTTTGTCTTTATGTTTAGGAAGGAAAATGACAAGAAAGAACAGAACGAAGTCAGATGAGACCGAGAAGTTGCCTATTTTAGCGGCTAGGAAGATATACCAGCATGCATCTGTTTGTTTTGTCTATATATTTATGAAGGAAAATGACAAGAAAAACAGAACGTAGTCGGATGAGACCGAGAAGTGGCCTATTTTAGCGGCTAGGAAGATATACCAGCATGCATCTGTATGTTTTGTCTATATATTTAGGAAGGAAAGTGACAAGAAAGAACAGAACGTAGTCGGATGAGACCGAGAAGTTGCCTATTTTAGCGGCTAGGAAGAAATACCAGCATGCATCTGTATATTTTGTCTATATATTTAGGAAGGAAAGTGACAAGAAAGAACAGAACGAAGTCAGATGAGACCGAGAAGTGGCCTATTTTAGCGGCTAGGAAGAAATACCAGTATGCATCTGTATGTTTGTCTTTATGTTTAGGAAGGAAAATGACAAGAAAGAACAGAACGAAGTCAGATGAGACCGAGAAGTGGCCTATTTTAGCGGCTAGGAAGAAATACCAGCATGCATCTGTATGTTTTGTCTATATATTTAGGAAGGAAAATGACAAGAAAGAACAGAACGTAGTCAGATGAGACCGAGAAGTGGCCTATTTTAGCGGCTAGGAAGATATACCAGTATGCATCTGTATGTTTTGTCTATATATTTAGGAAGGGAAATGACAAGAAAGAACAGAACGTAGTCAGATGAGACCAAGAAGTGGCCTATTTTAGCGGCTAGGAAGAAATACCAGCCTGCATCTGTATGTTTTGTCTATATATTTAGGAAGGAAAATGACAAGAAAGAACAGAACGAAGTCAGATGAGACCGAGAAGTGGCCTATTTTAGCGGCTAGGAAGATATACCAGTATGCATCTGTATGTTTGTCTTTATGTTTAGGAAGGAAAATGACAAGAAAGAACAGAACGAAGTCAGATGAGACCGAGAAGTGGCCTATTTTAGCGGCTAGGAAGAAATACCAGCATGCATCTGTATGTTTTGTCTATATATTTAGGAAGGAAAATGACAAGAAAGAACAGAACGAAGTCAGATGAGACCGAGAAGTGGCCTATTTTAGCGGCTAGGAATATATACCAGTATGCATCTGTATGTTTGTCTTTATGTTTAGGAAGGAAAATGACAAGAAAGAACAGAACGAAGTCAGATGAGACCGAGAAGTGGCCTATTTTAGCGGCTAGGAAGAAATACCAGCATGCATCTGTATGTTTTGTCTATATATTTAGGAAGGAAAATGACAAGAAAGAACAGAACGAAGTCAGATGAGACCGAGAAGTGGCCTATTTTAGCGGCTAGGAAGATATACCAGTATGCATCTGTATGTTTGTCTTTATGTTTAGGAAGGAAAATGACAAGAAAGAACAGAACGAAGTCAGATGAGACCGAGAAGTGGCCTATTTTAGCGGCTAGGAAGAAATACCAGCATGCATCTGTATATTTTGTCTATATATTTATGAAGGAAAATGACAAGAAAGAACAGAACGAAGTCAGATGAGACCGAGAAGTGGCCTATTTTAGCGGCTCGGAAGATATACCAGTATGCATCTGTATGTTTGTCTTTATGTTTAGGAAGGAAAATGACAAGAAAGAACAGAACGAAGTCAGATGAGACCGAGAAGTGGCCTATTTTAGCGGCTAGGAAGATATACCAGTATGCATCTGTATGTTTGTCTTTATGTTTAGGAAGGAAAATGACAAGAAAGAACAGAACGAAGTCAGATGAGACCGAGAAGTTGCCTATTTTAGCGGCTAGGAAGATATACCAGCATGCATCTGTTTGTTTTGTCTATATATTTATGAAGGAAAATGACAAGAAAAACAGAACGTAGTCGGATGAGACCGAGAAGTGGCCTATTTTAGCGGCTAGGAAGATATACCAGCATGCATCTGTATGTTTTGTCTATATATTTAGGAAGGAAAGTGACAAGAAAGAACAGAACGTAGTCGGATGAGACCGAGAAGTTGCCTATTTTAGCGGCTAGGAAGAAATACCAGCATGCATCTGTATATTTTGTCTATATATTTAGGAAGGAAAGTGACAAGAAAGAACAGAACGAAGTCAGATGAGACCGAGAAGTGGCCTATTTTAGCGGCTAGGAAGAAATACCAGTATGCATCTGTATGTTTGTCTTTATGTTTAGGAAGGAAAATGACAAGAAAGAACAGAACGAAGTCAGATGAGACCGAGAAGTGGCCTATTTTAGCGGCTAGGAAGAAATACCAGCATGCATCTGTATGTTTTGTCTATATATTTAGGAAGGAAAATGACAAGAAAGAACAGAACGTAGTCAGATGAGACCGAGAAGTGGCCTATTTTAGCGGCTAGGAAGATATACCAGTATGCATCTGTATGTTTTGTCTATATATTTAGGAAGGGAAATGACAAGAAAGAACAGAACGTAGTCAGATGAGACCAAGAAGTGGCCTATTTTAGCGGCTAGGAAGAAATACCAGCCTGCATCTGTATGTTTTGTCTATATATTTAGGAAGGAAAATGACAAGAAAGAACAGAACGAAGTCAGATGAGACCGAGAAGTGGCCTATTTTAGCGGCTAGGAAGATATACCAGTATGCATCTGTATGTTTGTCTTTATGTTTAGGAAGGAAAATGACAAGAAAGAACAGAACGAAGTCAGATGAGACCGAGAAGTGGCCTATTTTAGCGGCTAGGAAGAAATACCAGCATGCATCTGTATGTTTTGTCTATATATTTAGGAAGGAAAATGACAAGAAAGAACAGAACGAAGTCAGATGAGACCGAGAAGTGGCCTATTTTAGCGGCTAGGAATATATACCAGTATGCATCTGTATGTTTGTCTTTATGTTTAGGAAGGAAAATGACAAGAAAGAACAGAACGAAGTCAGATGAGACCGAGAAGTGGCCTATTTTAGCGGCTAGGAAGAAATACCAGCATGCATCTGTATGTTTTGTCTATATATTTAGGAAGGAAAATGACAAGAAAGAACAGAACGAAGTCAGATGAGACCGAGAAGTGGCCTATTTTAGCGGCTAGGAAGATATACCAGTATGCATCTGTATGTTTGTCTTTATGTTTAGGAAGGAAAATGACAAGAAAGAACAGAACGAAGTCAGATGAGACCGAGAAGTGGCCTATTTTAGCGGCTAGGAAGAAATACCAGCATGCATCTGTATGTTTTGTCTATATATTGAGGAAGGAAAATGACAAGAAAGAACAGAACGAAGTCAGATGAGACCGAGAAGTGGCCTATTTTAGCGGCTAGGAAGATATACCAGTATGCATCTGTATGTTTGTCTTTATGTTTAGGAAGGAAAATGACAAGAAAGAACAGAACGAAGTCAGATGAGACCGAGAAGTGGCCTATTTTAGCGGCTAGGAAGAAATACCAGCATGCATCTGTATGTTTTGTCTATATATTTAGGAAGGAAAATGACAAGAAAGAACAGAACGAAGTCAGATGAGACCGAGAAGTGGCCTATTTTAGCGGCTAGGAAGATACACCAGTATGCATCTGTATGTTTGTCTTTATGTTTAGGAAGGAAAATGACAAGAAAGAACAGAACGAAGTCAGATGAGACCGAGAAGTGGCCTATTTTAGCGGCTAGGAAGATATACCAGTATGCATCTGTATGTTTGTCTTTATGTTTAGGAAGGAAAATGACAAGAAAGAACAGAACGAAGTCAGATGAGACCGAGAAGTGGCCTATTTTAGCGGCTAGGAAGATATACCAGCATGCATCTGTATGTTTTGTCTATATATTTAGGAAGGAAAGTGACAAGAAAGAACAGAACGTAGTCGGATGAGACCGAGAAGTTGCCTATTTTAGCGGCTAGGAAGAAATACCAGCATGCATCTGTATATTTTGTCTATATATTTAGGAAGGAAAGTGACAAGAAAGAACAGAACGAAGTCAGATGAGACCGAGAAGTGGCCTATTTTAGCGGCTAGGAAGAAATACCAGTATGCATCTGTATGTTTGTCTTTATGTTTAGGAAGGAAAATGACAAGAAAGAACAGAACGAAGTCAGATGAGACCGAGAAGTGGCCTATTTTAGCGGCTAGGAAGAAATACCAGCATGCATCTGTATGTTTTGTCTATATATTTAGGAAGGAAAATGACAAGAAAGAACAGAACGAAGTCAGATGAGACCGAGAAGTGGCCTATTTTAGCGGCTAGGAAGATATACCAGTATGCATCTGTATGTTTGTCTTTATGTTTAGGAAGGAAAATGACAAGAAAGAACAGAACGAAGTCAGATGAGACCGAGAAGTGGCCTATTTTAGCGGCTAGGAAGAAATACCAGCATGCATCTGTATGTTTTGTCTATATATTTAGGAAGGAAAATGACAAGAAAGAACAGAACGAAGTCAGATGAGACCGAGAAGTGGCCTATTTTAGCGGCTAGGAAGATATACCAGTATGCATCTGTATGTTTGTCTTTATGTTTAGGAAGGAAAATGACAAGAAAGAACAGAACGAAGTCAGATGAGACCGAGAAGTGGCCTATTTTAGCGGCTAGGAAGAAATACCAGCATGCATCTGTATGTTTTGTCTATATATTTAGGAAGGAAAATGACAAGAAAGAACAGAACGAAGTCAGATGAGACCGAGAAGTGGCCTATTTTAGCGGCTAGGAAGATATACCAGTATGCATCTGTATGTTTGTCTTTATGTTTAGGAAGGAAAATGACAAGAAAGAACAGAACGAAGTCAGATGAGACCGAGAAGTGGCCTATTTTAGCGGCTAGGAAGAAATACCAGCATGCATCTGTATGTTTTGTCTATATATTTAGGAAGGAAAATGACAAGAAAGAACAGAACGAAGTCAGATGAGACCGAGAAGTGGCCTATTTTAGCGGCTAGGAAGATATACCAGTATGCATCTGTATGTTTGTCTTTACGTTTAGGAAGGAAAATGACAAGAAAGAACAGAACGAAGTCAGATGACACCGAGAAGTGGCCTATTTTAGCGGCTAGGAAGAAATACCAGCATGCATCTGTATGTTTTGTCTATATATTTAGGAAGGAAAATGACAAGAAAGAACAGAACGAAGTCAGATGAGACCGAGAAGTGGCCTATTTTAGCGGCTAGGAAGAAATACCAGCATGCATCTGTATATTTTGTCTATATATTTAGGAAGGAAAGTGACAAGAAAGAACAGAACGAAGTCAGATGAGACCGAGAAGTGGCCTATTTTAGCGGTTAGGAAGAAATACCAGTATGCATCTGTATGTTTGTCTTTATGTTTAGGAAGGAAAATGACAAGAAAGAACAGAACGAAGTCAGATGAGACCGAGAAGTGGCCTATTTTAGCGGCTAGGAAGATATACCAGCATGCATCTGTATGTTTTGTCTATATATTTAGGAAGGAAAATGACAAGAAAGAACAGAACGAAGTCAGATGAGACCGAGAAGTGGCCTATTTTAGCGGCTAGGAAGATATACCAGTATGCATCTGTATGTTTGTCTTTATGTTTAGGAAGGAAAATGACAAGAAAGAACAGAACGAAGTCAGATGAGACCGAGAAGTGGCCTATTTTAGCGGCTAGGAAGAAATACCAGTATGCATCTGTATGTTTTGTCTATATATTTAGGAAGGAAAATGACAAGAAAGAACAGAACGAAGACAGATGAGACCGAGAAGTTACCTATTTTAGCGGCTAGGAAGAAATACCAGTATGCATCTGTATGTTTTGTCTATATATTTAGGAAGGAAAATGACAAGAAAGAACTGAACGAAGTCAGATGAGACCGAGAAGTGGCCAATTTTAGCTGCTAGGAAGAAATACCAGTATGCATCTGTATGTTTGTCTATATGTTTAGGAAGGAAAATGACAAGAAAGAACAGAACGAAGTCAGATGAGACCGAGAAGTGGCCTATTTTAGCGGCTCAAAAGAAATACCAGTACGCATCTCTATGTTTTCTCTATATATTTAGGAAGGAAAATGACAAGAAAGAACAGAACGTAGTCAGATGAGACCGAGAAGTGGCCTATTTTCGCGGCTCAAAAGAAATACCAGTACGCATCTCTATGTTTTCTCTATATATTTAGGAAGGAAAATGACAAGAAAGAACAGAACGTAGTCAGATGAGACCGAGAAGTGGCCTATTTTAGCGGCTAGGAAGAAATATCAGAATGCATCTGTATGTTTTGTCTATATATTTAGGAAGTAAAATGACAAGAAAGAACAGAACGTAGTCAGATGAGACCGAGAAGTGGCCTATTTTAGCGGCTAGGAAGAAATACCAGCATGCATCTCTATGTTTTCTCTATATATTTAGGAAGGGAAATGACAAGAAAGAACAGAACGTAGTCAGATGAGACCGAGAAGTGGCCTATTTTAGCGGCTAGCAAGAAATACCAGTATGCATCTGTATGTTTTGTCTATATATTTAGGAAGGAAAATGACAAGAAAGAACAGAACGAAGTCAGATGAGACCGAGAAGTGGCCTATTTTAGCGGCCAGGAAGAAATACCAGCATGCATCTTTATGTTTTGTCTATATATTTAGGAAGGAAAATGACAAGAAAGAACAGAACGTAGTCAGATGAGACCGAGAATTGGCCTATTTTAGCGGCTAGCAAGAAATACCAGTATGCATCTGTATGTTTTGTCTATATATTTAGGAAGGAAAATGACAAGAAAGAACAGAACGAAGTCAGATGAGACCGAGAAGTGGCCTATTTTAGCGGCCAGGAAGAAATACCAGCATGCATCTTTATGTTTTGTCTATATATTTAGGAAGGAAAATGACAAGAAAGAAAAGAACGTAGTCAGATGAGACCGAGAAGTGGCCTATTTTAGCGGCTAGGAAGAAATACCAGTATGCATCTGTATGTTTTTTCTATATATTTAAGAAGGAAAATGACAAGAAAGAACAGAACGAAGTCAGATGAGACCGAGAAGTGGCCTATTTTAGCGGCTAGGAAGAAATACCAGTATGCATCTGTATGTTTTGTCTATATATTTAGGAAGGGAAATGACAAGAAAGAACAGAAAGTAGTCAGATGAGACCGAGAAATGGCCTATTTTAGCGGCTAGGAAGAAATACCAGCATGCATCTGTATGTTTTTTCTATATATTTAGGAAGGAAAATGACAAGAAAGAAAAGAACGTAGTCAGATGAGACCGAGAAGTGGCCTATTTTAGCGGCCAGGAAGAAATACCAGCATGCATCTTTATGTTTTGTCTATATATTTAGGAAGGAAAATGACAAGAAAGAACAGAACGTAGTCAGATGAGACCGAGAAGTGGCCTATTTTAGCGGCTAGCAAGAAATACCAGTATGCATCTGTATGTTTTGTCTATATATTTAGGAAGGAAAATGACAAGAAAGAACAGAACGAAGTCAGATGAGACCGAGAAGTGGCCTATTTTAGCGGCCAGGAAGAAATACCAGCATGCATCTTTATGTTTTGTCTATATATTTAGGAAGGAAAATGACAAGAAAGAACAGAACGTAGTCAGATGAGACCGAGAAGTGGCCTATTTTAGCGGCCAGGAAGAAATACCAGCATGCATCTTTATGTTTTGTCTATATATTTAGGAAGGAAAATGACAAGAAAGAACAGAACGTAGTCAGATGAGACCGAGAAGTGGCCTATTTTAGCGGCCAGGAAGAAATACCAGCATGCATCTTTATGTTTTGTCTATATATTTAGGAAGGAAAATGACAAGAAAGAACAGAACGTAGTCAGATGAGACCGAGAAGTGGCCTATTTTAGCGGCCAGGAAGAAATACCAGCATGCATCTTTATGTTTTGTCTATATATTTAGGAAGGAAAATGACAAGAAAGAACAGAACGTAGTCAGATGAGACCGAGAAGTGGCCTATTTTAGCGGCTAGCAAGAAATACCAGTATGCATCTGTATGTTTTGTCTATATATTTAGGAAGGAAAATGACAAGAAAGAACAGAACGAAGTCAGATGAGACCGAGAAGTGGCCTATTTTAGCGGCCAGGAAGAAATACCAGCATGCATCTTTATGTTTTGTCTATATATTTAGGAAGGAAAATGACAAGAAAGAACAGAACGTAGTCAGATGAGACCGAGAAGTGGCCTATTTTAGCGGCTAGCAAGAAATACCAGTATGCATCTGTATGTTTTGTCTATATATTTAGGAAGGAAAATGACAAGAAAGAACAGAACGAAGTCAGATGAGACCGAGAAGTGGCCTATTTTAGCGGCCAGGAAGAAATACCAGCATGCATCTTTATGTTTTGTCTATATATTTAGGAAGGAAAATGACAAGAAAGAACAGAACGTAGTCAGATGAGACCGAGAATTGGCCTATTTTAGCGGCTAGCAAGAAATACCAGTATGCATCTGTATGTTTTGTCTATATATTTAGGAAGGAAAATGACCAGAAAGAACAGAACGAAGTCAGATGAGACCGAGAAGTGGCCTATTTTAGCGGCCAGGAAGAAATACCAGCATGCATCTTTATGTTTTGTCTATATATTTAGGAAGGAAAATGACAAGAAAGAAAAGAACGTAGTCAGATGAGACCGAGAAGTGGCCTATTTTAGCGGCCAGGAAGAAATACCAGCATGCATCTTTATGTTTTGTCTATATATTTAGGAAGGAAAATGACAAGAAAGAACAGAACGTAGTCAGATGAGACCGAGAAGTGGCCTATTTTAGCGGCCAGGAAGAAATACCAGCATGCATCTTTATATTTTGTCTATATATTTAGGAAGGAAAATGACAAGAAAGAACAGAACGTAGTCAGATGAGACCGAGAAGTGGCCTATTTTAGCGGCCAGGAAGAAATACCAGCATGCATCTTTATGTTTTGTCTATATATTTAGGAAGGAAAATGACAAGAAAGAACAGAACGTAGTCAGATGAGACCGAGAAGTGGCCTATTTTAGCGGCTAGCAAGAAATACCAGTATGCATCTGTATGTTTTGTCTATATATTTAGGAAGGAAAATGACAAGAAAGAACAGAACGAAGTCAGATGAGACCGAGAAGTGGCCTATTTTAGCGGCCAGGAAGAAATACCAGCATGCATCTTTATGTTTTGTCTATATATTTAGGAAGGAAAATGACAAGAAAGAACAGAACGTAGTCAGATGAGACCGAGAAGTGGCCTATTTTAGCGGCCAGGAAGAAATACCAGCATGCATCTTTATGTTTTGTCTATATATTTAGGAAGGAAAATGACAAGAAAGAACAGAACGTAGTCAGATGAGACCGAGAAGTGGCCTATTTTAGCGGCTAGCAAGAAATACCAGTATGCATCTGTATGTTTTGTCTATATATTTAGGAAGGAAAATGACAAGAAAGAACAGAACGAAGTCAGATGAGACCGAGAAATGGCCTATTTTAGCGGCCAGGAAGAAATACCAGCATGCATCTTTATGTTTTGTCTATATATTTAGGAAGGAAAATGACAAGAAAGAACAGAACGTAGTCAGATGAGACCGAGAATTGGCCTATTTTAGCGGCTAGCAAGAAATACCAGTATGCATCTGTATGTTTTGTCTATATATTTAGGAAGGAAAATGACAAGAGAGAACAGAACGAAGTCAGATGAGACCGAGAAGTGGCCTATTTTAGCGGCCAGGAAGAAATACCAGCATGCATCTTTATGTTTTGTCTATATATTTAGGAAGGAAAATGACAAGAAAGAACAGAACGTAGTCAGATGAGACCGAGAAGTGGCCTATTTTAGCGGCCAGGAAGAAATACCAGCATGCATCTTTATGTTTTGTCTATATATTTAGGAAGGAAAATGACAAGAAAGAACAGAACGTAGTCAGATGAGACCGAGAAGTGGCCTATTTTAGCGGCTAGCAAGAAATACCAGTATGCATCTGTATGTTTTGTCTATATATTTAGGAAGGAAAATGACAAGAAAGAACAGAACGAAGTCAGATGAGACCGAGAAGTGGTCTATTTTAGCGGCATCAAGAAATACCAGTATGCATCTGTATGTTTTGTCTATATATTTAGGAAGGAAAATGACAAGAAAGAACAGAACGTAGTCAGATGAGACCGAGAAGTGGCCTATTTTAGCGGCTAGGAAGAAATATCAGAATGCATCTGTATGTTTTTTCTTTATATTTAGGAAGGAAAATGACAAGAAAGAACAGAACGTAGTCAGATGAGACCGAGAAGTGGCCTATTTTAGCGGCTAGGAAGAAATACCAGTATGCATCTGTATGTTTTTTCTATATATTTAGGAAGGGAAATGACAAGAAAGAACAGAACGAAGTCAGATGAGACCGAGAAGTGGCCTATTTTAGCGGCTAGGAAGAAATACCAGCATGCATCTGTATGTTTTGTCTATATATTTACGAAGGGAAATGCCAAAAAAGAACAGAACGAAGTCAGATGAGACCAAGAAGTGGCCTATTTTAGCGGCTAGGAAGAAATACCAGTATGCATCTGTATGTTTTGTCTATATATTTAGGAAGGGAAATGACAAGAAAGAACAGAAAGTAGTCAGATGAGACCGAGAAATGGCCTATTTTAGCGGCTAGGAAGAAATACCAGCATGCATCTGTATGTTTTTTCTATATATTTAGGAAGGAAAATGACAAGAAAGAACAGAACGTAGTCAGATGAGACCGAGAAGTGGCCTATTTTAGCGGCCAGGAAGAAATACCAGCATGCATCTTTATGTTTTGTCTATATATTTAGGAAGGAAAATGACAAGAAAGAACAGAACGTAGTCAGATGAGACCGAGAAGTGGCCTATTTTAGCGGCCAGGAAGAAATACCAGCATGCATCTTTATGTTTTGTCTATATATTTAGGAAGGAAAATGACAAGAAAGAACAGAACGTAGTCAGATGAGACCGAGAAGTGGCCTATTTTAGCGGCTAGGAAGAAATACCAGTATGCATCTGTATGTTTGTCTATATGTTTAGGAAGGAAAATGACAAGAAAGAACAGAACGAAGTCAGATGAGACCGAGAAGTGGCCTATTTTAGCGGCTAGGAAGAAATACCAGCATGCATCTGTATGTTTGTCTATATATTTAGGAAGGAAAATGACAAGAAAGAACAGAACGAAGTCAGATGAGACCGAGAAGTGGCCTATTTTAGCGGCTAGGAAGAAATACCAGCATGCATCTGTATGTTTGTCTATATATTTAGGAAGGAAAATGACAAGAAAGAACAGAACGAAGTCAGATGAGACCGAGAAGTGGCCTATTTTAGCGGCTAGGAAGAAATACCAGCATGCATCTGTATGTTTGTCTATATATTTAGGAAGGAAAATGACAAGAAAGAACAGAACGAAGTCAGATGAGACCGAGAAGTGGCCTATTTAACGGCTAGGAAGAAATACCAGCATGCATCTGTATGTTTTGTCTATATATTTAGGAAGGGAAATGACAAGAAAAAACAGAACGAAGTCAGATGAAACCGAGAAGTGGTCTATTTTAGCGGCTATGAAGAAATACCAGCATGCATCTTTATGTTTTGTCTATATATTTAGGAAGGGAAATGACAAGAACGAACAGAACGAAGTCAGATGAGACTGAGAATTGGCCTATTTTAGCGGCTAGGAAGAAATATCAGCGTGCATCTGTATGTTTTGTCTATATATTTAGGAAGGGAAATGACAAGAAAGAACAGAAAGTAGTCAGATGAGACCGAGAAGTGGCCTATTTTAGCGGCTAGGAAGAAATACCAGCATGCATCTGTATGTTTTCTCTATATATTTAGGAAGGGAAATGACAAGAAAAAACAGAACGTAGTCTGATGTGACCGAGAAGTGACCTATTTTAGTGTCTAAGCAAAATACCAGCATGCATCTGTATGTTTTGTCTATAAATTTGGGCAGGGGGGTGTTTTTTGTAATAATTCCTCTGAGATTGGGAACAACATAGATGAAACCTTTCCTTTTCTACTAGACACAAAGCAAGGAATTCTTTAGATGTAGTCCTATTTTTGTGTTTGAACTGGTTTCTCATTTTCTGATAACCAGTTTAAAATTTTTTAAAATTTTTCAAATGCAAAACCCATTTTTCATCACATTAAAAATTTTACAAATAATACTTTTATCTTTATTTGGACGAAATTAGTTCCCGAGCAAAATGAACTGTATAAATAACCCTTTCCTTTACTTTTCTGCTTCTTAGACTGCAGTTTTATTTGCTCGGGCTTTTCCTGCGAGATAAGCAGATACCTTTGTCCACTAAGTGTTGTCTTGCTTTAACTTGCTCTTAAGATAGTCTTTGTCGTTAGGTTTCTAATCTTTTTTCTTTTAAAATGTGTTTTCATTTCGTGTCACTATTATATCAAACACTAAAATTTTAACTTGGAAAGATATTGAGCAGAAAGCTATTTATATAATACCAGGAGTATTCTGTGAATCATAGACACCATTGGCCGTCTAAAAAATATAAAAAAAGGATGGATTAATTAAACGGTTCATTGGCGTCTATTTTAGTTGTGAATTCTTTATGTTTTGTTTTATTGCATCTCAGTATTAAAACTTTCTAACAATTCCCATTTTTTTTTACGGCGCGGTTACGCCATATATGGCATCCGTCACTCCCGAGCAACCTTGGACCTGCGCCCTAAATTTCATGCGGCTGATGGTGGCGCAACATCTGTTATGGCTGTACAGGCCCACACGGGATTGACAGTCTCAGTTGCAATGAATACATGTGAAGACGCTATCTCCCAATGTCGCCGTGTTTTTTTTTCCTTCGAGCACGATTCTCTTCGGTGGCAAGTCTCCGTTTTTTCTCTCACGTCGGGCCTCGGTGTAAATCGCCTCTCCATCAGGAGCAATCATTGGTGATGTTCATCAACCTCATATCCCTTTTGCAGACGTTTTTGAAGTGAAGATGAGGCCTCCCTCTTGCCGGAGACCAATTCCCCGTATAAAAGGACCTTCAGAATCACATCCAGCATATATGTCCAAGCCAGCAGAGCCAGCACGATTGGAGAAGGGCATATAGGTTTCATAACTGGGCATGGGTGAGAACTGCGGCATTGGTAACCTGGTCAGACCAATTCATGCCCAGAATGTGTCTCAGACATTAATAATAATGGTAAAGACCTTAGTGGCAATGGTGTCCTCCTCTAGCTAATGTCTTACCATTATGTGTATAACGATTGGACAGCCAAACATCTTGGGTGTATTATTTTTAATACAAGTTTCTAACAATTACCATCATTATTTTATGGCACGGTCACACCATATATGGCATCCGTCGATCCCGAGAAACCTTGGGTCTGAGCCCCAAAATTCATGCCTCTGCGGCTGATGGCGGCGCAACGTCAGTTATGGCTATACAGGCCCACACGGGAGAGGCAGTCTCGATTGCATTGAATACATGTGAAGACGCTATCTCCCAATGTCGCCGTGTTGTTTTCTTTCCTTCGAGCACGATTCTCGCCGGTGGCAAGCCTCCATTTATTCTCTCCAGGCCTCGGTGTAAATCGCGTCTCCAGCATGAGCAAATCGCTGGCGACGTCTTCCCACCTCTCGATGCCCGTGTCTATCACCCTCATGTCCCTTTTATAGACAACTTTGAAGCGAAGAAGAGGTCGCCCTCCTCCCCTCTTGTCAGTGGCCCGTTCCTTATACAGAAGGATCTTCGGACACCACCACCTCCATTAACAGACTGTTGATTCCCGTGTTTTTCCGTCGGCGATGAAGCGATGTTGGAATGTCCTCTCCATGGCGCAGGTCTGGGCAGAGTTTTATGAGAGATGGACAGTTGCCCTTTCAGAACGTCGAAGTTGTCCAAGAAAAAACTAGAGTCCAATACAGCTTGGCCCCGGCGTTGTCGCATGAGTTGAACACAACATTTGGACTGTCGGTTCCGGATTTATCCTCAGAGTTTACTCCCGAAGCCTTTCCTATAATTAGGTATGGCTGAAAGGTAGCACAGGTTTAAATTCAGAGCTTTTCTTCTCTTAGACTGACTATCCTCACCACCGTCCCCTGCTGACGAGTTCCATCTACCTGGTACACAAGTCATATATAAAAATGAACAGGATGTTTTTTGTTTGTATATCTCTTTTCTGTCCTAAAAGCAGGCATATAAAATCAACAAGTGCATTCTGCTCGAAAGCAAATGTCTTACCTGCAGATAAGCAGGCAAATAATCTGCTCACGAGGCCATCATCCTGTTACTCGAACACCATGGTGAAATTAACGTACAAATATTAAGTTAGAGAACGCAGCAAGTGTGTCACCAGACCGTTTTGAGTGTGGGTGGGAACGCCAGCCTTTAATTAAGGGTAGGCTTCGAGTAAGAATTTTCACATTAAAATTACTATAAACGTTTTTTTTTTTGTTAATCGGTACACGTATTTCACTTGACGTCTCCGTTTTTTTAACAGTCTAATTAATATCAACCAGCATAGTTCGAGAAGTCCTACTAAAGAAAAATGTGCCTCCCAGCAGGAAAATAAAAAGTAAGGATGTCAACTCAATCACGTTTATCCAGGAAAATTAACACATAGTAAAAATAAGTAATGCCTGATGAAAAATCCCGTTTAAAAATTACTCTATTTTTGTTACGGGAACAAAAATAACGCATGCAGATATAAATTCGAAAAAGTCCCAACGAGAAGTATACTTTCCTAACGTAAGTAAATCTTTAAATCAATTCTCTCCAAGCAAGGCGATAATGCCGCTAAGATGCAAGGGTCTACTGAGAGTGAAAGAGAATGAGAAAACTTTAGAAGGAACCGGAAACCGAATTCTAAAAAGGAAACAAGGGATAAACCGCTACTCCTGTTCAAAAACTGGGGAGGAGTGTAAACTGAATAATAGGCAAACCTATTTCTTCTATAAACTCTATTTCGTTTTATCATGATGGTCTACCGTAGCCAAATTGGTAACGACACAGTTTCCCTAAGTGATTTTCCTGATGAAAAAAGAGTATTCAGTTTCGATTCATTTCATTAGCAAGACTTATCGATCTAGACCGGTTGATGTAAATTTTACTGTTTGAGAGAAAAAAACAGTGTTACGCACTGAAATAACATTTATTATGATATGAAATAAGATCTGCTTAAAAAAAAATTAAATTACATTAAAAATAATACACATCATTTTCATGAGGTTGGGGAGGCGGTAAATGATTTACGGATGCCATCCCCCACCCCGCAGTTCCAATTCGTTGGCGAGGGGCCTAGTGCACATATACATATATATTACAATGATTCCAGGTAGAAGTCCGGAGGGGGAGAGCCGCTTTAATATCAAGCAGAATGCACAGATACTTTCTTACTAGATAGAAGTGCCCAGTCATATGTAAGCACTCCCTTCATTTTGACAGGTACTATGCTAACTTTGTATTTCATTTGAACACGCGCGATGTTTTCAGTTCATGTCAACATTTCAATAGGAAAGAAAAAAGAAGTTTTTATTGCAATTATGGTCTACTATAGATGTACAAGAACTACTGTAGGCGGGGAGGTTAAAAATGTGTGGGAAGAGAATTCCGTCAGTTCATGTCCTCATTTCAATAGGAAAGAAAAAAGAAGTTTTTATTGCGATTATGGTCTACTATAGATGTACAGGAACTACTGTAGGCGGGGAAGTTAAAAATGTGTGGGAAGAGAATTCCGTCAGTTCATGTCTTCATTTCAATAGGAAAGAAAAAAGAAATTTTTATTGCGATTATGGTCTACTATAGATGTACAGGAACTACTGTAGGCGGGGAGGTTAAAAATCTGTGGGAAGAGAATTCCGTCAGTTCATGTCTTCATTTCAATAGGAAAAAAAGAAGTTTTTATTGCGATTATGGTCTACTATAGATGTACAGGAACTACTGTAGGCGGGGAGGTTAAAAATCTGTGGGAAGAGAATTCCGTCAGTTCATGTCTTCATTTCAATAGGAAAGAAAAAAGAAGTTTTTATTGCGATTATGGTCTACTATAGATGTACAGGAACTACTGTAGGCGGGGAGGTTAAAAATGTGTGGGAAGAGAATTCCGTCAGTTCATGTCTTCATTTCAATAGGAAAGAAAAAAGAAGTTTTTATTGCGATTATGGTCTACTATAGATGTACAGGAACTACTGTAGGCGGGGAGGTTAAAAATGTGTGGGAAGAGAATTCCGTCAGTTCATGTCTTCATTTCAATAGGAAAGAAAAAAGAAGTTTTTATTGCGATTATGGTCTACTATAGATGTACAGGAACTACTGTAGGCGGGGAGGTTAAAAATGTGTGAGAAGAGAATTCCGTCAGTTCATGTCGACACAACACGCATGCACTCTTTCCTCCCTGTTTATTCTTTTCTTTCTCGCCCTGTCTCTCTCTCTCTCTTTTCCCCCTTCTGTCTTTATTTCTATCTCTTCTTTGACTCTCGCCCACTTGCGTACAAGCTAAAAACATATAAGAAAATAGGAAAAACAATCTGATGATGGACATTATTAATTAAGTGCATTAACACCACTCACATAAAAACGATCGCTTATTCTAAAAACTAATTACAGATACATTGTCAAATATTTCAGATAAAAAAAATACTTTTTTTTTTATTCTTAGGTCTTGAATAAAAAGGGGCGTTGGAATAAGCGGTGGGGTTGGATTTTTTAAAATCTAATACGCGCGGACGAATCTTTGGGTTAGTTAATTAATTCCTATACGTGGTACACGCTTGGGCGATCATGTTTTTTGATCCATGACTGACTAGTTTCCCACAGTAGGTTAACATTTCTTTCTACGGTAGACTGGTTGCCAACCAAGGCTATACAGGGTGATTGAAAAGTAACTCCCTATTTTATGTATGATGGACTCCTCCGTCTTGAAAAATTCTAGTTACACGGGAGAGACCATCATACATAGAAGAGGGAGTTACTACAGGAACCAATCCGCCCTGCTATTTAACCCATAGTTGGGAGAAAGAAAAGATGGATTCATGCCTTTCCCAAGGGTATTTGCTCGTAATTGAATGCAACGAAATCAACTGGAATTCGAACTCGTCTCTCCAATTACGCATATCCGAGCCGATATCCATTGCACCACAAGGCGAATTTCTCGCCCGTCTATTGCGTTCAGTTTCTCGCCAGTGCTCTTAAATGAAATTTGGCTATGTTATTAAAGCACAGGACGAAATACAGTAGACACACGGACACATCAGCAGCAGCTCATGGTCATGTGTTTCACCCAAATCCAAGTTGGAGGCACAAAGGTTAAATTATACACGTGTACATTCGGTGAGAGGAATTTTTCAGTTCTGATTCTTCGTTTTGAATCGTTTACTCTTTTATTTTACTAATGTTAATCCAATACAAGACCCAAGAGCCACTCAAGGTAGAAAAAAATAAAAACTGAACTTTTTGTGATTATGTAGGAGAGATATCAGTTAACCCCTATACTTGAAGTGTTTAAGATTCTAGTGATCGTAAAAACACCCTCCTGGGATTCTGTTCCGCACATTGGTAGTTCTTAGAGTTTATCAAAGTTCGGCTTTTTGGATTCTCTGTTTTCGGGCGGAGTGGAACTCAAATGAGTCTATGCTTACGAGTAGAGTCTCGTCTGGGGTAAAACAGACAGCCACCCGACCCCATGTATACGGGATCTACGGGGAATTTTTGCCCGAACGTACGCACTCGGAAAGCAGGGTCCGGCGGTTCAAATCGCCCGACGGCCATACCTCCAGGCCGACGCTAGCTTGACAACTGGCCACCCCCAAATGCTTCGTTTGTTGGTTACCCCAGTATGAAGCGTTCGGCGTCATGGAGTTATTTGCATCGACTTGCATCGCCCTCACCCGCCACTTTCTTGATGCAATCTTTATAGCGGAATCTTTGACCGTCTCGCCGTTGCTCCCCAGACTCTAGTTCACCATACAAGACACGGGCAAATCCCACCTTTACTAGGGACTTTTTTCCGGTCACTGTGCTATCCTTCAATAAAGCTGCCTGGACATTGGAACAGCTACCTCATACTGCAAGTTCACCAGAATGTGATCATCTTACTCCAGCCGCCTCTGTGCAGAGTTCGGACTAACATCCTCTATCCTCTCAGTCCTGATGCCACCACCTTCGCATCAAAACACAGGACTCTGACTCTTCTTTCTGCTCGTTGTCTACGATGGATTATAGTGCCAAAATGTCGTTGCACACCAACAACAGTTTGACTAGCACCTGATCTCACTGCAATACAATGTGCTGCATATTCTTCCTTATTGAAAGTGGGTGTTGGTTGACGGGGTCGATTCCATAATGTTGTATGCTCTCTCTCGGCCTGGTGATTGCTAGTTGGTTTTTAGTTCGAAGGCAAAATAAAAACTTCAGCAAAACGGATTTTAAACTTAGCTATTTTATTAAACACGTCGATGTGTACATTTTTAACTAGCCAGTGGGGGTCGCGCTATCACCCCACTGGGGAGCATTTTCCATACACAAAATAACACCTTTATATTCTTCGATGTGTTAAACATTAGACATGAAATAACCACGTCTACTGCGTATGACGTGTAAAAGTTTAACTCCCTGAAATCCCTTTCTATCTAACAGTCCCACGCAAATTTTAACCAATCAAAAAGACCTCCTTTCAGTATCTATCTATATTTCTGAGATGAGGTATTATGTACACTATTTACATTATTTGGACTATTGTCCTCATCTTTGTCGCCATATTTATTACAACGTTTCGGCCCTTCAGTATCTATCTATATTTCTGCGATGAGGTATTATGTACATTATTTACATTATTTGGACTATTGTCCTCATCTTTGTCGCCATATTTATTACAACGTTTCGGCCTTTCATTATCTATCTATATTTCTGAGATGAGATATTATGTACACTATTTACATTATTTGGACTATTGTCCTCATCTTTGTCGCCATATTTATTACAACGTTTCGGCCATTCAGTATCTATCTATGTTTCTGAGATGAGGTATTATGTACACTATTTACATTATTTGGACTATTGCCCTCATCTTTGTCACCATATTTATTACAAAGTTTCCGCCATTGTACGCTCTGGCCTTCTTCAGTTGGTTGGAATGTCGAACTGAACCCTTTATTTCGCTCACTGGGGTAGACTGTTCTAGTTCCACGTGCCATGTTTATTGCATGTAAGTTGTCAGTTATCTCTTGTTAATTCCCATAGGGTCTTCCAGCAGCCACTCTCTTATCCCAGGGCAGCATCACCTCCCCAAGGCACTTGATATAGGCCTCCGTGTTGAGTCTGAGGTTCTGCGGGAAGATGAATGGAGGCATAATGTCGCCATCACTAGGGATCTCTCCAAACACCTTCGTAATCACCAGTAGACTCATTCAACTCTATCTGAATCCTCTGCACTGTCCTCAGATTGACACCCCAAAACTCTGGAATGTTCATATTAGAACTTCCGGAGCGAATGCCAAGCAGTACAGAATGTTATTTCTAAATTTGTGGTGGAGTGAACTGCGTCATGGTGCTCTTTCTTTCAAAGACGGTGCCCAACTGACCCTACTCTACTGTGCAGTCGACAAAATCAAAAACAAACAAGGAGCATGTGCGAAATTTTAAAAAATTAACATGGCGACAATTTACCAATCGCACCCTTTATATTGACTGCCTGGAAGCACGCTTAACCACTATTCTAATTACATCTTTTAAAGAAGTGTCAAACCCATCAAAAATACTTTGTTCTGATATTGTTATATTTTTAGTATGAAGTACATATTCTTTTCATACACCTCCAAGCATTCTCATCTTTATGCCATTTATAGGGCATTCATTTTATAGCTTCTTTGCATTTAAGATAATTTCCTTCCAGGTTTAACTATCTTCTTCGCATAGAATACATTATTAATTCCATATTAGTAGCAGCTATATATTTGTATTTAGGCTTGGTATAAATAATATATTAATTGCTTGATTCATTGCGTTTATTTAATATATTTTTTAAATGTATATGGGGGGGGGGATTTTGAAACTGAGGACACTGAAGGAAATTTGAACCTGATAAAAAATTTCATACATTTTCATTAAAATTTTAATTGGCAATATCAATGCGAGTTTTAAGGTTCAAAAATATTTTAAATGGGGGTCGCTGGGGAAGAAAGAGAATACAAAGGGGGTCTCTGGGCGAAAAAAATGTTGATGTCCTGTGCAGTTGGAGAATGATAATGTATGTATTCTTCAAAACGAGTATGTGAAGACAGTCTCTTTGGGATAATTTCCCGCCGTTTATTTATTCATCTTTATTGGTGACCATGAATTGGTGGGTACGGAGAAGAATGGAGAAAAATGGAGACTTTCCGTTTTTTTCCTTTTTAATAATTATTTTATATTATTTGCGTATATATATTTATCATTTTAATTTAAAATTATGTATATATATATATACATATATATATATATATATATATATATATATATATATATATATATCATATATTACTAATTTAAATATATATCATGAAATTACTAATTTAAAAATATGTTCATCGCTACACAGAAATTACCATGTTTCAAAAACAGAAACTAAAAACTTCAAATTCACCTAACATAACCTCCTTCCAAAAGTAACTCAAATTTTAATATAATAGTTATCAGTGAAAATGAACAGGCTACTGCTCATTTTAAAAACGATTGAATTTCCCCATATCCTGAGAAACTAATATTTTCAAAGTATGTGCTTATAAAACACGACAAATTACAAAATAATTTATTCCAAAATAATTTATTCCAAAATTTGCTTGAAAATGAAATGGACTCAAGGCTTTAATTTAATTCTAAAACTGAAATTGAAGTTTTTAGTTTCTGTTTTTCATCTCATTCAGAAATGTCTAATCTATCATCTATATACGGCCATCTTACTAGACAATCTAATCTATTGTCTATATACACACATTTTATCAGACAATACTTTATCCAACCATATAGACTGGCATTGCAAAATCCCAAATAGTCTTATCAGGTTGAGACTATCATATGGATGTCATGCATGTCAAACAACTCATTCAGAAATGTCTAATCTATCATCTATATACACCCATTTTATCAGACAATCCTTTATGAGACCAAATAGACTGGCAATGCTTATCACATATATTCTTCTAACCAAACCTTTCTTTGATTTCTGTTGTATGCCCATTTCCTTTTGATTCCCATCCAGAGACAGATATGGCTTTATGACATTTTACACTGATCATTATTGTAAAAGATATAAGATCATACACATGTTACGTAGATACGGCCCTTTGTAACATGTGAGCTCTGCTTGTGAATATCTGTTTTCTTTTTCATTTCTTTTAGGCATTGGAATCCCTTCAATGAGTCTCTCGAAACATTTTCCAGTCAATCTGTGAGTTCCAACTCCAATTGGAATTATTGCTATCCTCTTGTCCGACAGTTTTTAGATTTACACTTCAAATTGCTTGCATTTTTTTAAGTCTTTTGAAAATCTTCAATGATACTTTACAATCTGCAAGTAGTGTGATGTGAATAAGAATGCACATTCTTTTCTTGTGGTCTTTGATCATAATGTCTGTGTGATTAGCTTTGATTGTTCTGTCTGGGTGGAAAGTCCCATAAAATTGTTACAGTTCTATTCTCTGTAACTGAGTCTGGCTGATGTTCTTGCAGTTTCCTTTCCATAAATCATTACAGTGCAGATATTGGCTCACTTTTATATTCAGTTGGAATGCAACCTGATGTAGGATGGTCAATTGTTTCTGGATATATAACACAGAATTTGTTATCATTATTATTATTAATAATTTTATTATTATTGTTATTATTAATTTAATTCTTCTTATTATTATTATTAAATTTGAAAGGAGGGATTCAGAGTTACCAGGAGCCTTTCTGTGCAGAAATGCTACTGTCAGTGTTTTTTTCCCCAGCACATCTACATATTCTGCAATCGATATCAACTTGTATTTGCATTATACACAAACCTTGACACTATCAAATTAGTTAGAGGCCCCTGTTCAGGATAAAGTTAAGCCAATTAGACTAAGGATTTTACACAATCGATAGAACAGAAACAATCAATGGCATATAACCAATAAGTAAATTATTTTACACACAGCGCCAATTTTTGCCACTTTGTATACTTGCATAAGATTTGTGAAAAACGTAACTCGTATATTTGCCTGTATTAAAATTATTTTCCAGCCATTTATTGTGTAACTGTAAAAATATAGAACAAGGATGATAGAGTGAATGCCAGAATGCGAGATATTACGAGATCACTTGTGAGATTTGCAAGCCAAATATTTAACCTAGTAGTAAAGATTTATACCAGCCATTTTTAAATTAACATTTGAAAATCAGGGAGCCATAACGCTGGAATTACCTCTTCAACATGATGATGGGGTTTTTTAAATCAATGTCCCTGGTTCATCGTGGCTGATGTGGAAGGCTTGAAACACAATACAGTATAGTTAACCTCATGTATTTTTCTTTCAGCCTGGTTGGATAGTCAAAATTTGATATAATGTGCTCAAGCTTCATGGTTTCATCCCACTAGGCTCGGGTTTCCTTAACTTTTTTCAACCTGTGCCTTCTTTTGGCACAAATTATTTTTATCAACACCCCCCCCCCCACTGCCTGTGAAATTAAATTTCGAATTTTATACTGAATTCATCTTTCATAGCAAGATAACATTTAGGTTTTAGCACAAAAATAATGTTAATATTGTTTTCATTTCTATTATAAATACCAATGATTAAAATGCTAAAAAGAAAACTTTATTTGATAGCTTATCTCAATGTTTTTAATATGATAGTTGACTTTGGTGAGTACTGGCTAAGGCTCTTACTCTAGGTTCATTTGATAGCTGTCTCAATGTTCTCAATGCAATGGTTGACTTTGGTGTTTACTGGCTAAGGTTCCTACTCTAGGTTCATTTGATAGCTGTCTCAATGTTTTCAATGCAATGGTTGCCTTTGGTGTTTACTGGCTAAGGTTCTTACTCTCGGTTCATCTGATAGCTGTCTCAATGTTTTCAATGCAATGGTTGACTTTGGTGTTTACTGGCTAAGGTTCCTAATCTAGGTTCATTTGATAGCTGTCTCAATGTTTTCAATGCAATGGTTCACTTTGGCGTTTACTAGCTAAGGTTCCTACTCTAGGTTCATTTGATAGCTGTCTCAGTGTTTTCAATGCAATGGTTGACTTTGGTGTTTACTGGCTAAGGTTCCTACTCTCGGTTCATTTGATAGTTGTCTCAGTGTTTTCAATGCAATGGTTGACTTTGGTGGTTACTGGCTAAGGTTCCTACTCTAGGTTCATTTGATAGCTGTCTCAATGTTTTCAATGCAATGGTTCACTTTGGTGTTTACTGGCTAAGGTTCTTACTCTAGGTTCATTTGATAGCTGTCTCAATGTTTTCAATGTAATGGTTCTCTTTGGTTTTTACTGGCTAAGGTTCCTACTCTAGGTTCATTTGATAGCTGTCTCAATGTTTTCAATGCAATGGTTGACTTTGGTGTTTACTGGCTAAGGTTCCTACTCTAGGTTCATTTGATAGCTGTCTCAATGTTTTCAATGCAATGGTTGCCTTTGGTGTTTACTGGCTAAGGTTCTTACTCTCGGTTCATCTGATAGCTGTCTCAATGTTTTCAATGCAATGGTTGACTTTGGTGTTTACTGGCTAAGGTTCCTACTCTAGGTTCATTTGATAGCTGTCTCAATGTTTTCAATGCAATGTTTGACTTTCGTGTTTACTGGCTAAGGTTCTTACTCTCGGTTCATTTGATAGCTGTCTCAATGTTTTCAATGCAACGGTTGACTTTGGTGTTTACTGGCTAAGGTTCCTATTCTATGTTCATTTGATAGCTGTCTCAATGTTTTCAATGCAATGGTTGCCTTTGGTGTTTACTGGCTAAGGTTCTTACTCTCGGTTCATTTGATAGCTGTCTCAATGTTTTCAATGCAATGGTTCACTTTGGTGTTTACTGGCTAAGGTTCTTACTCTAGGTTCATTTGATAGCTGTCTCAATGTTTTCAATGCAATGGTTCTCTTTGGTTTTTACTGGCTAAGGTTCCTACTTGTTGTGTAGGATCCACCTAATCTGCATAGGTGACTACCAACTATATAAATAATGGTTGATACCGGAAGACGAGGAAGAGGTGGAATCACGAGATCCAACTAGAGACTCTGATCGACTGCGACTAGTCAACACATTCTCCAGGAACGTCTTCCCAGAATTATACAGAAATACTATATGTACTTATTGTGTACACTTTCTGGTTATAATACATTCTTGTTCTAAGTACATTTTGTGTTGCATTATTATTCCATGCAATAGGCGAGATTCAACATTGAGTCAAGACTCAACACTACTCTAGGTTCATTTGATAGCTGTCTCAATGTTTTCAATGCAATGGTTCACTTTGGTTTTTACTGGCTAAGGTTCCTACTCTAGGTTCATTTGATAGCTGCCTCAGTGTTTTCAATGCAATGGTTGACTTTCATGTTTACTGTCTAAGGTTCCTACAACTCGGTTCATTTGATAGCTGTCTCAATGTTTTCAATGCAATGGTTGACTTTGGTGTTTACTGGCTAAGGTTCCTACTCTAGGTTCATTTGATAGCTGTCTCAATGTTTTCAATGCAATGGTTGCCTTTGGTGTTTACTGGCTAAGGTTCTTACTCTAGGTTCATTTGATAGCTGTCTCAATGTTTTCAATGCAATGGTTCACTTTGGTGTTTACTGGCTAAGGTTCTTACTCTAGATTCATTTGATAGCTGTCTCAATGTTTTCAATGCAATGGTTCTCTTTGGTTTTTACTGGCTAAGGTTCCTACTCTAGGGTCATTTGATAGCTGTCTCAGTGTTTTCAATGCAATGGTTGACTTTGGTGTTTACTGGCTAAGGTTCATACTCTAGGGTCATTTGATAGCTGTCTCAATGTTTTCAATGCAATGGTTCACTTTGGTGTTTACTGGCTAATGTTCCTACTCTAGGTTCATTTGATAGCTGTCTCAATGTTTTCAATGCAATGGTTGCCTTTTGTGTTTACTGGCTAAGGTTCTTACTCTTGGTTCATTTGATAGCTGTCTCAATGTTTTCAATGCAATGGTTCACTTTGGTGTTTATTGGCTAAGGTTCTTACTCTCGGTTCATTTGATAGCTGTCTCAATGTTTTCAATGCAATGGTTCACTTTGGTTTTTACTGGCTAAGGTTCCTACTCTAGGTTCATTTGATAGCTGTCTCAATGTTTTCAATGCAATGGTTGACTTTGCTGTTTACTGGCTAAGGTTCCTACTGTAGGTTCATTTGATAGCTGTCTCAATGTTTTCAATGCAATGGTTGACTTTGGTGTTTACTGGCTAAGGTTCCTACTCTAGGTTCATTTGATAGCTGTCTCAATGTTTTCAATGCAATGGTTGCCTTTGGTGTTTACTGGCTAAGGTTCTTACTCTCGGTTCATCTGATAGCTGTCTCAATGTTTTCAATGCAATGGTTGACTTTGGTGTTTACTGGCTAAGGTTCCTAATCTAGGTTCATTTGATAGCTGTCTCAATGTTTTCAATGCAATGGTTCACTTTGGTGTTTACTGGCTAAGGTTCCTACTCTCGGTTCATTTGATAGCTGTCTCAATGATTTCAATGCAATGGTTGACTTTTGTGCTTAATGGCTAAGGCTTTTAATGTAGGTTCCATGTTGCTTAGAATTAATCGTTGATCTCCTCATCTTGTAATCTGAAGGTGGTTTCTTTGTTTAGTAAGAAGCTGTGTAAATGCGTTGAAACCCCAGCCAGCCATATTGGAAGTCGGAAAAGCAATAAAGAAAAGTTTGATTGCTTCCCACAACTTTAGATACTTTTCAGATATGTCCTTTTGTAACCAATATTGAATAATGTTTGAAAATTTAAAAAAAATGGGTAAGTGCCTACCACCCCCAAGTATGTTCACCGCCCCACCGCCTGCCAAATAAAATAAAATTTCCCAGTGCCTCCTTTCAACATAACAGAGCTGACAAGGGGGCACTAGCGACCACATTGGGAAACACTGCTCTAAATAAATTTTGCCCCTTTTATGTTTGTTCTTCAATGAATTCCATGTAACAGGAACAGACAGTAAGTAAACGACTCAACAGGTTTAGCTAGTAAACTTGTTTGTCGCTCTTTCTTTTGCTGTCAATAAGGTCCTCTCCCCTCGTGATATGATCCAGAAATTTCTAGCTGCCTCTATCTGTTTATTAGCATCAGTTTCCTTGGGGTTTCCATTCACCTCAATACTTCCTCCTCACTCGCAGCTTCTGTCTATGGCAGGGGCTCCTCAACCAGAGAGGAATTCCCCTCCAATGGAGGAATCTTTGACTTTTTTATTTAGAGAATTTTGTTTATTGAATTTACAATACACTGGCATTCTTCTGTATATGTCGGTGACCTTTTAACCTTAAAAATCATTGAGTCATTTTAGTCCCTTAGTCCATATATGCATATGTTTCCATTACAAACTCGATCTTGTATTACAGTTTGAATGAGATACACACACAGATACATGCAACTTGAGTAGCATTATGACTAGTTCAATATTGACTAACGAAAATCAATGTACCAAAGGCTTACTGCTCAAAGTACCAGCAACAAGTTTTAGTATCAATTAGTTATAATCTTTTTTTTCTTTTTTTATAGTAGGGTTCAACCTATACAAGGCCAAGAGACCACTCGACATAAAGGGTTACATTAAGGGGTAGTTTATATCGACAGGAAGGGAAGATAACTGTTAACCCTAGACTGGAACAGGTTAAGAGTGTAGTGATTGGGTAAACATCCTCCTGAGAGTCAGTTCCACAAAGCAGTGGTTCACAGGAAGAAACTGTTTGAGTGGAACTTACTTTTTGCTGATGGAATACAGAGGGAATATGGGTGGTTTGCTACTATGTAAGTGGCATGGCGGGTGATAGCCATGTAGGTCAGACCTGGTGAAACTAAGGAATGTAGTTCAACTGAGCACTTTCCCTGGTCATAGCCATAGAGCAGTGAGAGAATCACCACATTCCACCTATGTGAGAGAGGTTGAGAGGTGGAAAATAATTCTTCTCTAACAAGTAGTTGGAGATGCGTTTGAACTACTAACGAAACATTTACAGGTGCAAATATAATATACAGTTGTGGATAGAATTATTATTTGCATATTTTCTAAGGAAATGTGAATATTTGCAAGTGCTTACTAAAGTTACCTTAAATAGTTGATTCCATATTTGGTTTTGAAGAATTCATCAGATTTTTAAAAGTTTCGAACTGTTATATAATATGGTCTATTTCGGTCTATTATATTATATATTATACTGATCATAGGTATAAATTTTTCTAAAAATTAGTACATTCCAATATTATTTCATAATTTCCATAAGGTGGGGGACCTTATGGAAATTATGAAATAATATTGCTCTATGGTAATTATAATTTTTTCTTAATGTAAGATTTAATACAAACACCCTTTGAAAATGAAATAGCATTGATAGGAGCTATAACATTGATAGGATTCTATAACATTGATAGGGTTCTATAACATTGATAGCATTGATAGGATCCTATAATATTGATAGGGTTCTATAACATTGATAGCATTGATAGGATTCTATAACATTGTTAGGGTTCTATAACATTGATAGCATTGATAGGATCTATAACATTGATAGCATTGATAGGATTCTATAACATTCTAAATGGTAATGAAAAAGACAATATGTGTATGTCACATACCATGATAACTCATTCGTTCCGCAACTATGGTGAAGCACATTACAAGAAACTTCAGATGAATAGGTAACTAATATAAAACAAAATGAATGAAAGCTGTCTTTTGGGTGTCACTGGATGTTCCAACATGACAATGACCCGAAACACACCACACGAACTGTTACAAAATACTTAGATAATAGCAAAATTAAGATGTTGAAGTACCATGTACAAAGTCCTGACCTAAACTCCACTGAAAATCTATGGGCATATTTAAGAAAATGTAAGAGAAAGAAGACCTTCAAATTTAGAGGAACGAGAAGCTATTGCCAAGGAAGATTGGTGCAAAATACCTATCAGTGTGTGTAGTGATCTTGTAAGGAATTATCAAAAAGGATTGAATACAATAATCAAGAATAATGGTTACCCAATTGATTATTGAGGCAAAAAAGTCAATAACTTTGTTCTATGTTAAATGTTTTTGGTGGTGTTTTTGTATTGTTGTTTGACATTAAAATAAAAATATTGTTGTGGGCATCACTACACATTCTTTTAAATCTATTATTTTATCAGTTGTGAAAAAATGCGCATGAAGTTTCCATTAGAGGTATTACAGCTTTATTGCGTAATTATGGAAGTGAAGAGGTGAGTAATTTTGTCCACAACTGTATATAACTAGATGGACCCATAGAAATTCTACGGTTGACACTTGACATATTGTCAAGTTTTAAAAAAGCATTAATGATTTACTCTGTCCACTGCAGCTATACCAAGAATTTGTGGGCAGGGGACAGGCAACCTACATTTGTGGGCAGGGAATGGGCAAGATATTACATGCTAGCTAACTAATAAAGGAACGAAGAAACATTTAGTATTATAATATGATATTATAATATATAGCGTCAAGGAATAATCTTGTACCACTTAAAAGTATAGCAACTCACTAAAAGTAGCAGCTAATTCCTTAATTCTTCTAGTTCAGACCATCACAGTTAGGACCCACTATGCTACATATAAATGGTCGAATCAATCACATTCCCTTCATATTCCATTGGTAAGAAGGAAATTCCACCGTTTCAGCAAAACTGTTACTTTGTAAAACAGACTCCCAAGAAGATGCTTCCTTGATCGCTACAATTTTAACCTCTTCAAGTTGAGAGCCAACCGTTAGTTATCCTATATGTCTTCATAATCTATATTTCTTACCACCTCTTCTTACGTCCAGAACAACAAAATCATTTAGTCATACTCTACATTGAGTAGGCCTCGGATTGGGTAAACATGTTAGCACCTATAGGCATTGTCAACGGCATACTATACAAAGTTGTTTTTTTTTTCCGAAAGGCAAACATTTTGAAACTTGAACACTGGTTCATCATCATTCACTTATTCATTTAACACATTTTGCACCACCACTGTGAGCACCACTCCCCTCCTCTTCATGGTGACCTTCAAGGCTGAATAATGCAATGACTTGCCAGTTCCTTTTACACCAGAGAGGATATTGATGTTACCTCATCCCGCTTCTCAGAAGTGGATTCGTTTTTTAAGTTACTTTCTTCTAGCCTTTGCCTAAAGAAGCAAGACCTACAAAGTAACATGTGGTGTGAATTCAAAGTGTCTTTCTCCTAGACTGGTTGTCAACAGTCTAGGAGAATAAGGAAGGCTATAGAAACGAACATCCATTCAAAGTTCTTTGGACGGTTGGCATTTTGCCGCCACTCAAACGGCCACGTGACTCATCGAATACCCGCCAAAAAGTATCCACGAGTAAGAGACGACCAGCGGGCATCGAGTCGGGAAGACGTGTTTTTAAATCTCTCTATGCACATAAGCTTCAACCGTCTAGATTTCGGCAATAGACCTCTTTTCATAGTCAATTCGTTTGCCGAAGTTACCTTCCATCAGTGTAGACTCGTTTCTTAGCCCAACTTTCTGACCTAACCTCCTGTCTAGAGCAACAAGCATTTTCGTCACGAACCTCAGTATCGAACGGACCTGCCTAAACAAATAAGTCAGAAATCCACAAGTTTCCACACGTGGTACCTATACCTATACTTTCTGAATCTCTCCCCTTTTTTGGTCTATACTTCTTACAGGCAACGAATGCTTTTGCAGCTCAGTAATCTTGGTGATTTTCCTCGGTCGAAATCTCACAACCGACCGAATTAGTTCTGTCACTAAGTTTCTTCAGATCTTTCCTTTTCTTCAAAAAAGGACATTCTTAGATAAAGTTACCTCCCTTATACTGTTTATTCAAAAAAAAAATAAAAGAAGGAAACTTTCCATATAACCTTTCTCCGCGTTTTGGAGTATTTCTTCTCCAAGGACACTTGGCGCCAACATTACTACATTTTGGCGCGCAACAGCCTCCGGCCATTAACGTCAGCCTCACATTGTGCAGATTTGGTTGAACCGCCTTTCTAGACACCAAGAACTCTACTTTGCATTCCCTCCTCTACCGCACCCTGCCAAATTTGTTGTTGAAAAAAAAAATTACATCTTGTTATGCCTTTTCTTATCTAATGGTGTTTGTCCATTTGTTTTACATTGCTAACTTGTCATGAACCATTGATGTTCTAAGGGAATATCAAAATACTCTTATACGGAGAAGTTTTGTAGTCTGGCACAAGGCCATTCGCAAGAATATACAGTAAGTGTCACACTGTAGAAGGCCCGGGGCCACTCGAATTAGAGGATTACGTTAAGTGGTAGTTTATATGGATAGGAGAGTAAGAAGATAGACTTGAACGAGTTAAGATTGTACTGATCAGGGAAACATCCTCTTGGGAATCTGTTCCACAGACCAATGGTTCGTGAGAAAAAACTGTTTTAATGGAATACGGAGGGTATGTGGATGGTTGGATGCTATGTAAGTGGCATGGCGGGTTCTAGCCGTAAAGGTCAGTGCTGGTGGAATCAAGAAATGTAGTTTGTCTGAGCACTTTCCATGGCATTAGCAATAGAACAGCGATGACTGGGCAGCTCCCACCCAAATATGGCAACAGTATTCCATTCTCGGCCTCATCTGGCTCTTGTAAAGGTAGAAGATAGCATTAGGGGGCAGGTACTTACTGGTGCGGTACAGGGATCCGATCCTTTTACTCTTTCTCTATCAAGACTAGAAAGTGATGACTGGGCAGCTCCCACCCAAATATGGCAACAGTATGCCATCTTTGGCTGGATCTGGCTCTTATGAAGGTACTTACTAGAGCGGTACATGGAGCCGGTCATTTTACCTGCATTTTTAACGATGGATCGGATATAGGAAATCCTCTTAGGGTCAGGTGTGAGTTTGAGGCACAATATTCTCTGAAGGCACGGAGCCTCCTTGAGAAGACATTTCGTTCAGCGTGACTGGCGGTAGTTCGAGGCCTGTTCGGCAGTGATGGAACGTGTAATATATATATATATATATATATATATATATATATATGGAGAGAGGGGGAGAGGGAGAGAGAGGGAGAGAGAGGGAGAGGGAGAATACTATGACAAATTGGAAAAAGGTTTTGTGACGCGTATCATCCATTAGGATTTCATCGGACTGAGTTTTGTTGATGTTGAAATAAGTCACAAAAATTTTTTTAAATTTGTCAGTAGTCTCCCTCTCTCTCTCCCTCTCTCTCTCTCTCTCTCCATATATATATATATATATATATATATATATATATATATATATATATATATATGTATAGAGAGAGAGAGAGAGAGAGAGAGAGACATTGCAGTCGACATCCAGAGACGACGGTCTGATTCATGGCCTGACGATTGCATTTAACATGAAACAGACAGTCGCCTCTGAGTGTTGACTTCAATGCCCTCTTTAATATTTACATACGCTCTATCCGTGATATTGAGCACTTTAACCCATAAATATAGGATACTTTAAGACTATATTTTATCAAATAGCATGTTAACATAGTACTTATGGTTCCATCTAGCCATTTCAACTATAAGATGACCTAAACTTGTTGTCAATCTAGTACAGAGGTCAAATTCATAAAATCTAGGTAAAACGGAGGAAAGTTGATCAGAATAATTACCATGAAAGTATTTATAGAAAAGTCACAGGGAAGCTATGTTACGTCGATGGGAATGGAACCGAAGCCGAGATGTCAGGTCAGGACTGATAATGTTGCTGATTCTTCTTTGGATTTTTTAAGTATCTCTAAATATATAGTAGGAGCACCAGACCAGAAGTGGCGGCAATATTCAAAGCAAGAATGAATGGTAGAGATATAAATATGTAAAATAGAATCTGGCGAGAAAAAAACTGTCTAGAACGAGGCACTGAACTAACTTCATATTTTATATTATTTGTTTAATATATATATATATATATATATATATATATATATATGTGTGTGTGTGTGTGTGTGTGTGTGTGTGTGTGTGTGTGTGTGTGTGTGTGTGTGTGTGTGTGTTTATTAAAGACAAGTGTGCGCTTTCCGGAGATTTCTCGAATATTCAGGCCGGTTGACGAAAATAAGTAAATATACTGTTTAATAAAAAAAACAGAGGTCTACTCAACGATGTGTATCCCACTAATCCGCTAAAAATAACGTTTAAAGTGACAAAAATCTGTCAGATAATCCATTACCCCCCCACATACACACACACATATATATATATGTGTGTAATTTGGCAGCAACTTTTCTTTTAAACATGTGTTGAATGTCAAAGACAACATATTCCTGCATATTTTCTTTTGAATTTTCTCATATTTTATAATCATTGTTCATCTTCAGGGTCAAAATTTTTAACAATGTCTTATGGCCCAGAAGATGAACAATGATGTTCGAAAGTACTCGGTTATCTTACGGACAATATTTATTTCGATATAATATTCAAATAAAAAGTCTCATTAGAAAATATGAGAAAATTCAAAAGAGAATATGCAGGACTATGTTGTCTTTGACATTCAACACAACATGTTTAATATATATATATATATATATATATATATATATATATATATATATATATATATATAGAGAGAGAGAGAGAGAGAGAGAGAGAGAGAGAGAGAGAGAAATGATATGTACAATTTCATATACTCGAACACTGTTCGGAAAATTCATGACAATTTTTTTCCCATTTTGTAATTGATTTCCCTAATATATATTAGAAAATAATATTTATTCAAAAATTATAACATAAACATGTTATAACATCACTACAAAAATAGTCATTTTCTATCAACACTTCTGGTGTCTTATAAAGTGATGGTGTTGATTGCTAAATAAAGAGTTTTGGGGGAAAATTCAAAACCAAATGACCCCCACTCAATAGGGGAAACATTGTTACGTAACCTATGACGACCAATCAGAATACAAGTATATGAAAATTCAAAAAAACGTGGCAGTGTATTCCAAATAAAAACCATTAGTTGATTAAAGTTAATATTAGATTAAACTAGAAATCAATATGAAATAATTAAGTTTTAATTTCACGATAAAATTAAAAACTAAAAAATTAAAATTTTAAATTAAACTAAGCATTAGGTTTAAAATATTACAAAGTTATTCAAAAATGGAAGGGAGGAAAAGAATATATATATATATATATATATATATATATATATATATATATATATATATTATATAATTATAATATATTATAATATTAATGCTCTGTAAATTTACATTGAGCATTGTTTTGTAAAAATAAAAATATCAATAAGAACACCGAATTATATATCTTACTGTTCTTTCTTTCTTTATATATATATATATATATATATATATATATATATATATATATATATATATATATTCTTAGCTAAGTGCCAATTCATCCGGTAAATTCGACGCTGATGTGAAAAGTATCAATAAACGCTACAAACGCATGAGTGAGTTAGACGATACTGATGACACAACATACAGATTCGCATCTTAATACACAGATATATAAATTAAATATCACTAAACATATATACATGCAAATATAAGAACGACACAGGAAATAGAAGAAGACGAAAGAAAGAAAAACAAAGAAAAACAAAAAAGGGGAAAAGAAAAAATCAAAAAAAGGAAAATAAAAGTAAAATTAAATAATAAAAAGAGGATAAAAGGAAAAAAAAGAACAAACAAATGCGTAAAAGGAAATCACATCCGAGACAAGCGTATAGAAGTAAAAGCAAATACAAGCAATCACACACCCGTAGTCATATACAAATAAACAAAATCACCAAGATTCAATCAGAAATACAATAATAAAACAACACAAACTACACATCAAAATATTACATACATGAACAAACATGTAGGTAAAAAAGGGAAGGTGTTGATCAAATAAAGGTAATAAGGGCAAGAAAATAGCGTGTGTACGATGCATAAGTAGTTGAAATACACATATCAGGTTATAAACAAACACGCATACACACACACACACATAAACAGCCACACCTGTCGAACTCTCTGTCTTTGGCAGAGAGGAACTCGGACGAGCCTTTGCCAAAGGGCAAAGTTTCGTCCGGGGAGGTAGACAGACCCTGAATCCGCTTATGCGGGTTTTAAGGGAATCTTTTTAGCCGAGGCTACGTGCTCGGAGAACCCACGGTAAACTCGGCCTTGTGCTACATACATCCCTCGTGGGGGGGGGGGCTGTTAAATATTAACAGCCACACATATACGTATACATATATAGAAAGAAACGTGTAACTAAATCCACAAGTTCAAACAAAACACGTACACATACAAAAAAAAACAGTATATAAACAAAATTAAAAAAGCACTGACATACCTACATATACACAAATATATGTATAAAGACATATAAATATATACATAAACACATACACACAAACATAAAGATATATATAAATATATAAATACACAAACCCACATACAAACTGTTATGTTTGCGTGAGTTCTGAGGACCGAGCAATGCATTTGTTGATTGGAAATAATTACCAAGAACGTTTTTAGGTTTACAGCATTTTATTAATTACTAGATAAACTGAGTTAATACTACTCTACAAAAGAATTAGTGAAATATGGAGAGACGTTTGCCACACGTGCCCTGGTGTAATCCGCCATCTTGGATCTCTCTGTATTGCCACACGTGACGTCTGACGTCACGATGTCCAAAGCAAGTGGGATAACTCTTGCAATACTTTGGAGTTATCTCCCTTTATGTTTCCTTCCAACACAAACATACATATAGACATAAGAAAAACTAAGACATAGACACACATGCACAAATGCATACACCTAGAAAAATACACCTATATAAAACAGGAGTAGAAAGAAATATACTAACATACATACATACATACTTACCAAGATAGCCATAATAAATTCAGAGTCTATGCAAGATTAACCTATAAAGAATCACAACTATTCAATATCAACTTAATAATCTATTTTAGGTTAAAACATTAGCAAATAAGAGTAGATAATAATTAATGACGGTGATCCAGTTATATATATATATATATATATATATATATATATATATATATATATATATATATATATACATGGATATAAATAAAATAATTCAAGGATCAATAAAAATAATAATAAGTAAATAAATAATAGTAGCAATTTACAGTGAGTTCATTCCTTTGATTTAATAGGTTAATCTTGTCTTTAAATTTAATGATTTCCAGTTTTTCATTGAGACAAAGATAACATGGTGCATATAAAGACTTACAGGTTCGAGTTCTTCTAATTAATTTCCATTTAACAATAGGAGTTTTGTTTTTCTCTTTTAATCTCCAGAAGTACCTGGACAACGAAGTACTGTATTTATGAGAACTATTTTTGAAAGAAAATACATGTTGATACCAAAGGATTTTAAACGTATTTTTAGTACTTCCAATGTAAATATTTTAATATTCGGGTTTTCAAGTGTATAAATAGTGCTAAGATAAACTAGGGAACTATCTTGCCAATTGTTAGAAAATATTTTTATCCGACTTATTTCTATAAACGTTATTTTTCGTGGATTCATGAGAGTGAATTGTCATCCCTGTTTTTATTTTATTTAAACAGTGAAATTAATAACAACCGGCCTAGACTGAGAAGTCTTACTAAAGAAATATTGTGCCTCCGACGGGAATCGATCCTTTTTTCCCATCAAGGAAACCACTTTTTTTTAACCAAAGCTACTATTTTGGTCACCAGCCGAGCGTAGGATTGAATTAACCATTTTCTTTAAAATTTATTGTTGTTTACAATTTCGAAACCGTAAACAACAATAAATTTTAAAATGATTTTTTATCTGTCTATATTTCTGAGATGAGGTATTATGTACATTATTTACATTATTTGGACTATTATCCTCATCTTTGTCGCCATATTTATTACAACGTTTCGGCCCTTCAGTATCTGTCTACATTTCTGAGATGAGGTATTATGTACATTATTTACATTATTCGGACTATTGTCCGCATATTTGTCGCCATATTTATTACAACGTTTCGGCCGTTGTACACATGGCACAGTGGATAAAGGCGTTAGTTAGATCCAGTGACAGGACTCAAAGAGTGTGAGTTCAATACCCGGTTAAGGCTGCGTAGAACTTTCAGAGGGAAATTAACAGGAGATAACTGATAACTGACACCCATTAAACATGGCACGTGGAACTAGAACAGTCTACCTCAGTGAGCGAAATAAAGGGTTCAGTTCGACATTCCAGCCACCTGAAGTAGGCCGGAGAGTACAGCGGCCGAAACGTTGTAATAAATATGGCGACATAGATGAGGACAATAGTCCGAATAATGCAAATAATGATTTTTTTATCCAACATTATTCTTTATTACTATAAAACGTTATTTTTAAGTGGCGACACTTGCTATCCCTGTCTTCCATTTTCTTAAATCGTAAAATTAAGAACACGATCTGGAACATTCCCTAAAAGAAAAACATAAATTCACTTGTGCTGCAGGCGTTAATGAGAATAGAATCATGCGTGTGACTCGTGTTGCTGTGAATGAGCTGAACCGATTCATACATAAGCCGCAATTACCTTTCAGTTTACTAGCATTTTCTGGGAAATGAGAAGCCTCTCATTTCTTACAGATGTTATGAAATAAAATAAGACATATCTCGGCTGATTTGCAGGCAAATAAACTAACATACTCAAGAGCGAGAATCGGATGTGAACTGGACAAGGCCCCGTCACAAAATGACTTTTATCGTCGTTTACGCATAGGCCCGACGCACGAGTTCCGGTCGAAAAATAAAATAATATTTCAAAGTGCTTCTATTTTTCGACCAATAAAAATGCTTCCCTCCTAATTATACTCGCGTCGATTTTCGAGCACGTTAAGCCATAAAAAAACGCCATAAAAAGAGTCACACGGGGGAAGTACAAAGCAGTCAACGGGAGGCCGGGAAAGAGATCTGTCACGGTCAGTCTGGGTAGTCAGCAGCAATCAGCAGCAGTCAGCAACAGTCAGCAGGAGGAACGCCATGCCAACCAGTTGGAACTACTATGAGAGATCAACCCGGATCGGCAGCCGGCTTATGAACTATACCACAAGGTAGCTGTCCCAAAACCACACGTTCCTATTGAAATAAATCACGTAAATCTATTTCTGCTGTTGTCGTATTTCTGTCTTGCAACCATACGCTTGTCTATAACACAGATTGTACAGTTAAAAATGTCATTAACATAGATGGACCGAAAAGTTTTGGCAACAACAAAGACAACATAATCTGCAATCAATTGGAAATAATAATATATTTTCAGTTATGCGTGTATAGTGGAAAATATCTAACAGCATTTAATGAATTACGCTGATATCTAAGATAGAAGGATGCTTTTTTAAATACCATGTTTTTTTTTTCAGTTTTTACCCGTTGCCTTCTCCACAGCCCGCTCAACCGAGAAAGCTTAGAAAGGTCTCAACGAGAAATGTTCATTTTAAAAAAAAATTATATATATATATATATATATATATATATATATATATATATATATGTGTGTGTGTGTGTGTGTGTGTGTGTGTGTGTGTGTGTGTGTGTGTGTGTGTGGTCGTCCACTGCGAGGCTCATCATGGAGAGACAAATCTCCTGACTCGAATTTTTGAAACCAACGCCTTGCAGTACATTCATCCAGAGCACTATCCCCAAACGCTTGGCATATGCGGCGACTTGATGCAGCTGCTGATAAGCCCACTTTGAAGTCGTAAAGCAAACAGCCCCGAACGAGATCTCTAGACACTTCCATCCTTCGCACAGCTGTCTGGCTTATAACTGATGGCTGGTCACGGTGCGCATGTTTTTTATAACATCTGATGTTCCTACTTCCGGCTGTCCAAATTTGAAAACAATTGCTACACGCATTTCGTATATATTTCAACTTCATTCAATGACTAATCAAAAAACAGACAGAACTTTTTTGGTTATCTTGTATATACAAAATATATAAATATATATATTTATATAATATATGTATATATATTTATATAAATAAATTCCCAAGAGGATAGAATCCAGGTAGAACTCAATGTCTAGGACAGAGTAAGAATATAACATAAAAGGCTCAAACACTAATATTCCATGGTTATAATTTATTACATTGGAATCGGAATTACGATCCAATTTATCAGACCTACATATATTAGTGTTTGAGACTTTATATATATATATATATATATATATATATATATATATATATATATATATATATATATATATATATATATATATATATTAAAAAGAAGTGAGAAACCGCAAACGTTTTTGGTTGTAATGTGGATTTTTTTAATAAAAATATTATGCTATATGTTCCATAATTTTACTACACGGGTTTCTGGTCTCGCGACCGTCTTCAGCTAAAGGGTGGAGATTTCCACATATTATTAAAAATAATTAAATTTTTACCTTTATGTTTTTCAATGTTAAATATGCTCGATATAAGACATTCTGTATTTTTGTGTTAGTAATCCGAATGTCTTTCTTGAAATGGCAGTGACGAGTTCTGCGCGAAGGGTCATAAAACAATTAAGGTTGGTTTGAGAAGTGATGAATTAGTTGTCGGTATCTTATCTTTTAATGTTTTAATGACCCCTGTGTGTTCTTAGATCTATTTCCATTTTCGTGTGTTTCTGTCAGCATGCGTGTATATATGCGTGTGTATATTCCCCTCTCCATACATACACTGTCTCACTACGAGGAATTAGTAAACACTTTTGTACATACACATACATAAACACACACACACATAGCGTACCACCACAAGAAATACGTACATACACATACATACATACACACATATGTACACACACATACTTCCCAAGTTACATGGAACCAGTATACACACGCACACATACACACACACACACACACACACACACATATATATATATATGTATATATATATATATATATATATATATATATATATATATACGTACATACATACACACGTACTTCCTAAGTTGTGTGGGGTTTCTTCTTTTTAATATACACACTTTTCTCTCGTTGGAACCACTATAACCTTTTCCTTTTATATATATATATATATATATATATATATATATATATATATATAGAGAGAGAGAGAGAGAGAGAGAGAAAGAGAGAGATAGATATAGATATATACACTTACACTGTGTCCCTTCAGGACATAGGCAATCATGGCTTTCTTATTTTATTATTATCTGTGAATTTCCATGATATGGGGGATAATGGAGTGCTTTCCCTGGGCCCCCTCCTTCAATTCAGAGTTGACCTTTCCCTAGACCAGTGATTCTCAAACGTTTTGGGGTGCTTCATAGGTGCGGCGGAAGAGGATAGCGGGTGAGGCGGAATGATTGAACGACAATCAAAGATTTAGAAACGGTTTCAAAAATTCTTATGCCAAAAATTCACATGCCAAGAATAAATATGATTTCAAAATTTGAAATATTATTATGGATTACTTGTAATTGCATGCATGAATCCCAGTATAAAGAGTTATAAATAATTATTGACTGGTTTTGTCATTCTGTTATTTTTGTATTATACCAAGTGTTAAGAATATAGTAACTAGGGTCTGCAAATTGGAGGAGAGAGTTATCAATGATTATGTTCTGACTTCGAATCCGCCGTTATCTCCCTTTAATCCACTCTTATTTTTAATTTTTATATTTACTTTTTATCGCGAAATTTGGTGAGGCAAGAGAAAATTTTAATTCTAAAAATTCGGCATGGAAAAAAGTTTTCGGAACCACTAACCTAGACAAACACCCAACCAAGACTAGATAACCCAGTTTACCCTCTTATTTAGCACACAACTGATGAGAGGAAAGATTGATTTCTGTCTTTCCTAAGGGCATTAATGCCAAAGTGAACACGACAGACAAGGATAAAATTCGAACTCGGCTCACCGGTTCCACTTCCGGCGCCGTGAATCCTTCGCAACTCGATCGTTCCAAAACTATTTTCGGAACTCTGCTTATATGCATTGATTGGTTCTTTTCAATTCCAGAGTTCACGTTTGATGACCCTTCTTGCTCGATACTGAAGACAACGAACCAATTTTTCTTATCACAGAACTAACAGTTCTGCTTCAATTGAAATTTAAATATAACCTTTTGTGCTTTCATACACACAAAAACGGATTTTTGTATAGCTTGCTGTGACACCAAAAAGATGAAAACAAAAAAAAATAAAAGTTCGTATCGTCCTCTTTTTCTATTGTGAACATTATCAGGTTATCTGTGTGTGTTTTTTGTTTTTTTATTATGGTATTCAGGCAAATAAATATGGGCTGAATTTAAAAACTAATGAATTGCTAAAATGCTATTATTAAAACAATAAAAGGTCAGAGTTCAGTGATATTAATTATTTTCATTTATTTTTGGATAAAGAATTGTTAACGATTATCTATTTTAACATGTTGGGGATGTGCGGTATGAACTAGGATTTTGCTCGAGTGTTAGAATTTATCAGAAGGATTGTTTTATCAGGTTGCGTGATCTGTTCATGCATCCACAACAATAAATATTTTACAATATAAAATAAGACAAAAACATGTATGCAATTCAAACAAACACATGCATTTATGTACAATTTAAAGATTATTTACAAAATGTTGCGTCAAGGTATTTTATGTCTTGTGTTGGTTTGTGGATGAAGGTTTGCTTATTTTTTGGTGTTGGTGTGTTTGCATTACAGTCCACAAGGAATTGGAATTAATGTTTAAACAACGTTTTTTTTTTTTATGTTCGTATCGTTTTGTACTGTTTAGAATGAAGTTAGCAAAAGTAGTCTACCTTTAACTGTAGATATGTGTTCGATAATAGTTTTTACTTAAGTTATAGTGAGTGTTGAATAATCACTTTGGATAAGTAAAGTTTCGTAAGTTGAAGTTCGTTGTAATCACAGAGTAATCTTCGAGTCGAGTTTGTGAGTGAGTCAGTTGTGTTCTTTTCGCGCAGGAAAATTACAATCGTGGGTTGCGTGGATTCGATCAGCGTTTCTCTGTGTTTGCTGGACTAACTAACTTGGTCGGTTGAAAATCTTCCTTATATAAGGATTTAGGTGTGAAAATCGGCTTAAGTTGGTTTTGGCGCAATTTAACTTCTCCACGTGAAGTTTTCAAATTATCACGCTGCGAGCCAATAGGATTCGCTGTTTAACACTATAGGGTTTTGATTGGTTATGTTAGTTCGCGTAGGTGTGCAAAATGGAATGTTCTTGTTGCTAGGGGGATAAGGTAAATGGACGAGTCCACAAACACATTGAATGCCGACCACAAGTTATCACGTGTTTGTTGTCTTGCTATCAAAACCAGAACCATAAGTTTTTTCGTTGTTATTTTTTTTTTAAATTTTTTTTTAATGCACATAATTGGCACGTGGCATCTAAGGCAGGAAATAGAAATCGTACTGGCAATTAAAAGCAGAGTTCTTTTTATGGGAAACATTTATCGAAAATTCTCGGTACAGACTCAAAACAGGCACCGGATCTCGCGCAAACACGTTTACATCCGGGTTTTCCCCGTTAGCAGCTGGACAGCTTGACATGTCTGAACACGGCCCTCCCTGCAGCTGGTCAAGACAACTGGTCTTTGTAAGATGCCTCATGGCAATAAAAGCAAGACACGGTGTCTTGTGAAGTCAGTCCCGTGTGCATTCTGTTCCTAAAGTTGCTGCAGTTCCCAAAGTAGTTCTATTTTTGTTACCTCCCGTCTCTTTCCCCTCTCTACCTAATACCCCCATAATTGCTGGGGGAGTAATCTTTTCGGTCATGGATTTTCAACCACCGTGTCGCGGCACAGCATTAATTATATTGTTTTAAATACTATGTTTCAATTATTAATTTTTAAAAGGTAAGGGCTCAAAATAAGACATTAATGCACATTTATGATTCCAAGACGAAAGGAATATCCCACATTAACGAAAAAAAGCTTGTATTAGTTTTATTGTAATTTTCTACTTCTCCTTATTGTAGCGATCGGGAAAACATCCTCTTGGAAGTCGGATCCACAGGTCCGTGGTTCACGGGAAGAAGCTGTCCGAGTGGAACTTCTCACCGATGGGATACGTAGAGAATGTGGGTGGTTTGCTACGATGTAAGTGGCATGGAGTGTGTGAAAATTTGCCTCTGCGAGACCAGGGAATTTAGCTCGTCTGAGCACTTTCCGTAGAAATAGCGGCAGAGCAGTGAGAGGCTTGAGTCGGAGTTAGCTCCTCCTTAATTACCTAATTGTTCACTAGGGGCGCTCTCCCTACACTATAAATACTGGGCGACTTCTTGCCTTGTTCTCTTTTTTTACTTTGCATTTCAGCGGACACATTTAAAAATGTGATCTATCGCAGATATCAGCGTTTTCGCCCCACTTGTGAGAAACGCCATGAAACACACATACACGTACGTACGAACATTCACCAAAATAAAAACTCTTTACGTTCACACACAAACACAAATGTTAATGTCTATGTCACTTGTAAATTTGTCGTTTAATACATATATTTGTTGACATATATATATATATATATATATATATATATATATATATATATATATATATATATATATATATATCGGTCTTGTTTGTTTTCTTTAAATCTTCCGTTGGACTCAACTTGAGTCCGCCATGTTCTTGTAGTTGAACCTTCTTCTAGCAGGAAATAAACGCACGTGTTCCTAATCCAACAACACTTAACCCACACGCAGTACGCTACACTTGCCACATCCCGCCTGTGGGGGAGCGGTTGGAAGGTGGAGAATAGTTCGTCACCCACAACGACTTGGAGACGCTTTTGAACTCTATCAAGGCTGTAGAGCGAGGTCTGGACAGCTCCCGTTCAAATATGACAACAGTACTCCATTTTTGGCTTGATCTGGCTCTTGTAAAGGTAAAGGATATCACGAGGAGTCAAGTACTTAATGGAACGGTACAGGGAACCGATCATTTTATCTGCATCTTTACCAATGGGTTGTATGTATGAATTCCACTTGGTGTCGGGTGTGAGTTTAAGGCCTGCCAGTCTTGCAAGGCAGCGTGCTTCCCCGAGAGGACTTTCGTTCATCAAGATTGGTGGTAGTTTGGGTTTAGATCGCTGATGATGGAATGTAATAAGTTCTGTCTTCAACGCATTGAATGTAACCAGTCAGTTTTTACCCCATTTGGGTAGTTTGAACAAGATTGGAAGAGAGTTCAGTGTAACAAGCCGTCCGAAATCTATACTGTTCGTCGCTGCTCTACGACCTCCTTACTGGTTATGGCCTCAAAAAGCTTCCTGGTGATACTGAGGAGACTGATGAGTTTGTACTGGGAGTGGGGAGACCACACGCCCGCGTTCTTGAAAACTGGGCATGTTCTTGACACCTTCCACAGACTTGGGAAGGATTTATCCTTCAAGCAGCGGTTAAATAACTTTGCTAGGATTGGGGATAATTTCTGGATTATGTTCTTAAGGACAACCACTGGAATTTTTGTCAGGACCGGTTTCTTAAAGTCAAGGCCTTTCATAAGTCTAGAGACCTCGCGTTCTGTAACAGTAATATTACTGAGATTGTGCTCAGTGAGACGTGGGAACTTGGGAAGGGGATAGTCTTTGTCATCTAAGGTTGAGTCAGAGGCAAAGATGGTGGCGAAGAGGTTCACTTTAACAGTCGAGGAAGATATCACCTGGAGGCCATTTATAATTGTAGGCACAGCCGTTTTACCTCTGCTCATGATTTAGTTGGTGATCTTCCAGAATTCACAGGATCCAGTTTGTCCCTTTTCAGCCTTGGTCTGAACGGCTCGTACGTAGATGCACTTGGCGTTTGCTAGAACTTTTTTGCAGCAATGGAGGACAGTTCTAAATGCAGTGAAAACCGTGTTTGGCAGGAACTGGACTACCGACTTGATGTGTGTCGTGTCACAGGTGGTGTGCGCATTGAACATTTGTGAAGCTTTGTGAAATCGATTATAAAATTTACCACCCTCTGAATATCTTGTTCGAATTTTGATAAATGAATCTGTTATTGTTCAACACGAAGCCTATATAATTTCTTTTGCCTAATACATATAGTTACTCAGATATTTGCATTTTAAACGTTTGATTTGGGGGGGCTGTATTTTTGGGAGGGACTGTATTTGGGGGGCTGTATTTTTACGTTATAAAACAATGTTTCGTAACAAAATGAATTCAAACAAGCCATCTTGCGAGTAAAACGATTGACCCGCGCGAAAGTCAGAACATTCAATCAATATATTTGATTCATATCATTTAACACCTGACACATTAATGAAGGTCGTATTTAATAATCTGTTGTCGGTCGCAATCAATTATCTTTTAGTCTCATCATTACTCACCGTTTGTTAATGTTTTGAATACATACTGTAGATGACACTGCTTAAATAGAGTGGTCATAAAGAAATAGGGCCAAAACGAGAACTACTTAAATAGAGTGGTCCACTCATAAAGAAATAGGGCCAAAACGAGAACTACTTAAATAGAGTGGTCCACTCATAAAGAAATAGAGCCAAAACGAGAACTACTTAAATAGAGTGGTCCACTCATAAAGAAATAGGGCCAAAACGAGAACTACTTAAATAGAGTGGTTCGCTATAGAAAACATTTTTATATTTTCGTTTATAATTCGTTTAACATTGTTTATCTTACACGAATAATACTGTAGATGACACTTTCGTTGCTGGCCGAAACCCACCGTCAATAATAACTGTGTTCTCAAGGGATTCAAATTTATCCATTCTGATGCGAGTTATATAATTGGCATAAGCAAAGGCAGGGGGGACTTAGTTCGGGATTAACTAGGCTCAGAAGATCATTTAAAAGCTCAAATCTTTAATCTCATTACAGAGGTCAGGATGAGGCATGCTGTCCAAGATTCATTTTTTCACACTTTATTAAATTCAAATCTAAATCGGATTCACTAACGTCAAAGAGTTATGTGAACGGTAATACAATAGTGCTGGGCACGACTTAAATAGAATGGTCCACTGGAAGGAAATACAACTGAAAAGGGCGCTACTTAAATAGTGTGGTCTACTCGTGAGAAAAAGAGCCAAAAAGGGCACTGCTTAAATAGAGTGGTCCACTCGTGAGAAATGGAGCCGAAAAGGGCACTGCTTAAATTGAGTGGCCCACTCGTAAAAAAAAGTGACGAAAATGTCACTAGATGTATGACACATTACATGTGGACAAATAAAGTGGTCCACATGTAAAAAAAGACCAAAAAGGGCACGACTTAAATAGAGTGGTCCACTCATAAAGAATTAGGGCCAAAACAAGAGCTACTTAAATATAGTGGTCCACTGATAAAGAAATAGGGCCAAAACAAGAACCACTTAAATAGAGTGGTTCGCTATAGAAAACATTTTTATATTTTCGTTTATAATTCGTTTAACACTGTTTATCTTACACGAATAATAAATGAATATATAATTTATTAACGGATGCAAACTTTTGTTCTTTAATTTAAAATCCGTTTGTTCTTTAGTTAACAGAAATCTTTTTTTTCTAAATGTCTTTTTGTACGTTGAACAACTCACTGTAAAAAGTCGGGGATTAATTTTACACTGTATCGTTATTATGAACTGCACCCCACCCTCATCAAAGGCATACAACCACATTTAACACAAAGAAAAGTTTGAGAACTCTATAGTTTAAGAATTGCGTCGAAAGCTTTTATTTCTGTATAGAGATATTTAAATATATGAAGGAAACCGAAAATTTCCTTAGATAGAATTAGGAACGCTTAGTTTTACAACATTTGACCCAAAAAATAACGTGTTTTTTACAAAAGAATTAATAGTAATATTTAGTCAGAACCCCCACCCCACACCCCACGAGGGTTACATGTGGCACAAGGCTGGGTTTAATGTGGGTTTCCGAGCCCGTAGGCTCGGCCAAAAAAATTCCCTATTGGAACCCGTAAAAACGGGTTCAGAGACAGTCTACCTCCCCGAACGAGACTCTGCCCTTCGGCATTGCCTCGTCCGGGTTCCTCTCTGCCCTTCGGCATAGCCTCGTCCGGGTTCCTCTCTGCCCTTCGGCATAGCCTCGTCCGGGTTCCTCTCTGCCCTTCGGCATAGCCTCGTCCGGGTTCCTCTCTGCCCTTCGGCATAGCCTCGTCCGGGTTCCTCTCTGTCCGAAGAGGAGCATAGAAAGCAACCCAAAAACAAACACGAAAGTCTCAGTTTTTCGCATCGACACCTATTTACTCTCAAAGTAAAAAAGTTCAACTTAAAAAAATAACTCAACCGCAAATTAAAAAAGACAAACTCAAATTCAAAAAACTGAATTTCAAATTTAAATTTCATTAATGCGAAAAGTGTTTTTTTTTTATTTTACCTTTTTGCTGGCTCGGTCACGTCTTGCGACAACCTGATGATCACCCGACTAGAGTCATTTACCAGATCGGCCCATTATCTTCAAACTGGCCACAAGCACGCGGCTGACCACGTAAGGACGTCGTCCGCCAGGACATCCAGCAGATCCAATCAGGCGTCAGAGGATGTTTCAACATTCTGCCAAAGTGACCGACAGAGCTGGAGAGACAAGATGGCTCACTTGGTCTTAGCGTCTTCGTGGCACGAGATTTAACAAGAACGGCGAAAAGATATAAGTTTACTAACGAACGAATGAATAAATAATCACAGACGAATAATTCCACCAGTTCTGATATTGTCCTCCATTTAGAGATCATGTTGCACCAAGTTTGTAGGAAAATGCTTTTGTACATGAAAGCTGAGCATAGTATTAAGAGACAGAAAATTTCACTGGGAACAAAGAAAAGACTACTGAATTGTTTCATGATACCTGTCCACTTCCTAAAGGCACACGGCATATGAAGCATATGTTGATCACAGGACTCTTAAATGTCCTATATTGTCCTAAAAGACAAAACTGACTTTCACGTTTAAACAGTGAGAATCGTGGTGGGGGCATGGTGGATAGCGGCTCGGACTGAGGAATCGGAGAGCCGAGTTCGAATTCCAGTCGAATCCATTACATGCTAATACCCTTGGGAAACGTCTAAATCCTCTTCTAAATAGAACAGACTGGCAGCGAATGTTGGACAATCTCCTCAAAGATGAAGAAGAGGCTTGAAACAACAGAAATGTGGTTCTACAGAAGGATGCTGAGGATATAGTGGACAGAATATATAAACAACGACGATATTTTTGAAAAAATGGAAACAAAAAGGAAATTCATACTTAACACCAGGAAAAGACAGTTGAGGTTTCTCACTATGTAAATATAATCTTACTATCTCATTGCACATATATATTGCTGTGTTATCAAAGAGAGAACAAAGTTTAAAATGAGAAATAAAACAATCATTAATGCTTCCAAAAAAGGTTTTTATTGTTTCCTGCAATACAACTGTTAAAAAAGCCCTAAAACCCCCAAATAATATATATTTGAACGAGTAAATATTCTTATATATAGAAAATGAGCAAGACCGTATCAGCAAAACACTCTGCTGCTGTTGGCTACTACGGAAATTTGTAAACGACGTGTGGCATTACCCTCGTAGCCGCTCAACGAATCAATGACAGCAGTTTTTAAAAGGTACCGGACTATAAGAGTTACCGGACAAAAGATTACCGGATTAAAGAGATAGGAAAGTAGTAGTGTGACGATATTCCGTCAAAATATAATATAAATTCTTCTTTAATTGTAACATGTGTAATAGTCGAGGTGTACTAAATATTTTTGCTCTTTCCAGGTACAAGGGTAGGCTGAAATGTTCAAGGCTGACTATGAAGGAGTGATGCTAGTGCTGTGAAATCTTGTACGCATTAATTTCAACTCTTCTTTTCAATAACTGCATTGTTTCTTTCCGGGTACGAGGGTAGGCTGAAATGTTCAAGGCTGACTATGAAGGAGTGATGCTAGTGCTGTGAAATCTTGTACGCATTAATTTCAACTCTTCTTTTCAATAACTGCATTGTTTCTTTCCGGGTACGAGGGTAGGCTGAAATGTTCAAGGCTGACTATGAAGGAGTGATGCTAGTGCTGTGAAATCTTGTACGCATTAATTTCAACTCTTCTTTTCAATAACTGCATTGTTTCTTTCCGGGTACGAGGGTAGGCTGAAATGTTCAAGGCTGACTATGAAGGAGTGATGCTAGGGCTGTGAAATCTTGTACGCATTAATTTCAACTCTTCTTTTCAATAACTGCATTGTTTCTTTCCGGGTACGAGGGTAGGCTGAAATGTTCAAGGCTGACTATGAAGGAGTGATGCTAGTGCTGTGAAATCTTGTACGCATTAATTTCAACTCTTCTTTTCAATAACTGCATTGTTTCTTTCCGGGTACGAGGGTAGGCTGAAATGTTCAAGGCTGACTATGAAGGAGTGATGCTAGTGCTGTGAAATCTTGTACGCATTAATTTCAACTCTTCTTTTCAATAACTGCATTGTTTCTTTCCGGGTACGAGGGTAGGCTGAAATGTTCAAGGCTGACTATGAAGGAGTGATGCTAGGGCTGTGAAATCTTGTACGCATTAATTTCAACTCTTCTTTTCAATAACTGCATTGTTTCTTTCCGGGTACGAGGGTAGGCTGAAATGTTCAAGGCTGACTATGAAGGAGTGATGCTAGTGCTGTGAAATCTTGTACGCATTAATTTCAACTCTTCTTTTCAATAACTGCATTGTTTCTTTCCGGGTACGAGGGTAGGCTGAAATGTTCAAGGCTGACTATGAAGGAGTGATGCTAGGGCTGTGAAATCTTGTACGCATTAATTTCAACTCTTCTTATTAATAACTGCATTGTTTCTTTCCACGTAAACTGATATCTGAATCTTCAAAGAAGACTTTAAATGTAACTGGTAACGACTTCTCTTGCAAATGGACAAAATTTGGCATCGTAATGTTATTGTTGCAGAAAAACAGAATTTACACATAGAGATAACAAATTAAAGCCAAATTTATACAATTATTAGAAAACATATATCTGTAACGACACAACAATTTTCGTTTATCTAAGTCACACACACGCCGCGATCTGCTCAAAACAAATTTTAAAACAAACACAAATATACCAGAGTGCTGACCATTATCGGTGCGACTACGCTTGACACAAATGCCTACAACTACGTCTGTGCATTTCTCTTAAACAGGCTATAAGAGAAGCTGAACAGGGCAGAGGAAACTGAGAGAGAGAAAGAAACTTCACACACTCACGCTAAACATAGAGACTACCCAAGAGCACGGCTGACTACCCGTCCGACTATTAGACTGTGAAAACGACGTCCTGTGAAACACAGAAAGAGAACGGACTCGATAAACGCGACAAGCTCAAACTGATAGCCAACAATCAGTCAGCCGGTTAAGCACAGTCATTTTCACGCACTCATTTCACACTTTCGTACACTGTTCATTCAAACGCTTCACTATACGACCTATCAGAGACATTTTCATATATTGTAAATGAAAATGGTCATTTCTTCAAACTAGTGCCTAATTCATTTCTTTACTCCAACCAACATTCACCTCTGATCATGATCAAGTACCTGCAGGAGCCGGGCTTAGCCCCCAAAAGTACAATGCTGCCATGGTTTCTACATTGGGAGATGCCCAGCAAGTTGAAAAGCGGACAGCTGAATTAAGGATAGGAAAGGAAGAGTCAACTGCCAACACCGAGGAGAACATTGATCGTGTTCGCCACATGGCGATGGATGACAGACGATCGATGGTAAATGAAATAACCAATTCTATTAGCATATCCTGTGAGAGAGAGAGATGAGGATATTCTGCAGAATAAACATGGCATGATGATGATCGTTTCTGCTTGGTGAGTGACACTTCTTCTGACAGCTGATCAAAAGCACAGCAGGCTGATAGCATCGCAGGAAAATCTGACATTGTTTGCGGCAGATCCAGCTGGTTTCCTTGAACATTTCTTAACCCAGGATGAGAGGTGGGTTCATCATTTTGAGCCAGAGACAAAGAGAAATTCCATCCAGTGGAAACATCACTCTTCACCTGCTCCAAAGTAGGACAAGCTAGTTTCCTCAGCAGGGAAATTGATAGCCTCAGTATTTTGGGATGTCAAGGGCATTGTGTTTATTGACTATCTTCAAAAGGAACATAACATTTACAGCTGGAATTCATCTTCATGCAGAAATAATGTTTAGTGCTCAAGAACATTCATGCTGACATTGTTGCTACATTAGGGTATGATGTTCTAGCTCCAAAGGGCAAGCTAGTTTCCTCAGCAGGGAAGTTGATAGCCTCAGTATTTTGGGATGTCAAGGGAATTGTGTTTATTGACTATCTTCAAAAGGAACATAACATTTACAGCTGGAATTCATCTTCATGCATAAATAATGTTTAGTGCCCAAGAACATTCATGCTGACATTGTTGCTACATTAGGGTATGATGTTCTAGCTCCAAAGGGCAAGCTAGTTTCCTCAGCAAGGAAATTGATAGCCTCAGTATTTTGGGATGTCAAGGGCATTGTGTTTATTGACTATCTTCAAAAGGAACATAACATTTACAGCTAGAATTCATCTTCATGCAGAAATAATGATTAGTGCCCAAGAACATTCATGCTGACATTGTTGCTAGATTAGGGTATGATGTTCTAGCTCCAAAGGGCAAGCTAGTTTCCTCAGCAAGGAAATTGATAGCCTCAGTATTTTGGGATGTCAAGGGCATTGTGTTTATTAACTATCTTCAAAAGTAAACATAACATTTACAGCTAGAATTCATCTTCATGCAGAAATACGGTTTAGTGCCCAAGAACATTCATGCTGACATTGTTGCTACATTAGGGTATGATGTTCTAGCTCCAAAGGGCAAGCTAGTTTCCTCAGCAAGGAAATTGATAGCCTCAGTATTTTGGGATGTCAAGGGCATTGTGTTTATTGACTATCTTCAAAAGGAACATAAAATTTACAGCTAGAATTCATCTTCATGCAGAAATAATGTTTAGTGCCCAAGAACATTCATGCTGACATTGTTGCTACATTAGGGTATGATGTTCTAGCTCCAAAGGGCAAGCTAGTTTCCTCAGCAAGGTAATTGATAGCCTCAGTATTTTGGGATGTCAAGGGCATTGTGTTTATTGACTATCTTCAAAAGGAACATAACATTTACAGCTAGAATTCATCTTCATGCAGAAACAATGTTTAGTGCCCAAGAACATTCATGCTGACATTGTTGCTACATTAGGGTATGATGTTCTAGGTTCAAAGGGCAAGCTAGTTTCCTCAGCAGGGAAGTTGATAACCTCAGTATTTTGGGATGTCAAGGGCATTGTGTTTATTGACTATCTTCAAAAGGAACATAACATTTACAGCTAGAATTCATCTTCATGCAGAAATAATGTTTAGTGCCCAAGAACATTCATGCTGACATTGTTGCTACATTAGGGTATGATGTTCTAGCTCCAAAGGGCAAGCTCGTTTCCTCAGCAGGGAAGTTGACAGCTTCAGTATTTTGGGATGTCAAGGGCATTGTGTTTATTGACTATCTTCAAAAGGAACATAACATTTACAGCTAGAATTCATCTTCATGCAGAAATAATGATTAGTGCCCAAGAACATTCATGCTGACATTGTTGCTACATTAGGGTATGATGTTCTAGCTCCAAAGGGCAAGCTAGTTTCCTCAGCAAGGAAATTGATAGCCTCAGTATTTTGGGATGTAAAGGGCATTGTGTTTATTGACTACCTTCAAAAGGAACATAACATTTACAGCTAGAATTCATCTTCATGCAGAAATAAGGTTTAGTGCCCAAGAACATTCATGCTGACATTGTTGCTACATTAGGGTATGATGTTCTAGCTCCAAAGGGCAAGCTAGTTTCCTCAGCAAGGAAATTGATAGCCTCAGTATTTTGGGATGTCAAGGGCATTGTGTTTATTGACTATCTTCAAAAGGAACATAAAATTTACAGCTAGAATTCATCTTCATGCAGAAATAAGGTTCAGTGCTCAAGAACATTCATGCTGACATTGTTGCTACATTAGGGTATGATGTTCTAGCTCCAAAGGGCAAGCTAGTTTCCTCAGCAGGGAAGTTGATAGTCTCAGTATTTTGGGATGTCAAGGGCATTGTGTTTATTGACTATCTTCAAAAGGAACATAACATTTACAGCTAGAATTCATCTTCATGCAGAAACAATGTTTAGTGCCCAAGAACATTCATGCTGCCATTGTTGCTACATTAGGGTATGATGTTCTAGGTTCAAAGGGCAAGCTAGTTTCCTCAGCAGGGAAATTGATAGCCTCAGTATTTTGGGATGTCAAGGGCATTGTGTTTATTGACTATCTTCAAAAGGAACATAACATTTACAGCTGGAATTCATCTTTATGCAGAAACAATGTTTAGTGCCCAAGAACATTCATGCTGACATTGTTGCTACATTAGGGTATGATGTTCTAGCTCCAAAGGGCAAGCTAGTTTCCTCAGCAAGGAAATTGATAGCCTCAGTATTTTGGGATGTCAAGGGCATTGTGTTTATTGACTATCTTCAAAAGGAACATAACATTTACAGCTAGAATTCATCTTCATGCAGGAATAATGTTTAGTGTCCAAGAACATTCATGCTGACATTGTTGCTACATTAGGGTATGATGTTCTAGCTCCAAAGGGCAAGCTAGTTTCCTCAGCAAGGAAATTGATAGCCTCAGTATTTTGGGATGTAAAGGGCATTGTGTTTATTGACTATCTTCAAAAGGAACATAACATTTACAGCTAGAATTCATCTTCATGCAGAAATAAGGTTCAGTGCCCAAGAACATTCATGCTGACATTGTTGCTACATTAGGGTATGATGTTCTAGCTCCAAAGGGCAAGCTAGTTTCCTCAGCAAGGAAATTGATAGCCTCAGTATTTTGGGATGTCAAGGGCATTGTGTTTATTGACTATCTTCAAAAGGAACATAAAATTTACAGCTAGAATTCATCTTCATGCAGAAATAATGTTTAGTGCCCAAGAACATTCATGCTGACATTGTTGCTACATTAGGGTATGATGTTCTAGCTCCAAAGGGCAAGCTAGTTTCCTCAGCAAGGAAATTGATAGCCTCAGTATTTTGGGATGTAAAGGGCATTGTGTTTATTGACTATCTTCAAAAGGAACATAACATTTACAGCTAGAATTCATCTTCATGCAGAAATAATGTTTAGTGCCCAAGAACATTCATGCTGACATTGTTGCTACATTAGGGTATGATGTTCTAGCTCCAAAGGGCAAGCTAGTTTCCTCAGCAAGGAAATTGATAGCCTCAGTATTTTGGGATGTCAAGGGCATTGTGTTTATTGACTATCTTCAAAAGGAACATAAAATTTACAGCTAGAATTCATCTTCATGCAGAAATAAGGTTCAGTGCTCAAGAACATTCATGCTGACATTGTTGCTACATTAGGGTATGATGTTCTAGCTCCAAAGGGCAAGCTAGTTTCCTCAGCAGGGAAGTTGATAGTCTCAGTATTTTGGGATGTCAAGGGCATTGTGTTTATTGACTATCTTCAAAAGGAACATAACATTTACAGCTAGAATTCATCTTCATGCAGAAACAATGTTTAGTGCCCAAGAACATTCATGCTGCCATTGTTGCTACATTAGGGTATGATGTTCTAGGTTCAAAGGGCAAGCTAGTTTCCTCAGCAGGGAAATTGATAGCCTCAGTATTTTGGGATGTCAAGGGCATTGTGTTTATTGACTATCTTCAAAAGGAACATAACATTTACAGCTGGAATTCATCTTTATGCAGAAACAATGTTTAGTGCCCAAGAACATTCATGCTGACATTGTTGCTACATTAGGGTATGATGTTCTAGCTCCAAAGGGCAAGCTAGTTTCCTCAGCAAGGAAATTGATAGCCTCAGTATTTTGGGATGTCAAGGGCATTGTGTTTATTGACTATCTTCAAAAGGAACATAACATTTACAGCTAGAATTCATCTTCATGCAGGAATAATGTTTAGTGTCCAAGAACATTCATGCTGACATTGTTGCTACATTAGGGTATGATGTTCTAGCTCCAAAGGGCAAGCTAGTTTCCTCAGCAAGGAAATTGATAGCCTCAGTATTTTGGGATGTAAAGGGCATTGTGTTTATTGACTATCTTCAAAAGGAACATAACATTTACAGCTAGAATTCATCTTCATGCAGAAATAAGGTTTAGTGCCCAAGAACATTCATGCTGACATTGTTGCAACATTAGGGTATGATGTTCTAGCTCCAAAGGGCAAACTAGTTTCCTCAGCAAGGAAATTGATAGCCGCAGTATTTTGGGATGTCAAGGGCATTGTGTTTATTGACTATCTTCAAAAGGAACATAACATTTATAGCTAGAATTCATCTTCATGCAGAAATAATGTTTAGTGCCCAAGAACATTCATGCTGACATTGTTGCTACATTAGGGTATGATGTTCTAGCTCCAAAGGGCAAGCTAGTTTCCTCAGCAAGGAAATTGATAGCCTCAGTATTTTGGGATGTCAAGGGCATTGTGTTTATTGACTATCTTCAAAAGGAACATAAAATTTACAGCTAGAATTCATCTTCATGCAGAAATAATGTTTAGTGCCCAAGAACATTCATGCTGACATTGTTGCTACATTAGGGTATGATGTTCTAGCTCCAAAGGGCAAGCTAGTTTCCTCAGCAAGGAAATTGATAGCCTCAGTATTTTGGGATGTCAAGGGCATTGTGTTTATTGACTATCTTCAAAAGGAACATAACATTTACAGCTAGAATTCATCTTCATGCAGAAATAAGGTTTAGTGCCCAAGAACATTCATGCTGACATTGTTGCTACATTAGGGTATGATGTTCTAGCTCCAAAGGGCAAGCTAGTTTCCTCAGCAAGGAAATTGATAGCCTCAGTATTTGCGGATGTAAAGGGCATTGTGTTTATTGACTATCTTCAAAAGGAACATAACATTTACAGCTAGAATTCATCTTCATGCAGAAATAAGGTTTAGTGCCCAAGAACATTCATGCTGACATTGTTGCTACATTAGGGTATGATGTTCTAGCTCCAAAGGGCAAGCTAGTTTCCTCAGCAAGGAAATTGATAGCCTCAGTATTTTGGGATGTCAAGGGCATTGTGTTTATTGACTATCTTCAAAAGGAACATAACATTTACAGCTAGAATTCATCTTCATGCAGAAATAATGTTTAGTGCCCAAGAACATTCATGCTGACATTGTTGCTACATTAGGGTATGATGTTCTAGGTTCAAAGGGCAAGCTAGTTTCCTCAGCAGGGAAGTTGATAGCCTCAGTATTTTGGGATGTAAAGGGCATTGTGTTTATTGACTATCTTCAAAAGGAACATAACATTTACAGCTAGAATTCATCTTCATGAAGAAATAAGGTTTAGTGCCCAAGAACATTCATGCTGACATTGTTGTTACATTAGGGTATGATGTTCTAGCTCCAAAGGGCAAGCTCGTTTCCTCAGCAGGGAAGTTGATAGCTTCAGTATTTTGGGATGTCAAGGGCATTGTGTTTATTGACTATCTTCAAAAGGAACAAAACATTTACAGCTAGAATTCATCTTCATGCAGAAATAATGATTAGTGCCCAAGAACATTCATGCTGACATTGTTGCTACATTAGGGTATGATGTTCTAGCTCCAAAGGGCAAGCTAGTTTCCTCAGCAAGGAAATTGATAGCCTCAGTATTTTGGGATGTAAAGGGCATTGTGTTTATTGACTATCTTCAAAAGGAACATAACATTTACAGCTAGAATTCATCTTCATGCAGAAATAAGGTTTAGTGACCAAGAACATTCATGCTGACATTGTTGCTACATTAGGGTATGATGTTCTAGCTCCAAAGGGCAAGCTAGTTTCCTCAGCAAGGAAATTGATAGCCTCAGTATTTTGGGATGTCAAGGGCATTGTGTTTATTGACTATCTTCAAAAGGAACATAACATTTACAGCTAGAATTCATCTTCATGCAGAAATAATGTTTAGTGCCCAAGAACATTCATGCTGACAATGTTGCTACATTAGGGTATGATGTTCTAGGTTCAAAGGGCAAGCTAGTTTCCTCAGCAGGGAAGTTGATAGCCTCAGTATTTTGGGATGTCAAGGGCATTGTGTTTATTGACTATCTTCAAAAGGAACATAACATTTACAGCTAGAATTCATCTTCATGCAGAAATAAGGTTTAGTGCCCAAGAACATTCATGCTGACATTGTTGCTACATTAGGGTATGATGTTCTAGCTCCAAAGGGCAGGCTAGTTTACTCAGCAAGGAAATTGATAGCCTCAGTATTTTGGGATGTCAAGGGCATTGTATTTATTGACTATCTTCAAAAGGAACATAACATTTACAGCTAGAATTCATCTTCATGCAGAAATAAGGTTTAGTGCCCAAGAACATTCATGCTGACATTGTTGCTACATTAGGGTATGATGTTCTAGCTCCAAAGGGCAAGCTCGTTTCCTCAGCAGGGAAGTTGATAGCTTCAGTATTTTGGGATGTCAAGGGCATTGTGTTTATTGACTATCTTCAAAAGGAACATAACATTTACAGCTAGAATTCATCTTCATGCAGAAATAATGATTAGTGCCCAAGAACATTCATGCTGACATTGTTGCTACATTAGGGTATGATGTTCTAGCTCCAAAGGGCAAGCTAGTTTCCTCAGCAAGGAAATTGATAGCCTCAGTATTTTGGGATGTCAAGGGCATTGTGTTTATTGACTATCTTCAAAAGGAACATAACATTTACAGCTAGAATTCATCTTCATGCAGAAATAATGTTTAGTGCCCAAGAACATTCATGCTGACATTGTTGCTACATTAGGGTATGATGTTCTAGGTTCAAAGGGCAAGCTAGTTTCCTCAGCAGGGAAGTTGATAGCCTCAGTATTTTGGGATGTAAAGGGCATTGTGTTTATTGACTATCTTCAAAAGGAACATAACATTTACAGCTAGAATTCATCTTCATGCAGAAATAAGGTTTAGTGCCCAAGAACATTCATGCTGACATTGTTGCTACATTAGGGTATGATGTTCTAGCTCCAAAGGGCAAGCTCGTTTCCTCAGCAGGGAAGTTGATAGCTTCAGTATTTTGGGATGTCAAGGGCATTGTGTTTATTGACTATCTTCAAAAGGAACATAACATTTACAGCTAGAATTCATCTTCATGCAGAAATAATGATTAGTGCCCAAAAACATTCATGCTGACATTGTTGCTACATTAGGGTATGATGTTCTAGCTCCAAAGGGCAAGCTAGTTTCCTCAGCAAGGAAATTGATAGCCTCAGTATTTTGGGATGTCAAGGGCATTGTGTTTATTGACTATCTTCAAAAGGAACATAACATTTACAGCTAGAATTCATCTTCATGCAGAAATAAGGTTTAGTGCCCAAGAACATTCATGCTGACATTGTTGCTACATTAGGGTATGATGTTCTAGCTCCAAAGGGCAAGCTAGTTTCCTCAGCAAGGAAATTGATAGCCTCAGTATTTGCGGATGTAAAGGGCATTGTGTTTATTGACTATCTTCAAAAGGAACATAACATTTACAGCTAGAATTCATCTTCATGCAGAAATAAGGTTTAGTGCCCAAGAACATTCATGCTGACATTGTTGCTACATTAGGGTATGATGTTCTAGCTCCAAAGGGCAAGCTAGTTTCCTCAGCAAGGAAATTGATAGCCTCAGTATTTTGGGATGTCAAGGGCATTGTGTTTATTGACTATCTTCAAAAGGAACATAACATTTACAGCTAGAATTCATCTTCATGCAGAAATAAGGTTTAGTGCCCAAGAACATTCATGCTGACATTGTTGCTACATTAGGGTATGATGTTCTAGCTCCAAAGGGCAAGCTAGTTTCCTCAGCAAGGAAATTGATAGCCTCAGTATTTTGGGATGTCAAGGGCATTGTGTTTATTGACTATCTTCAAAAGGAACATAACATTTACAGCTAGAATTCATCTTCATGCAGAAATAAGGTTTAGTGCCCAAGAACATTCATGCTGACATTGTTGCTACATTAGGGTATGATGTTCTAGCTCCAAAGGGCAAGCTCGTTTCCTCAGCAGGGAAGTTGATAGCTTCAGTATTTTGGGATGTCAAGGGCATTGTGTTTATTGACTATCTTCAAAAGGAACATAACATTTACAGCTAGAATTCATCTTCATGCAGAAATAATGATTAGTGCCCAAGAACATTCATGCTGACATTGTTGCTACATTAGGGTATGATGTTCTAGCTCCAAATGGCAAGCTAGTTTCCTCAGCAAGGAAATTGATAGCCTCAGTATTTTGGGATGTAAAGGGCATTGTGTTTATTGACTATCTTCAAAAGGAACATAACATTTACAGCTAGAATTCATCTTCATGCAGAAATAAGGTTTAGTGACCAAGAACATTCATGCTGACATTGTTGCTACATTAGGGTATGATGTTCTAGCTCCAAATGGCAAGCTAGTTTCCTCAGCAAGGAAATTGATAGCCTCAGTATTTTGGGATGTCAAGGGCATTGTGTTTATTGACTATCTTCAAAAGGAACATAACATTTACAGCTAGAATTCATCTTCATGCAGAAATAAGGTTTAGTGCCCAAAAACATTCATGCTGACATTGTTGCTACATTAGGGTATGATGTTCTAGCTCCAAAGGGCAAGCTAGTTTCCTCAGCAAGGAAATTGATAGCCTCAGTATTTTGGGATGTCAAGGGCATTGTGTTTATTGACTATCTTCAAAAGGAACATAACATTTACAGCTAGAATTCATCTTCATGCAGAAATAAGGTTTAGTGACCAAGAACATTCATGCTGACATTGTTGCTACATTAGGGTATGATGTTCTAGCTCCAAAGGGCAAGCTAGTTTCCTCAGCAAGGAAATTGATAGCCTCAGTATTTTGGGATGTCAAGGGCATTGTGTTTATTGACTATCTTCAAAATGAACATAACATTTACAGCTAGAATTCATCTTCATGCAGAAATAATGTTTAGTGCCCAAGAACATTCATGCTGACATTGTTGCTACATTAGGGTATCATGTTCTAGGTTCAAAGGGCAAGCTAGTTTCCTCAGCAGGGAAGTTGATAGCCTCAGTATTTTGGGATGTAAAGGGCATTGTGTTTATTGACTATCTTCAAAAGGAACATAACATTTACAGCTAGAATTCATCTTCATGCAGAAATAAGGTTTAGTGCCCAAGAACATTCATGCTGACATTGTTGCTACATTAGGGTATGATGTTCTAGCTCCAAAGGGCAAGCTAGTTTCCTCAGCAGGGAAGTTGATAGCTTCAGTATTTTGGGATGTCAAGGGCATTGTGTTTATTGACTATCTTCAAAAGGAACATAACATTTACAGCTAGAATTCATCTTCATGCAGAAATAATGATTAGTGCCCAAGAACATTCATGCTGACATTGTTGCTACATTAGGGTATGATGTTCTAGCTCCAAAGGGCAAGCTAGTTTCCTCAGCAAGGAAATTGATAGCCTCAGTATTTTGGGATGTAAAGGGCATTGTGTTTATTGACTATCTTCAAAAGGAACATAACATTTACAACTAGAATTCATCTTCATGCAGAAATAATGATTAGTGCCCAAGAACATTCATGCTGACATTGTTGCTACATTAGGGTATGATGTTCTAGCTCCAAAGGGCAAGCTAGTTTCCTCAGCAAGGAAATTGATAGCCTCAGTATTTTGGGATGTAAAGGGCATTGTGTTTATTGACTATCTTCAAAAGGAACATAACATTTACAGCTAGAATTCATCTTCATGCAGAAATAATGTTTAGTGCCCAAGAACATTCATGCTGACATTGTTGCTACATTAGGGTATGATGTTCTAGCTCCAAAGGGCAAGCTAGTTTCCTCAGCAGGGAAGTTGATAGCTTCAGTATTTTGGGATGTCAAGGGCATTGTGTTTATTGACTATCTTCAAAAGGAACATAACATTTACAGCTAGAATTCATCTTCATGCAGAAATAAGGTTTAGTGACCAAGAACATTCATGCTGACATTGTTGCTACATTAGGGTATGATGTTCTAGGTTCAAAGGGCAAGCTAGTTTCCTCAGCAGGGAAGTTGATAGCCTCAGTATTTTGGGATGTAAAGGGCATTGTGTTTATTGACTATCTTCAAAAGGAACATAACATTTACAGCTAGAATTCATCTTCATGCCGAAATAAGGTTTAGTGCCCGAGAACATTCATGCTGACATTGTTGCTACATTAGGGTATGATGTTCTAGCTCCAAAGGGAAAGCTCGTTTCCTCAGCAGGGAAGTTGATAGCTTCAGTATTTTGGGATGTCAAGGGCATTGTGTTTATTGACTATCTTCAAAAGGAACATAACATTTACAGCTAGAATTCATCTTCATGCAGAAATAATGATTAGTGCCCAAGAACATTCATGCTGACATTGTTGCTACATTAGGGTATGATGTTCTAGCTCCAAAGGGCAAGCTAGTTTCCTCAGCAAGGAAATTGATAGCCTCAGTATTTTGGGATGTCAAGGGCATTGTGTTTATTGACTATCTTCAAAAGGAACATAACATTTACAGCTAGAATTCATCTTCATGCAGAAATAATGTTTAGTGCCCAAGAACATTCATGCTGACATTGTTGCTACATTAGGGTATGATGTTCTAGCTCCAAAGGGCAAGCTAGTTTCCTCAGCAAGGAAATTGATAGCCTCAGTATTTTGGGATGTAAAGGGCATTGTGTTTATTGACTATCTTCAAAAGGAACATAACATTTACAGCTAGTATTCATCTTCATGCAGAAATAATGTTTAGTGCCCAAGAACATTCATGCTGACATTGTTGCTACATTAGGGTATGATGTTCTAGGTTCAAAGGGCAAGCTAGTTTCCTCAGCAGGGAAGTTGATAGCTTCAGTATTTTGGGATGTCAAGGGCATTGTGTTTATTGACTATCTTCAAAAGGAACATAACATTTACAGCTAGAATTCATCTTCATGCAGAAATAATGTTTAGTGCCCAAGAACATTCATGCTGACATTGTTGCTACATTACGGTATGATGTTCTAGCTCCAAAGGGCAAGCTAGTTTCCTCAGCAAGGAAATTGATAGCTTCAGTATTTTGGTATGTCAAGGGCATTGTGTTTATTGACTATCTTCAAAAGGAACATAAAATTTACAGCTAGAATTCATCTTCATGCAGAAATAAGTTTTAGTGCCCAAGAACATTCATGCTGACATTGTTGCTACATTAGGGTATGATGTTCTAGCTCCAAAGGGCAAGCTAGTTTACTCAGCAAGGAAATTGATAGCCTCAGTATTTTGGGATGTAAAGGGCATTGTGTTTATTGACTATCTTCAAAAGGAACATAACATTTACAGCTAGAATTCATCTTCATGCAGAAATAAGGTTTAGTGCCCAAGAACATTCATGCTGACATTGTTGCTACATTAGGGTATGATGTTCTAGCTCCAAAGGGCAAGCTAGTTTCCTCAGCAAGGAAATTGATAGCCTCAGTATTTTGGTATGTAAAGGGCATTGTGTTTATTGACTATCTTCAAAAGGAACATAACATTTACAGCTAGAATTCATCTTCATTCAGAAATAATGTTTAGTGCCCAAGAACATTCATGCTGACATTGTTGCTACATTAGGGTATGATGTTCTAGCTCCAAAGGGCAACCTAGTTTCCTCAGCAAGGAAATTGATAGCCTCAGTATTTTGGGATGTCCAAGGCATTGTGTTTATTGACTATCTTCAAAAGGAACATAACATTTACAGCTAGAATTCATCTTCATGCAGAAATAAGGTTTAGTGCCCAAGAACATTCATGCTGACATTGTTGCTACATTAGGGTATGATGTTCTAGCTCCAAAGGGCAAGCTAGTTTCCTCAGCAAGGAAATTGATAGCCTCAGTATTTTGGGATGTCCAAGGCATTGTGTTTATTGACTATCTTCAAAAGGAACATAACATTTACAGCTAGAATTCATCTTCATGCAGAAATAAGGTTTAGTGCCCAAGAACATTCATGCTGACATTGTTGCTACATTAGGGTATGATTTTCTAGCTCCAAAGGGCAAGCTAGTTTCCTCAGCAAGGAAATTGATAGCCTCAGTATTTTGGGATGTAAAGGGCATTGTGTTTATTGACTATCTTCAAAAGGAATATAACATTTACAGCTAGAATTCATCTTCATGCAGAAATAATGTTTAGTGCCCAAGAACATTCATGCTGACATTGTTGCTACATTAGGGTATGATGTTCTAGCTCCAAAGGACAAGCTCGTTTCCTCAGCAAGGAAATCGATAGCTTCAGTATTTTGGGATGTAAAGGGCATTGTGTTTATTGACTATCTTCAAAAGGAACATAACATTTACAGCTGGAATTTTTTACATTGTTGCTACGTTAAGGTATGACGTTCGAGGTTTATGAACAGTGCAAAATTGGGGAGCTGAAATTAGGAGGAGAACAGACAGTCTTGGATATGACCCAAGGCCTAGATGCCCTGCAGCTGCCACCACTGAGAAAAACATTGATCCTTTTCACCACATGCTGATGGATGACAGACGATCGATGGTAAATGAAATAACCAATTCTATTAGCATATCCTGTGAGAGAGATTTGAGAATATTCTGCAGAATGAACATGGCATCATGATGATCGTTTCTGCTTGGTGAGTGCCACTTCTGACACCTGATCAAAAGCATACCTTCCTTTAAATGGCTGCTATGCATTACTGTTACTTTGAACGAGTGATCATCCCCACCTATTCTCCTGATTTCCTCACCTCTGACTATCGTCTGTTCCCCAACATGAAAAAGCACTTAACTGGGAAGCAATATCCCAGTGATGATGATGTTATATCTGCTGCTGATGACTTTTTTACCAACAGGATGAAAGCTTCTTCACCAATTGGATCCAAGCACTGCAACATCGATTCTTTCCTTTTCACACTTTCATTCCTTCTTCCATTCTTTCCTTTTCACTTTCATTCATTCATTCCTTTCACAATGTCATTCTTCCATCTGTTGAAAAATAAATCTCCTTTGGTCACATTCCTTGAGAGTATCTTGGTCAGCCTATGAACTTTTCTGCCGACCCTCGGAAGTATTCCATCTTTGTATATCCGCCTCGTAAAAGCCCTTCAGCTGCTTTCTTAGCCATATGCAAATTGAGGGTTTCACATCATCATCATTGGAGAATTTCTATGTGTCTCCTTCAAACGCACTAGTGTATTTCTTATCGCCAACCGGTCTGAATATACGAGATATCGTATTAAAGAACAGTATCTGCCGGACGGCGCATATTATTCTTTAATAAGTCTTCACGAATATTTAGGCCGGTAAGTGATAAGAAACTTACCGTTTAAAAATAAAAATGTTTATCTCTTTCTATTCAAATTTTTTCAACTTCCTTTTTTCATTTTTTTCTAACTTTATTTTGTTTCTCTTCTATTTGTGTCTATGCTTTTCTTTTCCTTTTTCTTACTGTATCCTTAAAAAGCTTACAAACAAAGGTGGTACTCAAGTGAAGGAACAGCAGCACGTGCCTAAATGAAAGAAGAGAGGTATATTGTAAAAGAGAATACACTACTGAAAGAGAGGGAATCGGGTGGCAGGCTAGTAATTGCCGAAGCAAGGTTATTTACCTTACCACCCCGCGAGGCAGGATGTGGCATAAGGTCGTTTTTTTAATGCGGGGCAAAACTGAGCCCGTAGGCTCGGGCGGCAAAAATTCCCTGTAGACCCCGTATACACGGGGTCGGATAGCTGTCTACCACCCCAGACGAAACTCTGCCTTTCGGCATAGCCTCGTCTAGGTTCCTCTCTGCTAGAAGGCAGAGAGTTCGACCAGCAAAGCTGGAGACGAATCTCCAACTAATTGCCGAAGCAAGGTTATTTACCTTACCTCCCCGCGTGGCAGCATGTGGCACAAGGGCCTTTTGTAATGCGGGGCAACACTGAGCCCGTAGGCTCGGGCAAAAATTCCCTGTAAACCTCGTAAAAAACGGGGTCGGGTGGCTGTCTACCACTCCAGACGTGACACTACCTTTCGGCATAGCCTCGTCTGGATCCCTGTCTCCTGGAAGGCAGAGAGTTCGATCAGCACAGCTAGAGACAAATCTCCAACTAATTGCAGAAGCAAACTCCTAGGTATATCCTGTGCTCACTATATATAGCTACTGATATAGTCAGTCGATATAGGCGTGTGGTACATTCCATGACAACATTTACTAATTACTTTTTTCTCTTTTCTTTTTCATCTTGCTTCAATTTTTTCCATCTTTTCTATTTTCATTTTTATCATTACATTTTCTTATCAACTAATCTATCCATTCCTCGTTTGTCCTTCCGCATCCGTCGAACTTTTCCTTCATTCTCTAATCGCCACACTTAAGGCAGTGGAAATTATTCTTTCCTTTTCACACTTTCATTTTCATTCCATTCTTTCGCTTTCACTCTAATTCGTTCTTTCCTTTCACACTTTCATTCTTTCTTCAATTCTTTCATTTTCACGTTCATTCATTCTTTCCTTTCAAAATTTCATTCTTTCTTCCATTCTTTTCTTTTCACTTTCATTCATTCTTTCCTTTTCACACTTTCATTTTTCTTGCATTCTTTCCTTTTCACTTTCATTCATTCTTTCCATTTCACACTTTCATTCTTTCCTTTTCATTTTCATTCATTCTTTCTTTTTCACACTTCTATTCTTTCTTCCATTCTTTCCTTTTCATTTTCATTCATTCTTTCCTTTCACAATTTTATTCATTCTTACATTCTCTCCTTTTCAATCTTTCATTCATTCTTTCCTTTTCACACTTTCATTTTTTCTTCCATTCTTTCAATTTCACTTTAATTCATTCTTTCTTTTTCACTTTCAATCATTCTTTTTTTTCACACTTTCATTTTTCTTTCCATTCTTTCCTTTTCACTATCATTCATTCTCTCCTTTCACGATTTCATTCATTCTTGCATTCTTTCTTTTCACTTTCATTCATTCTTTCCTTTTCAAATTTTCATTCTTTCTTCCATTCTTTCAATTTCACTTTCATTCATTCTTTCCTTTTCACACTTTCATTCTTTCCTTCTTTCCTTTTCACGCTTTTATTTTTTGCTTTCATTTCATTTTTACGAGCCAACCAGTCAATGTAAGTAATGCCACTTAAATTTCTGAACAGCCTTGAATTTGACGTCCGATATGTTAACTTGCAACTTGGATTGCCTCTTTTGCTGTCAACTATACCATCTGTCTATCGCCTTGGCAACCTTCACCAAGTCTAGATTATCACTAGCTGCAGCATGTCCTATGGAATTATTATTATTAATAATATTGTAATAATAAAACTAGTTTTATTCACGGGGGTAAGTTATGCAACCCGTGAGAACGTTGATAAGCTGACGTGTGTATTCTCTAAGATAATAAAAAAATCTAATTTGGTTCCTGATGCAAATTTTAGCTTAGTTTTGTTTGTTTGTTTGTTTTTTTGCTGCTTCTTGCTTTTTGACAGCGTGCAGCTGAACATTCTATGATGATACCGTAACACATTCTACGCTATCTCTCTCTCTCTTATATATATATATGTATGTAAATATATATATATATATATATATATATATATATATATATATATATATATATATATATATATATATAAGCGTATTATATTAGGCAGCATATATTTTATATTATAAAGAGATAATCATACATTGAATCAATTTGCAATATTAATGCAATTAATGGCGAAATCTCTTCGCTAATAGACATAATATAAGCATTAATCTACTAACAATCCACTGAATAATGCGATCCTTGTGTATAAAATTGTTGTCAGATGGGTCTGGGGTATTTTTTTAAATTAGCAAGTACTTTCAAGAACTTCATCTCTTCATCGTCAGGCTGTAATTTTTTCCTTTATCGAAGAAGAAATAAATGTGCTGTTGACCGAAATATGTTTTTTTTAAGAATGTGTTATTTATTAACGATTATATAATATTGGAACGTGCAAGTCGCATGAAATAAGACATATTACTTTATTAATTTAACTTAAAATGTACTTAGTTCATGTCATGTTAACTGGAAAACACTTACAACAAAAGAATTAGCAGATTTATCAAATTACAAAATTCATATAAAAAATTCTCACTAGAAATATTTGAACTTTAGCGATTAATTTTACATACGGCCATAAGAATGGTAATAGATGAGAGACTGCATGGCTGTATCAGATTGCATTTCCTGATCGAAGGCAGCCGAGTCATCCAACCATTGCTGCTGTTTATTGTCACATTGCTGAGACAGGATCCATGGCACCTCAAACTATCGATCAAGGAAGACCAAAATCTGCTTGTACACCTGACCATGAAGAACATTCTACAGGCTGTCGGAGATGATGCCGGTATCAGCACACATCAGCCCTTAGTATGTTGTACATCTCATAGTACTGTATAGAGGGTACTTCAAGAGCAGCCCCTGTATCCATATCATTTGCAATGTTTGCAGGGTCATTCACCCTCTGATCACTCACCATGAGAGAACTTTTGCTGATGGTTTATTGCACAAACTGCTGATCCGTTGTTTGTCTCTTCAGTTTTGTTTACGGATGAGGCAACATTTGGAAGAAATGGAATAACAAATTTACACAAACAAAATTTGTTGGCGGATCGGAATCCCCATGGTACAATACAGGTTAGACACCAGCATCAGTTTACGATTAATGTGTGGGCTGGAATTGTAAGTAACTGTCTGATAGGTCCATATGTTCCCACAGTACGCCTTACAGAAGCTGTCTACAGGGATTTTATTTCGAACACACTTCCAGACCTGCTAGAGGATGTACTCCTGCTAATACGAACACACATGTGGTACATGCATGATGGAGCTCCAGCACATTTTAGTCACATTGTTCACGATGCACTGGCTGACATATACCATAAAAGATGGATAGGTAGGTGAGGACCGGTTCAATGGCTTGCATATTCCCCGACCTCAACCCTTTGGATTTTTATCTGCGGGGCCACCTAAAACAATTGGTCTGTGCAGCAGACATTAATAATGTAGAGACGCTTCATCAACGTGTCATGGCCGACTCCGAAACCATTCGACACCGCGTGGGAGTATTTGAAAAGGTCCGGCAGTCAATGATCTGACGGGTACATGCGTGTGTAGAAGCAAGCGGAGGATATTTTGAACATTTGTTATGAGTTGCTGTGTTGAGGTACAACCGTGTTTATATGGACATTTTACCTTGTTTTGGTGTCAGGAACCCACCTCAAAGTTTGTAAAAATATTTTTGACACTCTGTATAAACAGGGTGATTGAAAAGAAATTCTATTTTATGTATGATCGACTCTCCCCCTCTTGTAAAAATGATAGCAAGATGGGGGAGTCTACCATACATAAAATATGGAGTTATTTTTCAGTCACCATATATATATATATATATATATATATATATATATATATATATATATATATATATATATATGTAAAGAAGAGAGAAACCGGAAACGTTTTGGGTTGCAATGTGGATTTTTTTTTAAATATAGAGTATGCTTTATTTCCCATAATTTAAAAATTATGAAAAATAAAGAATAATATATATTTTTTTAATTTAAAAGATCCACATTACAATCAAAAACGTTTGCGGTTTTTCACTCTTCTTTTTAATATATATATATATATATATATATATATATATATATATATATATATATATATATATATATATATATACCAGGTGTAACAACAAAATTGTCCAAATCGTGTAACAACGAAATTGTCCAATTGTTATATTAATCTTTGGACCGTTATATCTTAGAAATGATTAAAGAGATCTTACTGGAATTCTCCGAGTTTTTTATAACATTATTGGACTCTAATTTGAACAATAAGAATGTATTTAGTTCTAATTTGAAATGATCCAACTTGCTGTTGTGATCTCCTCTTTTTTAATCGTATTCACCGTTCTCTTGGTGGTTTTTGAATGGACTTTGAAGATGGAAGCCAGAGTATGAACGTTGGTACCATTCCTGAAGGTCTGAATGATGTTTTTCCTCTCACCATTATTCAGTTGGGAAGATGGTAGGGCTGACACAAAACGAAACCTGTTCTCTTTCTAGATGAATAATTCAAAGGGCTTTTCTGTGATTATTACGACAAAATCGTGTCAAGATGTCTAAACGTCTTATCTGAAAACCTGAAAAAAAAAGGAAACTTAATTAGTTTAGTGTTTTTTTTTGGGGGGGGGGTAGATGTTAAAGATTTTGTGGGCTGGACAATTTTACTGTTACACCTGGTGTATATATATATATATATATATATATATATATATATATATATATTAAAAACAATGTTAGTGCGAGTAACAGACAACTTGCCAGAAGATTTAATAACTTAGACTAGAAACAAATCACGAACAAGGAAAGAG
>OZ038510.1:19890440-19950440 GCA_964036315.1 Acanthosepion esculentum
CTCTCCGGCAGATATTTTTCTTTAATAAGATTTCTCGTATATTTAGACCGGGAGGCGATAATAAACATAATGTTTAAAAATAAAAATGTTTACCTCTTTCTATTCAATTTTTTTCAACTCCCTTCTTTCATTTTTTTACCCAATTTCTTTCTTCCTGTGTTTTCTTCTTCTTCTTCTTCTTCTTCTTCTTCTGTTTTATTTTGTGCTCCTATTTGCTTTTTTTTTCCTTCATTGCTTTTTTCTCTTTTCTTTTTTTATCTTTCGTCAGTTCATTCCCTCTTTTCTATTATTCATTTTTTTTTTCACCTTCTCTATCCATTCTTCCTTTTTCGTTTCTCATCCTTCGCCCTTTTCCTTCATTCCTTGATACCCACCCTTCCATTCTTTTATTTTCATTCATTAATTCTTTCTTTCATTCGTTCTTTTTTTCATTCTTTCATTCTCACTCTTTCGTTTTTCATTTTTCATTTTCATTCACTTTTTCATTCTTTCATTCTCACTCTTTCGTTTTTCATTTTTCATTTTCATTCACTTTTTCATTCTCTTTCTTCCTTTCATTCTGTCTTTCATCCTTTCATTCTCATTCTTTTATTCTTTTTCCTTCATTCATTCTTTCCTTTTGCACTCTTTCTTTTATTCTTTCCTTTTTCACTCTTTCATTTTACTTCAAATTTCCCAACTTTATTTCGTTTTCATTCGTTTCGTTTACTTTCATTTCTTCTTTTGACGCCATTTTTCTTTTTCTTTCTTCTCATTTTCTTCTTCTTTGCTTCCCCCCTCTCTTCCTTCTTTTATCTCATCAGGTTCTTACGTTTTCATTCTTTTAGTTTGTTTCTTCATTCTTTTCTTTTCTTTTCTCTCCTTCTGCTCTGGATAAAAATAGAAAACGTGTTCATCTGCTTTTCTTTCTTTTTTTTTTTCGTTCTCTCTTGTAGCTGACGTCATCGCTAGTGTCATTATCTTCCTGTTCGTCTCAAAAGATTTTACATTTTCCAAACCTCGCCAATTACAATGCATCCACAGTTGTTCATCATTTTGCACGACTAAATACCACAATGGCCTCGTTGTACAAAGAACATTACCTCAAAATAACGTTCAGCATGTTACAAACAATGTGGTTTCATAGAGAAGAGGTTTTGTCCCTGGAGTCTAAACTGCCTGCGAATGCCGTGGTTGTGAAAGGATTTAAGTGTGATGGCCGGGGACGGCAACCCGGATGACAACTGAAGAGTGTTCAGCTTACAAAAGCAAACTCCGCCGAACAAAAAGTATGAACACCGTGAAAATGTTAGTCATTCAACAGTAATGTAGATACATGGAGAAATGTATATTGGTATAAGAAACACGACGGTGAAGAAAAAATAGAAACTCACTGTAGAGAGAAATTTGGTAGAGACCGAGTAGCAAGAAGTTTTCGCAAAGCACCTTCTTCAGTATTTCGGGATAAGAATTGTTTTAAATCTTCCTTGGATTTTCCACATTCTAGGGCTCTTGGAAATCGTTCTGATTAGTTGGTTGATTTTGTTTAGCGGTATATCAACACCTCTATGGGTTAGTTAATGCCGAAATCTAAAAAATTTAAACAAAACTTTATGGCTTCAAGTAAATATATTTTGTTTTCTACATAATTTTATACTACCAGGAAAAACATTTGTATTATAAATGATATGTTGTAGGCATTATAAGTTTTAGTATAAACATATTTCTTTAAGGTAGGACATTATGTTGGCGGTTTCAGTATTTTCAAATAGGTTTCTCGTGTTGGTTTTCTTTTAGTATTTCTGTCTTACAGGTGCCAAGTGAATTCATTCAGTTAAAATGTGTTTTCACCCTGAATACAATTTGGGTTACTGTAGTGTACATGTTGTTTGATCTGCATTCTTCAACAAGTGTGAATGGGTGACGTATGTGTGTCCTGTGCGCAGCCGAGGCAAAGTTACCTCAGCCTTTCTTCCTTTTCTAAACACCAGACTTCATTCACACAAGACCGGTTTGATTGGACAAAGTTTGTTATTTGCGTTGTCCGTCCATCTATTCTGCTTAGTGAAACTGTCTATATTACTTTTCAGGTCCGCATGAGGGATCCTAAAACTATTATCAAGGGTTTCATTTCGGGCAGCCTTTGCGGTCGAGTCTGTTTTGTCAAATGGCTTTATCCCCTTAATGCCTCTGTGTCTTCGGTTCCAGCATAGTAATATTTCTTTACTGTTGGCTAATTAATCCAACCTGTAAAGCAATTTCACGTTCACTGGCTTGTCAAGCTTTTTTGTTTTTATTATTGATGTTACAACTGATAGGAAATCAGGAAATATTACAGTTTTATTTTCTGAATGATCTCATGTATTTACCATGTTGATCGCTTAGTGTGAAAGTGGTTAATAATTTGAGAGCTATTGGGTTTGTTAGCATAGATAGATAGATAGATAGTGAACAGAATGAGATAGATAGATAGTGAACAGAATGAGATAGATAGATAGATAGATAGATAGATAGATAGTGAACAGAATGAGATAGATAGATAGATAGATAGTGAACAGAATGAGATAGATAGATAGATAGATAGTGAACAGAATGAGATAGATAGATAGATAGATAGTGAACAGAATGAAATAGATAGATAGATAGATAGATAGATAGATAGTGAACAGAATGAGATACATAGATAGATAGATAGATAGATAGATAGTGAACAGAATGAGATAGATAGATAGATAGATAGATAGATAGATAGATAGATAGTGAACAGAATGAGATAGATAGATAGATAGTGAACAGAATGAGATAGATAGTGAACAGAATGAGATAGATAGATAGATAGATAGATAGTGAACAGAATGAGATAGATAGATAGATAGATAGATAGATAGTGAACAGAATGAGATAGATAGATAGATAGATAGATAGATAGTGAACAGAATGAGATAGATAGATAGATAGATAGATAGATAGATAGATAGATAGATAGATAGATAGATAGATAGTGAACAGAATGAGATAGATAGATAGATAGATAGATAGATAGATAGATAGATAGTGAACAGAATGAGATAGATAGATAGATAGATAGATAGATAGTGAACAGAATGAGATAGATAGATAGATAGATAGATAGATAGATAGTGAACAGAATGAGATAGATAGATAGATAGATAGTGAACAGAATGAGATAGATAGATAGATAGATAGTGAACAGAATGAGATAGATAGATAGATAGATAGATAGATAGATAGTGAACAGAATGAGATAGATAGATAGATAGATAGTGAACAGAATGAGATAGATAGATAGATAGATAGATAGATAGATAGATAGTGAACAGAATGAGATAGATAGATAGATAGTGAACAGAATGAGATAGATAGATAGATAGATAGTGAACAGAATGAGATAGATAGATAGATAGATAGATAGTGAACAGAATGAGATAGATAGATAGATAGTGAACAGAATGAGATAGATAGATAGATAGATAGTGAACAGAATGAGATAGATAGATAGATAGATAGATAGTGAACAGAATGAGATAGATAGATAGATAGATAGATAGTGAACAGAATGAGATAGATAGATAGATAGATAGATAGATAGATAGTGAACAGAATGAGATAGATAGATAGATAGATAGATAGTGAACAGAATGAGATAGATAGATAGATAGATAGATAGATAGATAGATAGATAGTGAACAGAATGAGATAGATAGATAGATAGATAGTGAACAGAATGAGATAGATAGATAGATAGATAGATAGTGAACAGAATGAGATAGATAGATAGATAGATAGATAGTGAACAGAATGAGATAGATAGATAGACAGATAGATAGTGAACAGAATGAGATAGATAGATAGATAGATAGATAGATAGATAGATAGATAGATAGATAGATAGATAGATAGTGAACAGAATGAGATAGATAGATAGATAGATAGATAGATAGATAGATAGTGAACAGAATGAGATAGATAGATAGATAGATAGATAGATAGATAGATAGATAGATAGATAGTGAACAGAATGAGATAGATATATAGATAGATAGATAGATAGATAGATAGATAGATAGATAGATAGATAGATAGTGAACAGAATGAGATAGATAGATAGATAGATAGATAGATAGATAGATAGATAGATAGATAGATAGATAGATAGATACTTCCGCTGGACAAGTTTTTGATTGACCGTCTGAAAACCTTTCATTCGATGAAGTCACGCTGTCCGCATAGAAAATATAGACAAAAATAATCCCGATTCTATTTGTAAAGTCTTTGTTTAAACAATGAAAGCGAAAAGAACAGCCAACAACACCACCACCGCCGCCGCCGCCACGCCAAACAGTTTGATGACACGCTTGTCAGTCAAATTATATCTGTTTATATCATCGTTGTCTTTTGTGTTTCCCGACAGAACCAGTCGATAACAAGCAACGCATGTCTTTGATGTTTTCCCGCCGTTTCTCACGGATTCTCACGAGATTTCAGTTTTGCTCGAAATTTCCTGACGGACATAGTCATTCATAGTTATCTATTATATCCTTTCAAAGCTGATCTTTCCCAAACTGCAAAACAATCTGCTCGACTTTTATCATTTTATTAGTAGTTTTACTCCATCTTATTATTGTTGATTTTTTTTTCATCACCATAGTAACATCAATCTTAATTAATTTTTTTTAACACTAATAGTTTTTTTTAATATTTTTCTAACACTAAATTACTAATATTCCATTACTAGTTTTTTTTCCGTATCACTATTGCTGTTTATATGACGTGAGATGTTCCTTTCACTCTCATCCCCGTCTTTTGAACAGGAGTAGAGGTCTATCCCTTGTTTCCTGTTTAGGATTGGGTTTCCGGTTCCTTATAAAGTCTACTTCCGCACTATACTTCTAACGTCTCCGGCTGAACTCTGAAATAGTATTCACTAATTAAATGTATGACTCTTCAAGTCTAGAATTAGCTGTTATCCTGCATAGCCCCAAGAAGTTCACTTCTTGTCCTTTCTTACGTTAATACAACTTCACGCAATATTCATCTACCTTGACTGACTCTTGGGTCTTGTTGAACATTGTTAAAAAAAAAAAAAACTAGAAAAGATAATATTTTTAGTTCCCCATGATAGGTATCGCTGGCTTATGGCCATATCACGTTGAAACACCGGTTTTCGAATGATTACCGAAGTTAAGCAACGTCGCGACTGCTCAGTACCGAGGTGGTTGACCGTTTTGGTTTGGATTGGTTGGTTTTGTTTTACGCATGTCAACACCTCAATGGGTTATTTGATGCCAAGAATTTTTATTGCTGGTAATATTTTTCTTCAGAAATGTAGTGTTGGTAATGTTTGTTTTTTTCCTTCAAAAATCTATTTCTGGTAATATGTTTTCTTCAAAATATATATAGCTGGTATGAGTTTGTTTTACGGCATATCAAACTCAATGGGTTATTTAATGTCGACAAAAGTTTTATTGCTGGTAATATTTTTTCAAAATATATTTCTGGTAATCATTTTTACAAAGTATTACTGGCATTAAAACCTATTTTTACACTTTCATAGTGTTTTGAAATCATTATCATCTCCAAAAGAATACTTACAATCTAAAAATATTTTCTGGCTTTAAATAAGCTGCAAAAGGTTGGTAAACCGTTAAAAAATAAACAATCAATCAACCATAGGCATTGTTAAATCCGTGTTTTATTAACATCTTAATATAACGTCTTAATATAACGTCTTAATATTTATACAATTTACTATATACGAATATATATCTACCTGTCACTATTTTCCCACACTGAGAAACTATAACGCATATAAATACAACAAGCTCTGTGAACAGGAGAAAAAGCAGAAAGTCTTACTCGTAATACCTCCCGAAGAAAAAACGGGCAAGCCAATGGTGCCCTCTTTGTTCTTTGGCGAACCGTGTGATTTCCATTTTGTTCGCTCTACCGCTGCGATCTTATGATGTTGTCTCTCTTCCTAGTGGTGTACATCGTAAGACGCGTAATCCAGCACCTCCACAAAGACCAGAACAACGAATAAGCAATCATAATCGAGAATTGCAGTAACTAGAGAACAACTTTCTCAATCCAGTTGCTTCAAATTCTGACCTTTTTCATTACATACTCACAGACTAATTTTCTTTTCAGATTCTTGATTATTTTCGGTAGTTTATTCCGATGAATAAATGTAACTATTTGTTCTACACAGAAACTATAACACAAATGAATACAACAATATTTTTTCTACAGAAAACCATTGGAAATCGCGCTTCTACCACGACCAAATGACATTGAGCAATATCAAATATAGTAACAGCACTGCCATCTCTAAATTTTTCTGGAAATTGAAAATCGAGAATAAAAACCCAACTATCACCTGGTAATGAGTAACGAAAGCTAAACCCTTAAGCGGGAAATGCGATCGATGTATCTTATGTCTTTCTGAAACATTAATGATCCTAAAAAATATGAACAATGCAAATCTCTTAAACATAAGAAATGAATTAATGAGCCCCTGTCTACCTAGAACTAAATTTCTACTCAAACTCATTGACCCAGATTGATATAGTCTAGCCGAGCCCGGGGACCACAAATACTATTATTAATTTATAAGTATTATTATTTTTACTATATTATTTTTGCTATCTTTACTATATAACAATTTTTATTATTAGACTGTAATATATAACACTTATGCTAATTTATTATTTTCATTATCTTATTACCATTTTTACTATATAAGCATTATTATTGTTTCTATCTTACTTTTACCTTTAGTCTAACTACCAGCAACGTTTTTATTACTATCATTATTATGTTTATTTATTACTTTTATTTGTTATAGATATTAATAATTATTATTATATATAGCACTTTCAATATTTATTCATTTTTATTTTTCCCTGAGTACTTTTAATATTTCCAATATCATCATCAGGGTTTTGATGGCTGGGACACATAATTGTGTTTGTTCAAAATAAATTTTGTTTTGCCTTTGTGATTAAACCCTTAACATTTCAGGTCATGCACAAAATCAGAAACACTGATTTTAAACATTTATGTCGCAAGAGAAATACTTTGTGGTTGAATTATTACAAATGTGTATATGCTTGTGAACATAACATCAATTTTATAATTTTAATATAAGGGAGGTAATTTAGTTAATAAATTGGATAAATTAATAGGTTATAATTTACTTATTTTTAAGCTGTTGTTTGTAATTTAGACATTAAAAAAAGCTAATATATATGCTGGTTTAACTACAATCACATTATCCAGATGGTTCACTCTACACTTAATGATTCCTCATCCATTGCCCAACATCTACAAAAACATTCCTGTCCACATTCACAATTTAGAAGAATATTAGTGGACAATACCTGTATACTTTGCTAATAATAAGTTTTTACCTTTGTAATTAAACCCTTAACATTTCAGGTCATGCACAAAATCAGAAACACTGATTTTAAAAATTTATATTGGAAGAAAAATTGTTTTGGTTGACTTATTACAATTTCTTATATGCTCGTAAACATAATGTCAATTTCATAATTTTAATTTTTTTTTTAAGCTTTTCACCCCAGGCAAGGCCGAAAGCCACTAGCACGCAAGAGGTTACAGAGGATTTGGAGCAAGAGCAGATAGGAGTGATAGAGGAAAGGATGTGGAGAAGGATGGTAGATAGATCAATGCAACTACAGATGTCGATTGACGCTACATTTGAATAGTTGGAGATTATAGTTGTCAGGGAAACAGGAATACGGCAGGGAGTTCCACAGGCGTGAGGTGCGAGATATGAAGCTATTGGGGTTGAAGAGACGTCTACATTTAACATTTTCAATAGTGAAAGGGTCGGAACGGCATGCCAGCCTCGTATGACGCTTGAATTCATGGAGCCTGGGAACCAGCGATAGCATCTCATCGGAGCAATTACCATGGAAGTATTTGTAAAAGAGGCAGAGAGAGGTGACGGCGTGTCTGTGAGAGAGAGACTGCAGACGAGAAGCCAGATCAGGGCCAATTACCTTGCATACCCGTCTCTGGATCTTATCAAAAACCCCGAGGCAAACGGAAGGGGCTCAATACCATATATGGCAGCAATACTCCATGCAAGGGCGGATGGTTGATTTGTAAATTTGGAAGATCGATTCCGGGGAGAAAAATTTCCTGGCCCGGCACAGGGAGCCAACTTTCCTTGGTGGATGTAATGTAGTTAACTTAGCAAATTGTATAAATTAATAGAAGGTTATATTTTACTTATTTTTAAACTGTTATTGTAACTTAAGATATATTTTTTTAAACTATATACTATAACAATTTCAAAACACTTGTACGATATTCATAATTAATTTTGTTATGTGTTAAACGAGACGAAAAAAAATCCGAAGAAAACAAATATCAATATATCACCTCAGATCCAAGTAAAAAAAAAAAAGTAAAATTAATTATATACTAAATTCAATCCTACTAACTTAATCATCCACAATAATTGCTCCCCACCAATTAACGTATTGCAAAAACCAATATTATATATCAATTTAAATGTCACTTTGGAGATTGCATCTCCGACAAAAAAGCTAATATATATTTTGGTTACACTACAATCACGTTATCTAGAAAGCTCTCTCTGTACACTTAAATGATTCATCATCCATTGCTCATTATCTACAAAAACATTCCTGCCCACATTCACAATTTAGAATAATTTTAGTTGACAATGCCTGTATACTTCACCAAGAAAGTAATAAGCAGAAACTACAAATTATTGAAACTATCTTTATTAAAAAAATTAAATCCAACACTTTGAATTGCTGATGGTGGTGTCTGTTTTATTTTTATTTTATTTTTATTATTTTCTTTTATTTTTTTGGCTTTGTGGATTTTTAAGCTCGTTTACTTTTGCGTTGAGGATAAAATGATATGGGTATTGGAGAAGTTTGAAAGTTTTCTAAATATATCTCACTTCTTTATTCAGGTATTCCAGACTACATATACTAAATGCTCTAAGGTGGCATCCTATGACTAGACCAGATTTTATTTTTTGGTTGTAGTGAGAATAGAAGTTGTTTAGATCATTTTTGTTTGTGGGATTGCGATATACTTTAAAATCTAATTCCTCATTGTTCTGTATTAGTAATATGTCAAGGAAAGGTAGAGAATTGTATTGTAGAATTTATATGAATGATATTTCACGCAGTCATCAGTTCGTCGACAACTGTTTGTGAAAATGCTTCTTTTATGCCCCACCCCTTCGACAACTTCAAGATGTTTAACCGAGGGTAGTTAGTGTCTACATACTATACACACACCAGCCGAACTCACCGAGGGGAGACATCTCAATACGGCAAGATGAAAATGTCGAAGGCCCACCATTACACGGGGGGAAAAAACAGCAAAAATTGAAACGGTGCGCCTAGAAAGTGCTCGATAACCTTGTAAACAGTCGGTTCTCGGAAAAGAAGCATAACCCTAAAAACAAAATAGGGTTCAACAATACTGGGTCATGAAAGAGCAAATATAATTTAAATCAAGCACAAAGCAACTCTTCAGGGAATCTGCTATGACTGGCACACCGGAGGAAAAAGAACTCAAGCCCATATTTACTGGCAAATTATTAATACGTATTTATGTTTCTTGATAAAAGGCGCCGCTGAAAAATTAGGAAGCAGCAACTTTTGAAAAATCAATGACTAAACATCAAAATATTCTCAAAAACTCTTTCCCAGATTTTGAAAGTTATTTCGGTGCCTTTACCAAATGACCCGATCCATATGCAAATAAACCTTTTATTGTGTACGGATAATTTAATCTCAGTTAAGATTAAATTACCGCATATACGTATCTATATGTTACGAGTTCTATGATTCATTTCTACGCACAGCATAGGGGGCGCACTATGCACAGGTATTTTCTGAAGAAGCTAAAATTCGGCGAAAACGTTATAACGACAACAAAGACAAAGATAATTGTTAATATAAATAGTGTAAATAATGATAATTCCTCATTGCAGAAATTCAGACAAAAATTAACGCACAATGAAAGACTTACTCATTGTCAGGGCCGGGACGTACTACCCACGAGCGCCAAGTCCGGGAGGGGCAAACTTGATTTGGACCCCGGATAGTGCTTTGTGACCATAGCTAACTTACTATGGAAGGATGAAAAAATTTCGGATTTTGACGTCATTCTCGGGGATTTTTCATATTATTTTTTTTCCATTCAAATCCCTCAATTTGTTTTACTGATGTTAAATCTCGACAGAAAAAAATCATTTATATAAAATTCACCATTTTTTTTTTATCCATAATGTTAAATGTGTTAAAATTATTCAACTTTTTATCAAGAAGAATCTCAAGTTGATATTAAAACTTGCCGCAAAACATGGTTGATTTCCTTAAAATGAAATCGTCTATTATGACGTCTCTAATATTTATTAAGATACATTGTATTTGTTTTCAAGTTGAATTGTTGCGCCATATTGCATATGATCCATTATTGTGCATAATTAGAATGCAATAAAATTTGTATTTTATATAAATACTACCTTATGAAAATTGTTATGTAGTAGAATGGGGGAGGCCGTACCATAGATTTGGGGGGGGGGGGGCCACGAGACTTTTGAACCATCCCTTATATACGGAGGTCATTTTTCGAAGATGTTAAAAACCATGCCCTTTTAGCGACTGGTTGCACTATATATAGGAATTGTTTTTCTGGAGGGGTTAAAATTCATACAAAAAAACATTCAAGGGTCGTACTATACATAAAGTCTGCTTATAGATGAGTAAAAACCTTGAAATTCAAATACAGTGTAACCCGGATATAAGAGAATTGTCGGGACCGAAGTCTCTTATATCCGTGTTTCTCTTATATCCGGGTTTGGTCTATTTTGTTTAGGTAAGTATGGCTCTAATTTGGGACCAGATAAAATCTCTCTTATATCCGGGTTTCTCTTAGATCCGGGTCTCTTAGATCCGGGTTACACTGTAGTACAAAAAGAGGACTTAAGTTTTTAATTTTATTACAATCAATAGATTCCTTTCTTTTTTCTTGTCATTTTTATAACAGATAAGCAGTAAACTAAGTCCTCTATACCAAACAAGTGCTAATTCTACAACGTAACAAATACATTAAATTAGAAGACGTCATCTTCGTCGAAAATTAGATTTTAGCTCGTGAACCAAAAAGCATCTCATCATATTTTAAATTACAACCTTCAAAGGGAGATAACCGAGTAAGGTTGAAACTATTTCATGTGTTAAATGAATCATGGGAGGCAACTTTAGATATTCAACTTTATTACAAATTTATAACGTAAAAGAAAAAAAATACACAATCATTCAAACATATAATAATAATTTCGGCACTACGGGACAAAAGGAGACCCGCATATGTATGTTAAATTTAAAATTAATATTTGTAATCTTTAATTTGTAAACGTTTCAAAATTTTTTTTTATAAAAAAAAAATAAAAGATTATTTTTTTAATCAATTCACCTCAACCAAGGTGATAATGCCACTAAGACGCAAGAGGTTCCTCGGAGTGAAAGAGATGGTTTGGTTTCGTTTGGTTTGGTATGTTTTATGGCATAAATCAGCCTCAATGGCTTATTTAATGCCAACAAGATTTTTATTGCTGGTAATATTTTTTCCCAAAAAAATGTAATACCCTTTTGTTCCTTCAAAAATGTATTGTTGGTAATAAATTTTCCTTCAAAAATGTATTGCTGGTAATAATTTTTCATTCAAAAAATTTATTACTGGTACTAAAACTGATTTTCATAGTGCTTTAACTCCAGTTTAGGGGTTAACTATTTGCCCTAAAAGGTGCTACCACCCCGGGTCAAGGTGGACCAGGGAAGAGCAGCAACTAAGAAGTGGTTCCTCGAAACCTCCTGATCAGAGGCCTTGCTGCTGGACGTAGTTTATCGTCTTACCTAGGACGCGGATGTACTTTATCGTCATACCCAGAATGACAATCAGGTCCAGTTCATAAAACCGAGGAGGAGTGTGAACCGAACGATAACGAAACCTATCTACTCAGATTGAAGAGAAGAAAAGAAAAGAAAAGAAAAATCAATAAATAAATAAAAAAGAAATCAAATTTCAGAGTTCAGGTGGAGACGTTAGAAGTATAGAGTTGAAGTAGACTTTGTTAGGAACAGAAACCCAATTCTAAACAGGAAACAAGGGAAAAACTCTACTCCTATTGAAAAGACCGGGGTGGGGGGAGTGTGAAGCAAGCGATAGGCAAACCTATCTACTCCTATTGAGAAAGAAGAAAAATAAATAATAATTAGGAAATAAAATTTCGGAGTTCAGGTGGAGACGTTAGAAGTATAGAGTTGAAGTAGACTTTAGAAGGAACTGGAAATCCAATCCTAAAGAGGAAACAAGGGATAAATCTCTACTTCTGTTCAAAAGACCGGTGATGTATATGAACCGGGCGATAGGCGAACCCGTTTACTATTATTTTAAAAGAACATTTAATATTAAGCATTCATCTTGGTTGTTTGGTTGGTTCCTTGATGTTGTTTTGCGCCACATGATCATCTATATGGGTCATTTGATGCCGAAATCTAAATTTTTTTTTAAAGTTTATGATTTCAACTGAATATATTTTGAATACAGTTGTATTCATTCAGCTACAGATAAAATGAATTGCTGGCAATTTTACTATAAGTATGTCTTGATGGTCATTTTTTTTATATAACAGTGAATTACTTGTATACTTTTATAGTGCTTTGTTTTTGTTTGAAGATTCGCTATTTGCCCATGGCTGGGACCCCTAACAGGTGCTATCACTTTGGATTAGGGTGAACCTGGGTACAACAGCAATTAAGAGGTGTTTCACTGCTCCTCGAAACTTTCAATCACTCAATTTGAGGCCTTGCTGCCGGATGTAGTTTATCGTCATACCCAGGGCTAAATCTGATTTGAATCACTTTTCGCTTAAATGTAGTAGGAAAACCTGATTAAGGCAGAGGTTTTTTTTCTGGCGTTAAGGAATTTATTGACATCCTGCTGTTCGAGAAAATTAAATAAAGAGGACAGAACGGAAATTACTTGAATATAACGGAAAGGCTTTTTACCTCTCCAGTTGTCTTAAGGAAATTAAGAAAACATAAAAATTTTATAGCATTTTGCTAATTTATAGCCTTACCAAAACACTTGTTAAAAAATCGTTAGAAGATTACTAATAAATGTTAAATCTATTATAGGTACCTGTTATTTTCTGAGAGTATCCTCTTGTGGACGTCCGTACTTTAAAAAATCGATACATCTATACAAATAAAAATAAATAAATTCTTAAAATACTGAAGGAAAGTTGTTGAATCTTAATGAGATTTTCCCATTTATTTTGTAAACTTGCTTAAAAGCTGCACTCTGTACGGACTTTTAAGCTAGTTCCCGCGGAGGGCTAATTGGACCCTCGGTACACAACTAAAGGGACCCCTGATCAAAAGACCGATTTGGGTCGAAATTCCAATTCAGGCTGAAAATTGAGTTCTTCAAACCACAAACTCTGCAGAACCTCAAAACCACACGTCACGAAACCTCTCACTTTAACTGTCATTCTTTGGCAGTTTGAAGAAATAAAATTCGTTTCCGCAATTTATAAAGTTTGGGAGATATTTTAAACAAAAAGAAATTTAATTTCAAAGTTTTTGTTACTTTAAAATATATAAATCAAAAACTTAAAATCACTAATTTTTTTTCCGTTATTTTAAAATTGGAATTTTTAACTGTTCTCTCCTTATCCATCGTTTATTATTGAAGTATTATTTAAAAGCATTTAAATCGCTCGAAATAAACATAGAAAAATCAGGTAATAAAATGTATATATACCTATTTTTACGTAGAGGTAAAATGTATGATAGGAACAAGAGTATGGACTAGGTTTGTGAAAAACTTCTCAGAGCATTTATTTAAACTAAAGCTGAACGTTTTATTAAACTAAAGATATTTAAAATGCTGGAAATAAATGTATACAGGTATTATTTGCTCTGTGTGTGTGAGAGAGAGAGAGAGAGAGAGAGAGAGAGAGAGAGAGAGAGAGAGAGAGAGAAAGAGAGAGAGAGAAAGAGAGAGAGAGAGAAAGAGAGAGAGGGCGCCATGATACAACACTGATTCAAGGTAAAAAGGCTGGGAGCAACACAGACAATTTGATTTGCATTTGCATACGTCATTTTTTACTTGTAATACATACATACATACATACATACATACATACATACATATATATATATATATATATTCCGTTATTTTAAAATTGTAATGTTTAAATGTTCCATCCTCATCCGGGCACAAATCCGAATGCTGGATGTTCAAGCACCAGATAAAGGGCGGATTTTTAATCCCGGGATCATCCTGATTCCAAAAAGGTATAATTTGTCTATGTAGAGTAAGTGTAACCCGAGTTAGAAAGGTTTCACATACACGGACGGATAGACAGAATTTGCCGTTTGTTTATTTAAATAAAGTTTCAATATCACTTGAACGTTACAAATTAATACAATTTCAAAAGATTTGAAAATTTATAAATTATTCTAGGGTGGGGGGGTCATTAGAAGCGGAGAGTTGTCTCTGGCCACACATGACGAAATCACGTCTGAGTCAGTTAGATACTTCGGATTCATAACACACTACTTTGGTCCTTACTTGGACTAGACGGATGGCCGGAAAGGCTAAATCCGATCATGACAAGCCCTAACGCCTATATCAATTCATGGAGTACTTTATGACTAAATACAATACCCCAAAGTTGCCTATATAAAATTATGGAGAGACGGTCAACAACAGGTTGACTTGATATCTAGAAACTTATGGCTTAATCAGCGACTTCGAATGTGCTTTTGGGAGAAAAAAAGAAGCACCATAGAACATTTAATACGCCTAGAAACCTTTGTAAGGGAAGCCTTCATTAAAAAAGAACATCTCACAGCAGTCTTTTTTGACTTACAAAAAGCGTACGACACGGAAATTTGGTATCTTGAATGATCTGCATGAACTTGACCTAAAAGGAAGGCTGGCTCAATTTCCTGAAAGACCGAAGATTTCAAGTTCATATAGGTTTGGTTTGTTTTGTTTTACGGCATATCAACCTCAATGGGTCATTTAAGGCCGACAACTTTTTTTTTCCTGGTAATATTTTTGTTTTGTCAAAAATCCATTTCTGTTAATATTATTTTTCTCAAAAACGTATAGCTGGTAATATTCTTTTTTCAAAAACGTACAGCTGGCAAGATTATTTTTTCAAAAACGTATTATCAGAGACCTTGCTTTTGGTCGTAGTTTATCGTCTTACCCAGGTTGCGGATGTAGTTTATTGTCATACTCAGAACGAGATCTGGATTTGTGGGTTAACTATTTTGCCCATAGCTGGGACCCTAGCAGGTGCTACCACCCCGGGTCAGGGTGGACCTGGGAACCCAAGCAATTAAGAGGTGGTTTCACACTCCTCAAAACCTCCTGATCAGAGGCCTTGCTGCTGGACGTAGTTTATCGCCTTACCCAGGACGCGGATGCAGTTTATCGTCATAACCAGGACGGAGTCCATATAGGAACCACACTATCAGAAATGCATAATCAAAAGAGGTTCAACAAGAGAGCATTCTTTTGGTGACCCTATTCTGCATAAATATTAATTCCATCGTTAAATCCTTAAGTCCAGGAGTGAGATGCTCCTTATATGTCGAGGACTTTCTAATAATGTACAGATCGACATACCATAAAAGGACAACTCCAACAATGCCTCAATAAAATATACAAATGGGCCACGGAAAATGGTTTTATCTTTTCCAAATCGAAAACCAAATTTCTACAAATTAAGCAAATTGCACAATGACCCCTGTTTAAAATTAGACGGAACAGAAATCCCAGTAGTGAAACAGCACAAGTTTCTATGCATCGTATCTGATAAAAAGTTAACATTGATTCCCCATCTAAAATATTTCAAACTAAAATGTTATAAAGTCCACCAGCTTCTGCGTGTGGTACCCCATACTGAATGGGGAGCAGATCGACAAATATTAAATTATATAGATCACTACTTCGCTCAAAACTGGATTGTACTAGTTTCATTTATGAGGCGACCAGAAAATCATACCTAAAAATACTCAACACAACCTAATATCAAGACCTCAGATTAGTACTTTTTTTTAAGCGATTCCCCCCGAGCAAGGCGGGAAGCCACTAGCACGCAAGAGGTTACAGAGGATTTGGAGCGAGAGCAAATAGGAGTGATAGAGGAAAGGATGAAGAGAAGGATAGGGGATAGATCAAGGCATCTGGAGACGTCGATTGACATTACATTTGAATAGTTGGAGATTATAGCTATCAGGGAAACAGGAAAAGGGGAGGGGTTCCACAGGTGAGAGGTGTGAGACATGAAGCTATTGGAGTAGAAGAGACGGCTACATTTCATAGTTTCGACAGTGGAAGGGTGTGAGCGAGATGCCAGCCTAGTAGAACGCTTAAATTCACTTGGAGCTTTAGAACATTCTCGGTAGAGAGCTTATACTCAGAAGCTAATGAAACACCTCCACATTTAAGGCGAACTAAGCTGGTACTACAGTACTATGTCAAAATAAAACCATGCCCAACTAACCGAGTTTACAGTAGTACGTTCAAACCTAATTACTGTGATCTATTCCAACAAAAAGACAATACCATATAACCCAATGGACTCGGGATGAAATCCATCGCAGGAGAGTTAGGGACCACAATTCCAAACTTACAAGAAACGACTGCAGCCAGTATTCCACCATGGACAATCAAGCAACCCGAAATCTTTCTCGAATTAAATAAACACCTTAAACAAAACACGCACCCACTCATATTCAAGTTCCAGCACATATTGAAAAACTACCCAAGCGCATCTATATAGACGAGTCAGAGTGCGAGGACAAGACAGGATGCGCAGTAGTGGGCCAAAATATTACCAAAAAAAGGCGCCTCCCAAAGGGAAGCAGTTGGCTCTCAACATCATCACACAGTGTAAACAACTTAATTTTTTCGGACTGTCCTAATGGCTTTGAAGCAAACGAAAAAGCAAACAAACCATTCATTATCCAACTAATATATAAAATGTGCCTAACTTGTAAACAGACATCAAGCTATGTTGGATTTCTAGACACATCGGAGTGGAAAGCAGACCTAGCAACCAAATCAGCTTTAGATACGGATATAGACACAAGGACCCAAATCCCATATACAGACATTAAGGGCGTCCCGGGTAAGACGATAAACTACATCCAACAGCAAGGCCTCTGATCAGGAGGTTTTGAGTAGCATGGAACCACCCCTTAATTGCTAGTGTTCCCAGGTTCACCCTGACTCGGGGTGGTAGCACTTCTTAGGGTCCCAGCTATGGGTATATAGTTAACCCCTGGGGTCGAAACACTATGATGGTGTAAAAATGTTTTAATACCAGCAATGCATTTTTTGAAAAAATTACCAGAAATAAAAATCTTATCCGTATTAAACAACCCATTGAGGTGTTGATATGCCGTAAAACAAACCAAAACCAGACTCTTTACAAAAACCGTCTTTACAAAAATACGTCAATAAAACCTGATTTATAAATGGATATCTTACAAAAAATACATATTCTATTCATACAAATCTAGGTATGTCCAATATTTCGCTAAAAAGTGGTATACCTTGACGACAAAAGGTCCCCAAATTGATAAAACAATTTTTAACGTTTAAATATTTATGTTGTTATTAAAGAGGAAAGACCAAAGTATTTTCTGAATATTTTTTCAGATTTTTTAATCCTTCCTATAAATGTTAAAAATTTTATTAAAAATCTTGTTTTTTTTTTCGAGTCAAAAAATTTCGTAAAATCGAACTTATCGATATTTCTGTCGGAAAGATCATAGTTTGTTAGTTAAAAAATCATGAAAAATCAATTACACCTTTTTCTTTTGTTATCTTAGGAAATTTAGAATGATTAAAGTATACTTAATGTAATTTGAAAGAAACATTACTTACATTTTTAGCAGAAAATTTTTTAAGAGAGATATTTCCAACCAGGGTGCTCTATTTTGACAGGCGTTGATTGATGTACGTCAATATATTCACAACTTACGGTACGGAAATTTATTGGATGGTAGCACAGAAGTGATATAATTCGTTCTAATTTTAAGTGAATCTGGTTAGTAGATTTTGAAAAAAAAAATTCACTTTCAAATTTTTTTTTTTTTTTTTTTTACCTTACGTTTGAGGAAGAATTCTGCACTGAAAATAATATTTAAATTATGAAAGAAAATCAAATTTTACAAGTAAAAATAAAACAGTAAAAAAAATTCATTTTTTTAAATTGAGGTTTATTATTTCAGTCATGAAATATTTTTCTGAGAATATAAAAATTACATGAAACACCATTAATTGAAACGGGTTAACTTAATGAAATGAGATTTTATTTCTTTTTTATTAAGGCAGATTTTTTTCTATTTATTAATAATTATATGGCAGTAATTTTAATATGAGTTTTATTTTATTTATTAATAAAATTAACATGCTATGTTGGTTTTGTTTTGACTCAACAAGTATTTTTTAGTTTGAGTAGTAGCGAGCTAACTCCAGAAAATTTAAACTCCAAAAATCGTTTTAATTGATAATTTGTCGTGTGGATAATAATTCCAAAGTAATGTACAATGAATTTATGCATTCGATTTCAAACTTGAAAATTTGGGTGGACTTCCAAGGGCGTTTTTTTTTTTTTTGTAATTGATATTTTCTTTTATCCCACTATTCGATTATATTTGAATAGAAAAAGAAAAAAATTAAAAAATAATACGACGATATTCAGAAAACTTGACAAGCGTTGTTTTCTTGTTACTGAACGAATCAAAGCCATTTCTGAAGTAAAAAAAAACTTGCTTCTATCAAAGGAAACTACTCATGTGACATTATTTCAACAATGTGCATCCGTACTTTCCTTGTAGACGATTTTAAATACAATTTTGGAATATTAAAAATTATTTTTAAAATAATTATGGTTGTCAGATTTTAATAAGCTTTCAAATTTATGATCTTTAAAAAGTAGAGAACATAATATATCATTTCCATAAGGTTGCAGAAAGAACTTAATGTATAAATATATAACAACCTTTTGTCATATTGTGTACTTAAAATTGAAAAAAAAAAGAAAATTAATGTAAAAATTCATTGTTCATCAAAAAAAATTTTTTCTTTCAGATAATAATTACCTTCGTATATATTATTCAGAAAAGCCATTAAAAACTTTCTTAATTAAATATTGTCTTAGTTTTATTGGGTTTTGTATTTTTACAATTGAGGTAAAAGTTTGGACAATTTCGGACATTTTTTTAATAAAAAAATCGATGATTTAGATTTTTCAGAGTTTTGTGCATTTAATTAAAAAAAAAAATTCAGGTTGCAAATAAATTTTTTTTTTGTGTTTTCATAAAATTAAGTTCGAGGGGGGTAACAGATATAAAAAAAAATATTTATACCATGACTTTCAAAGAGACAAACATTTCTAAAATAAGTTCATTCATTTCTGAATAGGTTCTGAAGTTTTCATTAAAATCCAACAAGTAGTTAATTTTTACAAGAATTTCGAAATTAATGTGTCTTTCAACTGACAAAAAACAACTAAAAAAAACGCTAAAAAGGTCAAAATTGGACATACCTATACAAATCTATTGTAAAAAAATCTAATCTGTATTAAATAACCCATTGAGGTGTTGATATGCCGTAATGCAAAACAAACCAAACGGCATCCTTCTTTTTTTTTTTTTTTTTTTTTTTTTTTTTCTTGCTATTTCCGAAACAATTGTCGTAATCTGAGGTAGAGGGCAGGCATCTTTTAAGGTAAAAAAAAAAAAAAACGATTTATCGTTTGTGAATAATCTATGACTAAACCTTTTTTTGTTTCCTGTTCTTAATTACCGCTGCTTGCTCTCCACAGAGATCTACTGGGCCCAATGATATCTGAATCCAACAGGCTTTTTTATTTCCTTCCTTATAAGTGCCTCTTCTTCTCTTCGGGATTTCACAGTTATATGTCAGCAGTCAGGCGACAGATTTTCAAAGAATGAGGTGAAATACCCATGCTAACTGGTCCAAACAGTTTTAGAGGTGGTCTATTGCCCTCATAAAATGTCCTTTTTATGTAAGCTTTGAAAGTATTGTCCGAGGATTACACCAGGACATAAATTATCCATTAAGGATAAATAATTTTTTTGTAAGTTCCTGTAGCCACCGTAAGATTCGCTTTACATTTTCCTACAGTTTTTAATAACAGACGAATCTATTCTTATGTTAGACTTTATAAATATAACGACCCAAAAATGAAATGAAAACTGTTAAATTCATTACTTCCTGTTATTTACAAACATAAACCTATGTCATAGTAAAATAATTTCAATATTAATGACATGAAAACAAAAAAGAATTAAGGTTATTGATTCACTTTTATTTATTAGGCATTAAATTACGTCGCTTACGAGGAGACTATAACTTAGGTAAACTTTTCAGTTAATCTAATGAGCGTGTCGTAAATTAGAAAAAATATTTTTACTTTTGTTTATAAATAAAATACTTGTTGCAAAATAAATCCCTACACACACACACACATATATATATATATATATATATATATATATATATATATATATATATATATATATATATATATATATATATATATATATTGGGTGTCCATAAAGTTCGTGTGGACTTTAAAAGATTTATAACTTTATTTGTATTTGCGATAGAAATAATTTGTAAAAAGGATTAGAAAGAAGTAAATTTTTTAAGGTTTATTGAAATTTTATTTAAGTTTCCAAATGTCCTCCATCATTAGCAATACAAAGGGTAATGTGATTTTGCAGTTCACGGAAAACATTTGCCAACTGATTTACAGTAATGCCTGAAATCACGTTAGTTATTTTAGCTATACTTAAAACTAGGTACATTACACTTTATAACATTTTTTACAGATTATTCCTATCGCAAATACAAATAAAGTTATAATTTTTTTTAAAGTGCACACAACTTTCATGGCATTTATTTAACCCACTTAAAAGCAGCACAATAATAACCATTTATTTATCTACTTTCGCTAGCGGGGAAAATTTATCGCAAATAAATAAAACTGGCTATGAGTGGGCGGGGAAAAAAATCGTCATTCATTCGCAAAGTTGATAAATCCGGATTTCTCTGACGCTGTTTTGACTAGTATTTATTCTCAATGAGGAGGAAAGAAAAACCTGTCAGTGACCGAGTTACTGAAGCAAGTGACACGTGCCAAACAGACGTGAACACCATACCAATTTACATGAATAGTACAACTCGCTGGTTTTACGACATCTTAATGTTTTAGAACTGGTGAATAATTTGCCTACTCCCGTCTTAATTTAACCGCTTTAACTTCCCCCAAAGACGCTTCACGGTATTACTGCCGATGCTCACCCCCACCCACCGAACATTGTCTTCGTACTCTCTACTCCATTATAAGCTGAAAGTAGTAAAATAGCTATCGTTATAACATGCCCGAATTTAAATCAAACTTTATCGATACATCTCTCTCCTTCTTCAATACCGTTATCGTAGAAAGACTTGACCCCAAAGCATTTATAGATGGCTCCATAAATCCACCTGCCAAGTCACTGAACCTCGTGCTAAACGTATAAACTTGAAGCTAAGTCTGTTAAGAAACAATGAAAGATACTAAAGTCTTTCAACACTCACCGTCTGACTTACGTTGACTATTAAACATTTGGTGCTGAAACTTTTTTTTACAATAAGATTCACCCTGTACAAGGCCCGGGGGTGCTCTATGTAGAGGGATTACGTTAAGACGAAGTTTATAGGAGGGAAAGATAATGGTCAACTCTACACTTGAACAGATTAAGATTATAATGATCTGGGAGACGTCCTCTTGGGGTTCTGTTCCACAGGGCAGTGGTTCGCGGGAAAAAGCTGTTTGAGTGGAACTTCTCACCGATGGAATACGGAAAGAACGAGAGCGGTTTCCTACTATGTAAGTGGAATGGCGAGTCCTAGCCGTGAAGATTAGATTTGATGGAATAAAGGACTGTAATTCGCCCGAGCACGTTCCAGGTTAGTAGAGCAGTGAGGCTCACCGCCTCCCACCCGTGAGAAAGAAGTTTGAGGTTGGAAAATAATTCTTCTCCAACAAGGACTCTGAGACGTTTTTGAACTCTATCAAAACTGGAAAGTGAGGACAGGGAAGGTCCCGCCCAACTATGGCAACGGTCCTCCATTTTCACCCTGACCTGGCTCTTGGGGACTGCATGAAGAGTCAGGTACTTACTGGAGCAGCACAGGCATCCAACAGTTTTACCTGCATCTTTAGCGATGAGCCCTTTTTAAATCAAATGTTACGAACGTTGGACTATATTCGTTCTCATCTTACCTGTGTGTGTGTGTGTGTGTGTATATATATATATATATATAGGGAGAGAGGTTGGAGGTTGGAAAATAATTCTTCTCCAAGTACTCGGAGACGCTTTTGAACTCTATCAAAACTGGACAGTGAGGACTGGGAAGCTCCCGCCCAAATCTGACAACAGTCCTCCATTTTCAGCCTTATGGGACCCTTATAAAGGCAGAGGTCGTCTACTCGACTGTACGCTCTAAACGTCTCCCTAGACACTAGCTGTACAAGATCAATATTTAAACCACTTCCACTGGAACTAAATCTTCATTGTGGTATGAACTTCGCTGTAATTTACAATTAAGGCTCACCGCCATCAAATCCCCGCGAGGAAGGTTCATCGTGAAAAAAAAAAGTTTACCGTGCGGAAACGTCACCGCATAAATTCATTAGATTTCACAATTAATCTTAGAATTAATCTAGAAGCTTCCATGATAGCTAGATGGGTTGAACTAGTCACGACGGAAGAAAAAAAACCCATGTAACTTCTGCTGGGAGAATTTGAATACTTCATTCTAAATTACGACAATAATTGTATTCTTGTCAGGGCCGGTGTAAGAGTCTCTGCCCCCACTTCTAATCTGATACCCCCCACCACTCAAGTACATCTCAATTCTCATAAGGTAGTATTCATAAAAAATATAAACTTTATTGTAACCCACTATGACGATAAACTACATCCGCGTCCTGGGTATGACGATAAACTACGTCCAACCAAAATGCCGTAGATCCGATCAATCGGCTGGTCATGTCATGCCCCATCACATCTAACCCATCCCAAAACAACTACAACTTACAATTAACTTTCCCTCCCAAACCCTACACTAAATATACTAACACCTTACCCCTAAAATGTGATGGGAAACAATGATGTTGCCAGCTATACGTTTTTGAAACAATGATGTTGCCAACTATACGGTTTTGATATATCTAGTAAATACTGGATCTGGCATTAAATAACCCATAGTGGTTGATATGCCATAAAACCCCAAACAAACAAATTATTGTAACTCACTTATGTATAATAATGGATCATATGCGATATAGGTGAACAATTCAACTAGAAAAATAGAAAATAAATCCGATGTATCGAAGTACAAATTAGAGACATCATAATAGATCATTCCATCTTAAATAAATCAATGTTTTGCAACAAATTTTAAGAGCAACTTGATATTTTCAACTTAAAAAGTTGAATAATTTTAACACATTCAACATTATGGCTGAAAAATGGTGATTTAAATGAGACTTAGCACGAGCGAAACAAATTCAGTTTTGAACAAAAAAAAATGACGTCAAATTACAATTCTTCATTCTTTAATAGTCTCGTGCCTACTTTAATTTGTAATGTATTTAAATGTAGGTAGGAAAAAGTAAATGTTAATATAGTGAGGGTAACAAAACATTGTCTGTGGCTCCTAGTCAGGTTTGCCCTTAACATCGTAAGGTTTGGGAAGTACACACCAGCCCTGGATTATCGCATTCAAAAACCATGTTTTAATTAAGTTAAAACGCATAGTCATTTAATTACTTTTATCAATTTTAAAAATGTTTCAGATATTTTCATAACTAAAATTAGACTCCCATTAAAAAATGTTTTTAACCTTTTGTCGTGAACTTAACAGACACGGTTACAATTAGTTAAACTTTCGACAATATTCCACATTTTCTTTACCCAGATGCCCAACCTCCGTCGGCTTTGGCTGCAGAATACGCCGACTGCACCGCATCACGCCACCTGTTTGCTAGCGACTTCATAATGCCTAGAAGAGAAACCAATCCTAGAGGCCGAGAAGTCCATTATCCGGGTCTATATAATTAAGCCCAACATTGTCACACGCCCTGTCAGCTAGGGATTCAGAATGCGCCGACTACCCTTATGCAGAGGGGTGAGAACCAATGAGGTCACCTGTTTGCCGTGGGTGGCGACCCTTAATGTCTGGGGACGATATCCTGGGGGTTGAGGGTTTCAGGAGTCAGATACTTCGGAATCCCAAAACACCACTTTGCCGCTTACTTGGACCATACGTGTGGTCGGAGAGGCCCGATACGATCAATCGGCTGGGCATGACAAGCCCTAGTCCCTATAACTATATCAATTGATAGAGTACTTTATAACTAAATACAACACCCCGTATAAGCACAGGGATAAAATACCATCTCTATCCAATTTATAGGCGTTAGAACGCAATGGCTGAGGAAAGATCGGTTTAAATAGATGTCGACTTACACATGGTTGTAAATATAACTGTTTGTACACTTATTTGTGAAGTGCATCAATTGGTTTAACAGAAGCCTAGTCTCTCTCTCGAATACCAGTATACTGGTTTGTGTAGCCCTGACCTGTCAAGGCGACTGGGTTTTCCCCTTGACTCGTCCCAAAGCTAGATTCCGAAGTGGATGGGAGAGCTAAGGCAGTGAATTCTTTCTACATCAAATTCTGAATAACCAAAATAAAAAGCCCAAAAGAAATCTTTCAGACTGATTCTGAAAAAGAATTAAATACTAAGTTTCCGAGATTTGTACTCACGCCCCTGGATGAAACACCTAACAACCCCCCCTTGATTTAAAAGGTTTTCTATCCACTAGGATTAACCCCTAAATACTTAAGAAATATTTGAGAAATGGAAATTTGCGAGTAAAAGTGAAAATAGAAAACTTGCAGAAAGTTTAATCAAGATTAAGACTTCGCATAACATGAAAAATAACACCCCCACCCCGTGAAAGACTAATCACTTCTAAGAGTTATTACAAGCAGAGTTGTCTCTGGCTACACCTGATGAGATCATATCTGCCTTAGGAACCCAAGAGTCAGTGACTACCGTAGAATCGCAATAAAAAGGAAAGGAGAAATTAGGACAACGGACACGTATAACCTTTTGTCACATTCCGAATGCCTAGAAAAATAAGTCGGGTACCAAATTGTCAGTGGAATAATACAGGGTGTCCATAAAGTCCGTGTGCACTTTAAAAAATTTACAACTTTATTTGCATTTGCGATAGAAATAATTTGTAAAAAGGATTAGAAAGAAGTAAATCTATATCTTTTAAGGTTTTATTGAAATTTTATTTAAGTTTCTACATGTCCTCCATCATTAGCAATACAAAGGGTAATACGATTTTGCAGTTACACGGAAAACTGATTTACAGTAATGCCTGAAATCACATTAGTTATTTTAGCTAGACTTAAAACTAGGTACATTAAACTTTATAACATTTTTTACAGATTATTTCTATCGCAAATACAAATAAAGTTTTTAATTTTTTTTTAAAGAGACACACGAACTTTATGGACACCCTGTATATTTCTGCTCCGGTAAGGTGCTTCAAGTACCAAAAAGCTTGGCATCACGGAGATAGCCGCAGGAGTCGCCCAACATGTAAAAAATGTGGTCAAAGGGATTCAGACAATATGGAAGTAGAATGCCACTATGAAGTCAGATATGCTAACTGCCAGGAAGATCATCTAGCCTACACACGATAATGCGACTTCTCGAAAAGGAGGCAGTCCATATTAAACATAAATGAAATGCCTCATTCGTGGGAGCAAGGCGAATATAATAGAAAGAGACATGAAAGGCTGTTCCTATGCAAAAACAACGAGAGGAAGGACCACAACGAATACCAGTCAACCTAACAAATACAGAGCCCTCATTAAGTTCGTGCATCTAGGACCCAAATGACTGGCCCAAATTTCAGAACTACTCGAGGGACATATACTCTGAGCCCTCAAAAGAAAGCTAATGAAAGAATTGAAAAAAACAAATACAAAATCTACCTCTCAAACACAGACCACTCCTCCAAAAAATACAAAATCTACAAAGCAAAGGTTACAGCGATCTCCTATACGTCCAACGATAACCATTAAAGATAGGCTAAGAAATTATCTCCCCCCATCCCCACACACACACAACCGTCCTGTGTATGACGATAAATTACATCCGCGTCCTGGGTAAGACGATAAACCACGTCCAACAGCAAGGCCTCTGATCAGGAGGTTTTGAGGAGCGTGGAACTACCTCTTAATTGCTGGGGTTCCCAGGTCCACCCTGATCCGGGGTGGTAGCACCTGTTTGGGTCCCCTCTATGGACAAATAGTTAACCCCCAAACTGGGATCAAAACACTATAAAAGTGTAAAAATAGGTTTTAATACCAGAAATACTTTGTAAAAAAAAAAAAAAAGTTATTAGCAGCAATAAGTTTTTGAAGAAATTATTACCATCAATGCATTTTTGGGAAAAGATATTACAAGCGATACATTTTTGATAAAAATATATTACCAGAAATAGATTTTTGAAAGAAAAAATTTTACCAGCAATACATCTGAAAAAAAAAAAAAATATATATATATATATATTACCAATTCTTGTCGACATTAAATAACCCATTGAGGTTGATATGCCATAAAACAAAACACCCCCACAAAAAAAAAACAGAACCAGCCAAACAAAAATCGGAAATTCAGTGACCAAATTCCGACCCAAAATCGATTTGACAAATTGAAAAAAAAATTGTGGAAAGTCAAAATCCACAAACGGACAAGACGACCAAATTCAAAACCTCGGAAAATTAAATCACAACCACCACATACTAAGCCAAAGCCTCCAAAATATTTAGCAAGTAAATAATTCAATGGAACTGCCGTGGAATAAAAGCAAACGTAAATGAACTGCTTCTGCTAATATGTCCTATCACCAGCAGTTGCTTGCTTTCAGGAAAAATTCCTTAAGCAAAATGACAAATTGAATATAAAAAAATACCATCAATACAACTACACACATGACACTGAGCGTCAAACGGTCCAACCATCCGAGTTAGGGGTGATGTACCCAAGGTAAAACTTAACTAATTTATAGACGACTGCTGTTAAAGTGACCTTACACAGGTTAATCTACTCAGTGAATATCTCACCAAATGAACCAGTAAATGAAGCTGAAATTCATTAAATAAGACAACTTCCTGCATCTAGGGAACTTTAACTGTCACAGCATCATATGGGGTCGTAAAGACACAAACTAAAAGGGAAGGACCTTAGAAATAATAATTTATAGCGATTTATGATAAAACCATGTCTTGCATAAATCCATTTTCAGGAGTCTACTTGTTAACAGACTTAATCCCTATGTGTAAATTGTAATGAGTGAATGGGTCGTGAATCGGATTAGCTAGGTATAAGATAGTTAGTGTGGACCAGCCTCAACCCTCCCCTTTTTTCGGCCTTGTGCCATAATTGTATTTTTAAAATGCAATAAATATTGACTTATCCCTATGTGATCCATCAATTTATATGGATTTCACCTGGAAGGTACTGTCAGACACAAGCGGTAGCCATCATTTACCAATCGTCGTACACAACTCAGAACATCCTCTTCGTTGGAAACTAGGCAGCTCGAACTGGGAAGAATTTAAAAGCCAATGTTCGGAAAAGCTAGTTGAAGGAGAAAAGTATCAAGGACTTAAAACATTTCACCAAAATCTTTATTTCTATAGTTAAATGCATTCCAAAAAGTTCAGCACCAAAGAAATGCAACAGATCTTTGTTCAATGATAAATGTAAAAAAGTCATCTAAGATCAGCTCCGAGAGAATTCAACAAACAACCTACAATTTGCTGCAATTTAAGCATCTCCGAGCAAATGCACGGAAAATAATTACAGAAACCAGAAAAATGTTGAAAAAACGTCAACACTCAATTCTGCTACAAAAACAATTTGTGGAATATAAAGAAAATAGCAGGCAAATACCAAACAAACACTGTAAAACACCTCGATAAACAACTCTAAAATAACCAAAAAAATGGATATCGCTGGCCGACTAATAAAAACTATCTCTAAAAATTAATCTGCCAAGAATGGTAGCCAACAATTCCTGAAGCTCAAACAAAAAGAGAGAAAAACAATAACTAACGTTTAAATCAATGCCGACAGCAATAACCTACTATTCACTCTGGAGGAATTAAATGAATGCTTAAAGAAAACCCACAATACAGCTGTGAGTTCAGATGATATCCACTACAAATTCATAAAACAGTTACCCAGCAAATCATTACATACGCTAAGATTGTATAATAACGCATGGACAAATGGCAACTTCCCACAAATGTACGTTCATTCATTATCCCTATTCCAAAGCCTGGAAAGGACGACACAAATCCTGAAAGCTTCAGGCCCATATCATTAATCATTTTAATTATGTAAAACTATGGAAGAGAATTTTTATTAATCTAAGTAATAGTTCAATTTTCTGTACTTTCCGATCAGATCTACGCGGTTGTCCTGCTGAGCCTCGTTGCATCTCTGAAATCTGCTTTTCAGTACGAAGGAATATATATATATATATATATATATATATATCCTTGCGTATTTTTAGCAAGTCCCTACGATTCCGTTGTAGTAATGCGCAAGAGTTTGTCAACACCGAAAATGAGCGTGGTGCCAGTCTCGCTCCATTTTTATATATGGTCTCGTATTCGAACTGAATCTCCTGGTTTTAACAGTTCAAATTCTCTTGTATCTCGTCTGTCATAATAGTGTTTTTGTTTTCTTCGTCCTCTGTTGATTTCTTTCTTTCAGACGATTGCTTTAATAAGGTTTCTTGAACCCATGCAGATACTATGTCCAACTGCAAGGCCTCTGATCAGGAGGTTTTGAGGAACGTGGAACCACCTCTTAATTGCTGATGTCTCCAGATCCACCCTGAGCCGAGGTGGTATCACCTGTTAGGGTCCTAGCTATGGGCAAATAGTTAATCCCCCATCTGGGATCAAAACACTATGAAAGTGTAAAAATAGGTTTTAATACCAGCAATGTATTTTTGAAGAAAAAAAATTACGAAGAAGGAAATTACTGGAAAGTATTTGAAACTCACCTGAAGCGAGTTAAATGTGTAATGCTCCTCATGCCAATGACATTTCCACCGAGCTTCTCTACGGCATATGACTTCACTGAATCTCTTTTGATATGTTCCTCTAGAATTGGGGTCATCAGGAGAGAATGTGCACCGTTTCGGGGCCTTCCTCTCAACGGTTTCACTTGCACACCGGCTCCCCTCACTGATGTGAGGCCCCATTATAACGATATACAAGTGTGTTGTAGATAAACTAGTTCAAATGTCTAACGGCGAAATTTGATTTACGAAAAATTCCGAAAAACGGCAAACCTCGCGTTCTGAGAATTCAACGTGAACCTCATTACGCTATACACTAAAAAAAAAATTACCTGCAATACATTTCTGAAAAAAAAAATTCCAGTAATAAAAAAAAAATATAACCCATTGACGTTGATATGCCGTAAAACAAACCAAACCAGTATGTCAAGCATGTGAAACCGCATACAATATTAAACATATTTTCCCGCCCTGTCGGATGGAGCTTCAGACTACGCCAACTGTATCTCCGCAATGAGGCGTCTTGGGTATGACAATAAACTACATCCGGCAGCAAGACCGCTGATCGGATGGTTTTGAGGAATGTAGAGAAACTTAATTGCTGTTGTTCCCAGGTTCACCCTGACCCGAGGTGGTAGCCCCTGTTGGGGACCCATCCATGGACAAAAAGTTAAAAAAAAAAAAAAAAACTCTGAAAGTATAAATATAATTTTATTTATTTTTTTTTTTTTTAGTAAAAATACCAGCAACACGTTTTTGAAAAAAAAGTATTGATACATATTCTAATCATTCGAACCTGTCGGCATTAAATAAGCCAATGTTGTTGATATGCCGTAAAACAAAATAAACCGAAACACAAGCTGTATATGAAACATACCTATGAAAGTACAAACTATCGGAGCTGAAAGGATAAAATTGTGTTCAAAATCTTGACTTTTGCATTAAATAACCTCTAAAGATTGATGTGCCGCTAAAAAAAACAAAAAAACATTCAAAGCAAATATAAGCCCAATAGGAAATCTTGAAAATAAGTTGAACTGTGATTTTAAACGTAGTCAGAATCCCGTCCTGGGTATGACGATAAACTACATCCGGCAGCAAGGCCTTTGATCAGAAGGTTTTGAGGAGCGTGGAACCACTTAATTACTGGTGTTCCCAGGTCCACCCTGACCCAGAGTGGTAGCACCTGTCAGGGTCCCAGCTATGGCCAAATAGTTAACCCTCGAAAGGGAGTCAAAACACTCTGAAAGTATAAAAATAGGTTTTTAATACCAGCAATACATTTTTGAAAAAAAATTTACCAACAGTACATTTTTGGGGAAAAAAAGCATTGTCAGCATTGAATAACCGATCAAGGTTGATATGCTGTAAACCAAACCAAACCAAACCAAAAATATTACCAGCAATAAAAAATCTTGTCGGTTTTAAATAACCCGTTGTGGTTGATATGCCATAAAACAAAGCAAACGGTAATCCGAATCGCTACTCGTAGTCTAATTTAGCTGAAAACATTCATCTTCATCTTGAGAAATTATTCACTGTGTCTAACTTTATAAAAACGTTTGGCTGAAACTCTTGGCGTAATGAAGTGAGTCTGACGACAAATGTTATGACGAGACTTAAAAGGCCACTATAGAAAGGTAATGAGCAGGTCCGAATCGGACTTTATAATAAAACAAGTTTACGATCTATTTCTGTATGCTTTATACATGGAAACTTCCTACAATCTATTAAGTAAAGTGGATTATGGCTCACCTTTTTTTTTTTAAGTTTCATATCGCAAATCAGTGTTACGTTATTCTCACTAGTCCCAAAATTGTTAATACATTAAATCGGAAACCTTTTATTATACAATGCAAAAATCTGTCCTGGGTATGATAACTATATCCGGCAGAGCTATACGCTTTTGAAACAATGATATTGCCAGCTATACGTTTTTGATATATTTAGTAAATACTGGATCTGGCATTAAATAACCCATAGTGGTTGATATGCCATAAAACCCCAAACAACCAACCAAATATATCCGGCAGCTTGGTTTTGAGGAGTGTGGAACCAGCTCTTAATTTCTGTTGCTCCATGGTCCACGTTGATTCGTGGTGGTAGCACCTGTTACGGTCCCAGCTATGGGCAAACAGTTAACCCCCCCAAACTGGAGTCAAAAACACTATGAAAGTATTTTTTAAAAATATGGTAAAAACTACCAGCTACATTTTCATAGTAAAAACTTACCAATATGTTTTTGTAAAAAAAATTACTAATGCTCTCAAAATTAAATTCTGGTATTAAATGAATGACCCATAAGGAATTGATATGCCGATAAAGAAACGGTTCAGAAATGTTTCCGGGGGTTGATGAACCGTAAAAATTTAATAAATCCTTTATATACAACTGTATCATTGCCTGTCTTAAATTCTTGCAGAATCTCATCAGACGTATCTCTGACATCTTCAGTCGCTTCGAGACGAAGAAAGTTTCGCTACATCTGCTTTCAGGCGGGAAGAATTAAAAAAAACTTCCGCTCCACCCCCTTAAGAAAAGATTCCTTCGGAACCACAAACGAACTGCGACCTCTGCATCCCTTGACCAATTGATTTCCAACTGGAGATCAAGGCCAAACCAGACGCCGAGCATTTTGACTCTTCCGTCCGTAAAATTCTTCTCGCACCCCAACACTTATCGCAATTGATCTTGGCCCCTCTGACCTCTTTACCGACTTCGTCAATCTCTGTACTGTGAGATACAAAAACCGAAACATCGTTGGCATAGACAGAGTACCTGGCCGAGGTGGTAGCAAAATTCTGTGTAGGAGCAGATTTGCCTTTAACTTGCGAAGAAGATACAGCAAAGGCGAAAGCGGACAACTTCGACGAATGGAGCGAGACATTACAAAAGGTTCCGATTTTACTCCATTCATTTCTATCAGCGCTCCGGGGGTCGCAAACAGAAGTCGGATCAAGGGGTGGAAGTACGCCCAGAAACTGGCTGCTGTCAGAAAAGCCTCCAGAAATCGATTGTCAACCCTATCGAATAGTTTGGACCGATTTAAATTGATCGGCGCGGTTTCATTGTCGACATGCTCGACGATCAAGAGTACCACATGAAGGTTGCCCTGGATATTCCTGACCTTCCCAGTACAAGTCTTCCGGAGCCAATCAGACAAGATATGACAGCTTACAAACTGCCGACTAAGATCTTGGCCCAAATCTTTAAGTGTCTAACCTCGATAAGGGCCTAACATTACGTATTCCATCCCCCCATCGTTTTTGTTCTTGCGTAGCAACTTTATCACACCCCTGGTGAAATTCCGCCGAACCAGCTTCAGCTATTCTCAGATTCTGTAATGGGACCCTCACAGCTAGCCATCCCCAGGATGAGAAAGTCGGCCAAATAGACGACAAAATAAGAACTCGAACCGAGCTCAGTAGTCATGGTTTGGCCATTCGACGAATTTCGAAATTCTTCTGCAAGCAGCTATATTCATTGCCTTCTAACCAAATAATGATCCATCCTGCGTATGACTATAAACTTACATCCACGTCCTGGGTAAGACGATAAACTACGTCCTGCAGCAAGGCCTCTGAACAGAGGTTTTTGTGGAGCGTGGTAATGTCTCTTAATTGCAGATGTTCACAGGTCCACCCTGACTCGGGGTGGTAACACCTGTTAGGATCCTAGCTATGGGCAAATAGTTAACACCCCAAAGTGGGATCAAAACACTAAAATGTAAAAATAGTTTTAATACCAGAAATACATTGTAAAAAAAATATATTGTCAGTATTAAATAACCCCATTGTGGTTTATATGCCGTAAACCAAACCAAACCAATATATACTGAGATAGATAGATATGAAGAGACCAAGATAGATAGATAAAAAAATAATACTAGCAATAAAAATTATCAGCATTAAATAACCCATTGTGGTTGATTGTCTGTCAATTAAGAAACGCCGATGGTTGACCAGGTTAAAATAATTTCCTACCTTAAAAAATAGGTTTATATATGCCAACACACATAACACCTACAACAGATAATGTACAAAGCATATATTTATAAAACATACGTTTACTTTGAAAGTATAAAATTACACGCAAAACCATTAGTTGAAGCCATAAAACTGCGTTCAAAATATTTAGATTTCGGCATTAAATAACCCATAGAGATGTTGATATGCCGCCAAGCAAAATCAACCAATTTTATTTGCCGGCTTGTTTTGGCGCGTTGCTTTGCCGGTTTTGTACTATAATTTAAGATTTAACATAAACCATTGCTGTCGAAATATTTTCGGCACAGTTTCTTTCTTCCAATAAGACTAAGTTCTGCATCCTCCTTTTGCTAAACCATTAAAAGGAAGCAACGTTATTTTTCGTAGAATTATAAAATGACATCCGTATTAAAAAAACAAAAGTCGACAATACAATGGTTTGTTTTCATTGTACACTGAATGATAAAATTGTTCAGCAATTGAAGTATCAGTAGCTTTTAATTTCTGGTTGGAAATCTCAGCAATTATTAATATTCAAACCTATCCGGTTTTGGTGTGAACTTGACTGAAAATCGTCTTTCTCAAAGGAAGACACTTCAAAGCACCAAGGACATAAAATACAGTAACTATACCTTTTCAACTTCAAAATGATAATAATCAACTTCAAAATGGACTTATTTTCAGGTAAAAAAAAAAATTAATCAATTCCAAAATGGATGAATCAACTTCAAATTGGAAAACAACTTCAAAATGAGAAATAATCAACTTCAAATTAATATAATACTAATAAATTTAATATTTATTCTTTTATTTTTACTTAAAAGGGATATAAAAAAAGAAGCCGATTTTTTTTTTAATAATAATGGGTATAAAGTAATTAATAATAACAAAACAAAAGTCATTGAAACAAAGCAAGTTCAGTCGACCAATGATGACAATTCCAGAACAACGTAACTATAAACAATTTTTTCTATCCTCTGCCAGCCGCTATGATGGAGAAAGCATTACCTCGAACCGTCGCCAGTGAGACACGCTGCAAGAGCCACTCCGTTTCGCGAGGCTCGTTCCTTAATCGAGACGCAATCGCGCCAATCCTCCGAAGGAACACCATCGAACGAGGACCAATAACCCCTGAAGTCTCCACTGCCACAGGAGTAAAAAAAAATCTATCAGCAAGAGAAGAATATTTAGTATTTTTTTTTATCTCTGCGTCTCGGGCGACGAACCCCGGCTCAACAGCGGACCTGATCAAATTACCGGCCGAAAATGTATAAACGTTCATAAGAAATTTATTTACGATTACATCATCTAAGTTAATTACAGAGGGAAGTAATCTCTGTATTCCAGACACGAAGTTAGTGCAAGTCTCAGGGGAAAGATTATCAATTACCTCGGAGATCATCGCTTCTAACTTGCTGAGGCGGAATTCTTTAGTAGTTAAAGATCCCTGGCCATCACCTCTTAAAATATCAACAATTGAGTCTGCCATATTTCTTTTTACGTCAGCTTTAATGACTGACCAAACCTTTTCAACGGGATTTAACATCGGACTATAGGAGGCAAGTCTGAAAATTTGGTGTTGCCTAAATTCATCCTCCTCCACAACTTCTTCAATTGAAGTATGGCAAGGAGCGTTATCAATAACTAAGACAACTCCCCTTTCATAAATTTCATTTGCCTTTCTAAGGCACCCCCTGTTCCATTCTTTCGCATCCTCTTTTTTGAAAGAACCTCTTTTAATTTTATGATGAATTAATCTATTATTATAATACATCCAATAACATGGACGTTATTTCCCCTGGAGCCGGCCGCGACTGTAGTGCACCTCGTGTCTTTTTTAGAGCGACCTTCTATTCTTGAAATATGGAGATTAAAATTGGTTTCATCCATATAAAGAATTGGCACCCTTTGGTGCTGAAATTCTCATAAAGCTACTGCGTAATCCTTACATTTCGCCTTATTGACATTATTATTGGCAGCTTCTGGTTCATAATGAACCGCTTTTAAAGTAAAGGCAATAGAGTCCAAGTGCTTTCTTATGCATTCTTTCGTCACACGAATCTCATACTTTTCGACCAACTTATTTACAATGTCTTGAAGAGTGACCCTAGGAGAGTTTTCAATTAATTCGTCCATAAAATTCTGATGCTCTTGCGTAATTTTATATTTTCTTGTTCCTCCCCTAGAGTCACTCTTATCAGCACCCTGGTCTAATCAACGGTACGCTGTTGGCTGAGGCACACCAATTGTTCTTGTCAGGTCTTTCCAATTTCCTGCTGCGGCATGTGCAGCTAAAATCTGGGCCTTTTTTCACCAGCCACAGTTTTCTTGAGGTAAGTCCTCTTTGGGGCTGTTGCTAATTCTTCTTCAGCTTCTTTTGTAGAAGTTTCTCCAGCATCATCAATCATCATTTTTGCCCATACGGGACTTTCTCCTACTTTTACTGTAGGCTCACCCAATGCTTTTTTGGCCTCTAAGTTGTTAATATTTATTGTACTAAATGTACAAATATGGCACAAGGCCGAAGTGGGGAAAGGGAAAGGATGGTCTTCTTCTATCTTAGCGTTTAAACTTAGCTAGCCGCAAATACTGACCCAAACACACTGACAATATTCCTTTCACCAAAACAACTCATTCTTACTTACCATTCTTACCTCAAACACCATAATACCTCAAAAACTCTATGAAGTCCTAACTAGTCCCCATATATACAGTTCGATGTTTGTGGGGGGGGATAAAAAACCATTTAAAATCCCCAATGAGTATTTACAAATGTATAAGAACTATATACAAGAAACTAAACAAAATTTTTGTTAGTAATAAAATCCCCACAAAGCAACTAAATATAGCAGTAACACCAGGTCACTGGACGAAATCAATGCGAGACTTGGAAAGAAAAATATAAAACATTTGTGCATCCCAACCACTCACTCAAACACACGCTCATCCAAACACAAAAACAGTTACGAAACAACATACCCGAAACGAAAGTCGCCCCACACCCACCAGAGAACTGACATCACTATCCACCTAACGATGGGAGGGATGGGGAATTAAACTCAGAAAAACAAATAAGGACAAAAATAAAAGAGGCCAATGCGCATACACAACCTAGCTAAGTTTAATAACGGGAGAAAAAATAACTAAAACAACAAAACGACCTACACTAAACTATTATGCGGAGGGTTGCCAATGTTCAACCCAGCAAAAACAATATCCTCTTAACCGGCATCAAAATGCCACTCTAAGTCAGCACCTTTTACTCGGCAGAGACGCGCAAGACTCACCCACCTTTCGCCAAATTCCAATGGATGGAGTCGCCTCCTTTCCGTCCTGATCTTGACTTTAAGCTGATGCTTAAAGAACAAGATCAGTTGGGAAGAGGTAAACTTCTCGGCCCCATGGAATTCCTTCTGTCGCGTCGTCCATATCACGACTCGCATAACCCCCAGTAAGCAAAGGAACACATAGTGCTCAGCCTTAGTCAACGGCGGCACTATATTGCTATAGACGGAACTGGCCTCGAGGACAAAGAACTTTCCGCGCAGCAGTGAACCATGATGTCTTCAACAAACTTGACCAACAGAGCTACGACACTACAATGAAAAAAGGCGTGACCTAGGGTCATCACCTCTCCACTGCAGCGAACGCAGTTTGGCGACGTTACCAAACCCGCCGAACAAAGTCTTTTGGCGACCCAGAGGGCCCCTCGAATCACCAGCCAGGTGAGTGATGCCTCAGGGTTAGTGAGACAATTCAACCCGGGCGCCCAAGGCCATATGCAGCGAGCCTCCAGCTTCGTCAGACCGAGCTCGCCTATCAGATCATCTTGAACGTTCCCCCTAACTAATACCTGATATGCCTTACGAGACAACGGCTAGACGTTCGCCCGCAACAGTCGCTTGAGGGCGATCCTGCATTCACGATAGAAAGAGCCCTCGCCTCGAGGAATACGGCCTGCCTCCTCCTCACACATTTCTCAGGGATGGAAACTGTTTACGGACGTCTTCCTTCCAGAATTCGCCATTCTCATCCAGTTGCATACACATCCGGTCTAGGTATGAAATGCGAAGCGTATGTTGACGAGTCTCAACGCAAGGCATCCCCAGACCGCCATCAGAGGGATGGAGGTAACATATCTCGCGACTAACAATGGCAGCCTTGCCTCTCCACAAGAAAGAGAACAAGAGCCTTACAAACGCCAGTAAAGTGCTAGACGGGAGTGGAAGCACGGAGAGTCGGTAAAGGAGAATCGGGTAGATGTGCGAAGCACATACTTCCGCCCTCCCCTTCAAGGAAAGATTCCCCCCAGTCAACAGACGTACTGCAAACTCGGCCTTCTCCCGCACCTCCGACCAATTCATTTCCAACAGGAGGTCGGGACCGAACCAGACGCCGAGTATCTTGACCGGCCCGTCCGTTCCGGGAAGAGAAACTTCCTTCCACGAACCCAACCGCAAGTCAACAGACTTATCGCGGTTGATCTTGGCCCCCGTCACCATCATATCCCTTGATTTCTTTGCTGACTTCGTTAATTTCAGCCTTACTCGACACCAGGACCGAAACATCATCAGCATAGGCGGAGTACCTTTCCGAGGTGGTAGCACCAGGTAAGGAAATTCCGCGAAGGACCGGATTCGTCTTCAACTTACGCAGGAAAGGTTCCAACGCAAGAACGTAAAGCAATGGAGAAAGGCTTCGATCTTACCCCATTCACTTCCACCAGCGCACCGGGGGACGCATACAGCAGTCGGATCCAAGTGGGAAAGTTCGACTCGAAACCGGCAGCCGAAAGAACAGCCTCTAGAAATCGATGCTCAACCCTATCGAAAGCCTTGGAATGATCTAAATTGATCAGCGCGGCATCACTGTGGACTTTCTCGATGATCAAGCGTACCAAATGAAGGTTTCCTGAATAGTCCTGCCCTTCACAGCGCAGGTCTGCTCGGGACCAATCAGACTAGAGAGGACAGCCTGCAAACGGCCAGCTAAGACCTTGGCTAAAATCTTCAACTCTGTATTTAACATCGTCAAAATTATCTACCCCATCCCCACCATCTTTTTTTCTTGCGAAGCAACTTGATCACACCCCTGGTGAAGCGTTAAGGTATAGACCCCTACTTCAACCAGTTGTTGAAAACCAGTGCCAGCAAAGGAACAAAGATGGGCGACAGCCTCAAGTAAATTTCGTAAGGAAGACCATCTAATCCCGGAGTCTTGTCCAGGCCAACCTGTTTCAATGCATCCCAGATCTCAGACTGTGTAATGGGCCACTCGCACCCAGCCGCTTCAGCCGCCTCAAGGCGGGGAAAGTCGGCTAAATAGGTATCGAACTGAGCAGAGATCAGACCGGGCTCCCTGGTGAACAGCTCCTGAAAGTAGTCACGAAAAGCCTCACAAATGCCCACGTCTGTAGTCACAGTCCGCTTATCCGGCAATGTGATGCTCACAATATGCCGACTAGATGCCCTACGAGCTTCCTCAGAACGCAATTCAGCGGCCATGTTCGAAGCTTCGCAAAACATTCTTTTTATCCTAACCCTAACTATTAGAGCTTGATCCTTCTTGACAAGCAAGGAGGCCAGCTCCGCCTTAGCTAAGACTACATCCCCACTAATACGGGATTTGATCGCCCAATCAACTTTGGCTTCTAACGCCTTTTGCTCTGCTAATCCTGCTAAATTGAGTCGGCGGCTAAAATCAGCAGCAAAAGACCTAAGTTTAGATTTTAGAGCGTCCCACCACTTATTTCCAACCACAGCTCCCGACAATTCCCGCTATAACATTAGTAGAAGCTGGTCCCGAAAATCTTGCTCGCCAAATAATGACGAGTTCAATATCCAGTAGCCAGCCATCCTAACCCTAGGCTTATCTAAGTTTACCCGAACCCGGACAAGCCTATGATCTGAGTAAACTATAAAATGGAAACTTGGACATTCTAACAAGTCTACTTCGACTCTCTTAACTAAAACTAGGTCGATGTAGCTTGCGCGCTGACCACCGAATCCGAGCTACCGGCCCTAGTCCAAGTCCATACTACCTCCCGTGGGTGCTCATTTCGATACTTATCGACGAGATCAAACCCGTCGATAAAGTCCCGAAACGGCTTAAAATCCGGGTTGTTAGTACCCAATTTTTTCCCTATGCGATCTATATCGGGATCAAGGACGGCATTCCAATCACCCGCTAGAACTACCGAACGAGATGTCATCAGAAACGGCGCGATCTGCCGAAACAAAACAGACCACTGCGCATGTTCATTGGGCGCATACACCCCAGCCTTATCCTTTATGGTAATATCAAGCACGCAAAGCCTGCCCGCCGGATCCGCGAAGACAAGCACACACGCCGCATCCAGAGACTTGCACACCAGCCAGGAAGTACCCCTCGAGCGTCCATCAAAACCTGCTGAATAGAGGTCGAACCTCTTAGACAGAATGTCATCATGGTCGCGTGATAAAAAATGGGTCTCCTGCACGCAACAAACATCCACCCCGAGGCGCTGAAGATCACGAACGAGCCTCACGCTTCGAGACTTCGACCGGATATTCAAACTTGCTAACCAGAGAGCCATAGTGAAAACCGATTAGTGTTGTAATACTGGCTTGAACATGGCCGGGGTGAGGATACTGACAGCCTCTTCCATAGACCCATGGCCCATCTCAGTCTTGATAGTGCCGTCTTGGGAGATTCCGCCGATATCCCAGGGAAATGTCAGTTTTAAAGCTCTGTACAGGGGTGGGTGAACTAAAACGGGGACCCACCCCGCACAAAATTGTTTCAGTTGTTTGAGCTGTTGGTTCTGGACAATGGCTATAGGTATGGCCATCTTGTAAGCCATGATGGCCTCATCTAGCATTGCCCAGATTTGTTTTGCACCAGGTCCCGTTCTTATAACGGTTAGGACCCTTTGTGCTAGTGGAAAGTTCTGCGGAACCTCGACATCTAGGTCCGCATATTAGTTTATGGAAAGTAAATACTTCAGGTCCTTAATTCTATTTCCGTAGTCCCGGGCTCTCTCAGCCTGAGCCGGCGAAATACGGCATACATCCTCCCCCCCCCCCCCCGTATTGAAGATGTGTTTCTGGGACTTTTTTCTTCGCAATTTCGGTTCCTGAATAGGGCTTCTTTGCCGTTTCGTAGATGGGAGATGCATTTCGGCTTTTTTAGAGTGGGGAGGACTGGTAGCCTGCAGAGGGGTGTAGGGGGAACTTTGTTTAACAGGGGAAGGGCTGAGGGTATGAAGGGGAGTGTAAAAGGACCTATGCTTATACGGGCTGGGATCTCTGCTGAGAGGACGAGATTTGGACGGGGTTGTCGGAGGAGTAGGTTTCTTTTTGGGTGAAGAGGACGTGGAAGGAGTAGGATGGGTGTGTTTTTGATTGTGCAGCTTCTGTTTTAGGGCCTTTATTTTTTCTGTTTCTTTCAAATCCTGGGTTATATTTTCTTTGTAGGTCTTCAAATGTTTGCTGAGAGGCCGGGCATCGCCCTTAACGTTGCAAGATGGAGTGGGGCTGTTCGTGTCTTTCGCCCTTGTGGTTTCAGGGGACTGAGGACCCGCTGTCCGGCGCTTCCCTCTGGCCTTACCAGCTACCAGCCATTCCCCTTCCCCCTTTTCCACAACTGCACTAGCAGCGGGCGAAGGCTCTTTGGGGAATGTGGTTTCCGATGTTACAGCAACCGGAGGATTAACCGACCCGGTTCCAGAAGCTGATACGCCCACTACAGGCGAGGCGGAAGGTACAGACTCGGTCAGAGGGGGATTTTGGACTACTTGAGCTTGACTACCAGAGGCCTTCTTCCCTGGGCAGGAAAAGGAGAGGTGACCAGTCTTTTCACACTTCCAGCATACCGGTTTTCGGCCAGGTACTATGACCGGTAACTTCAAGCTTCCAACATCCAGACAGTTGGGGATGGAGCGGAAGGCATTCTCGTCCAACATGATATCAAAGCTCCACCCCCGATTCAGGCTATCACAGGAGGTGCCCAGAATTTCGCCATACTGGGACAAAAATGCAGCAAGATCTTCCCCGATAACCTGAGGAGGGACCTCATATACTGCCACGAGGTCTGTCGTCGGCCTTCGTATTCCGTTCTTAAGATCAATTCTTTTGTTATTAGTTCACGGCTCGACGCAGCGACGCAGTCTTCAGGCGTGGGTAGCAGTACGTTCCACATGAAGAATTTTGCTCCCTTAACTATTCTGAGGGGCTTAAACCCCAAGGACTCTAGTGTTTTAAACACTGTGTTTTTCGTCGAGCGACAAATTTTGCGCGTACGCTTGTCGACGACAAAAACCGACACAATTCTTTTTTCAATTTTCTTCAATTCTATAGGGTCTTCTAAGAGTCCACCTTTTACGACAAGGTGAGCGTAACTCTTAGCACGCTCCAAGAACTCCGCTAAATTGATTATGCATTTTGGTGGGGACGACCAACAAGAGGACAATTTCCCGGCCTCTGTATTTTCCTTACTTTTTTCTGAGTTTGGGCTATTATTAGTCCGCATATTATTCTCATTGTGTCCATTATTGGCCTCCATATTTTTTGGATTTTGGCCATTTTCGGCTTCCATAGATTTAGGATTTGGGCCATTTTTAGTATCCATAGCTTTTTGGCCTCTAAGTTGTTTGTATTTTGTTTTTTTCTTCATCTATATAATGAAGGCGAACAGTGGTAAATTAATTGAAAAAATAATTTTCAATTTACCCGCCAAAAATATCTCAATTTGAAGTTGTTTATTCCAATTTGAAGTTGTTTATTCTTATTTTGAAGTTGATTGTTTTTGGGTTTTTTTTTTTACATTTTCTCAATTTGAAGTTGATTAATCCATTTTGGAGTTGATTATTATCATTTTGAAGTTGAAAAGATATAGTTACAAATACACAACTAAAAGGAATCTGTCTTTTTAAGAATTGTAAAACGATTTTCATACAAAAACATGTATATAAAAAAATTATTTTTAATGGGTCTAAAATTAATGAAAAATTTGTTCAGGAATTGAGGCGGAAATGTCTTTAATTTCTGCCTGTTATTCAGTTTGGTTTATTTAGACTGGTGAGGAAAACAGTCCTGGGTATGACGACAAACTACATCCGGCAGCAAGGCCTCTGATCGGTAGAGTGATTTTTCAGGAACGTGGGACCACCTATTAATCACTAAGTCCACCGTAACCTGGGGTGGTAACACCTGTTAGTCCCAGCTATGAGCAAACAATAAACCCTCAAACAAAAATAAACAGTACATAGTAAATTTACCAGCAATATATTTTTATAGTAAAATGACAATTAATACAATAAAATGTATAGCAAATACATTTTTGTAATGAAATTGTCAGCAATATGTTTTATCATCTAGAAACTAAATATCTAAACATAGGTTTACCGCGTCCTAGGTATGACGTTAAACTGCATCCAACAGCAAGGCCTCTGATCAGGCGGTTTTGAGGAGCGTGGAACCACCTCTTAATTGCTGATGTTCCCAGGTCCACCCTGACCCGGGGTGGTAGCACCTGTTAGGGTCCCAGCTATGGGCAAATAGTGAAATCCCAAGGTGTGTCCGCGTCCTGGGTATGACGATAAACTACATCCGCGTCCTGGGTATGACGATAAACTACGTCCAACCAAAAGAGAGATCCGATCAATCGGCTGGTCATGTCATGCCCCATCACATATAACCCATCCCAAAACAACTACAACTTACAATTAACTTTCCCACCCAAACCCTACACTAAATATACTAACACCTTACCCCTAAAATGTGATGGAAAGCGGTGGTTTAGGGTCAATCAGTAGAAAAAAAATTAAACAATGATGTTGCCAGCTATACGTTTTTGAAACAATGATGTTGCCAGCTATACGTTTTTGATATATCTAGTAAATACTGGATCTAGCATTAAATAACCCATAGTGGTTGATATGCCATAAAACCCCAAACAAACAAACAGACATACGTTTACCCTGGAATTATAATAAAACCATCCAAGATTTTAAATTTCCTAAAAGTTGGATTATTCTCAAATGAGTAATTGAAAAATGGTTCAAATATATATGTATACATACACACCTTTTTTTTTACCAAACTATCCCGATAAATCTATTTATAAAAAATTGTTGGCATTAAATGACCCACTGAGGTTGATATGCCATAAAACAAAATAACCAACCAACCAACAACCCTGGAAATATAAAATTATGTAAAAACAAAAATCTGTACTTGAAGCCATAGAACTGCATAGAAAATAATTAGATTTCGGTATTAGAGGTTGATATATCGTTAAACAAAATCAACCAACGAACAATATTTATTTAAAGCAGAGTTACCAACAATAAATTTCATCTATAGTTGAGAGCATACAACTGCGTTCGAAATATTTGGATTTTGGCATTAAATAACCCGTGGAGATTGTTTTTGTTTAGCAAAATATCAATCATCTTTCAATCAAGGCAGGTAACTCCCAGCGTAGACAACTGGACCATAAATTTTAGCTTACACCTGTAAACTAGATAGTGGTCAAAAGACAGAGGCCTTGCTGTTGGACGTTGTTCATCGTATTACCCAGGATGTGAATGTAGTTTATCATACTACCCTGGACGGGGATGTAGTTTATCGTCATACCCTGGACGGGTTAGCGGTACGAGGCTCATATTCCGTATTTATTTTGCTCGAATGAGTGTCTTTTTTATGGGTAATATTGTTTTTTTATCAGTAATATTGTTGGCAGAAATTTTTCTGTTGTGTTTAATGGATAAGAATGCCACGAAATAAAGGGGGATCTAATTTCAGCTTACATTTTCAATATTGTATACTTCTTATCTGATCCTCTTCGAAAATGAACTTTAGATACATTATCCTTTTCTCTTTTCATTATATAGTTAAACTATTAATTCTTACAGCAGACGCCATGATGCTACAACTTCCTAAGTATGTACAGATTTTGTGTAGGGAAACAATTATGTACAACTAAACTCTTTACTCAAACAGCAAGTTTTTAACAAAATAGTTAATATCTTATCCATTAAACACAACAGAAAAATTTCTGCCAACAATATTACTGATAAAAAAACAATATTACCCATAAAAAAGACACTCATTCGAGCAAAATAAATACGGAATATGAGCCTCGTACCGCTAACCCGTCCAGGGTATGACGATAAACTACATCCCCGTCCAGGGTAGTATGATAAACTACATTCACATCCTGGGTAATACGATGAACAACGTCCAACAGCAAGGCCTCTGATCAGGAGCTTTTGAGGAGCGTGCAACCACCTCTTAATTGCTGGTGATCCCAGGTCCACCCTCACCCGGGTTGGTAGTACCTGTTGGGGTCCCAGCTATGGGAAAATAGTGAACTTTCAGGTCTTTTCCAGCACATTGAAACAATGATGTTGCCAACTACACTTTTTTGAAATAATGATGTTGCCAGCTATACGTTTTTGATATATTTAGTAAATACTGGATCTGGCATTAAATAACTCATAGTGGTTGATAAGCCATAAAACCCCAAACAAACAAACAAACAGGTCCACACTGACCCAGGGTGGTAGCACCTGTTATGGTCCCAGCTATGGGCAAATAGTTAACCCCCAAACTGAGGTAAAAAGCATTATAAAAGTGTAATACTTTATAAAAAATTATTACCAGAGATAAATTTTGAAGGAAAAAAAAAACTTGCAATATATTTTTGAAAAAAATATTACTAGCAATACGTTTTTGAAAACAAAAAAATGTTACAGTAATAAAAATTGTCGGCATTTAATAACCCATTGAGGTTGATATGACGTAAATCAAACTACGCTGATCAGGAGCGTGAAACCACCTCTTAATTGCTGGTGTTCCAGGCACACCCTGACCCAGGGTGGTTGCACCTGTTAGGGTCCCAGCTATGGGCAAATAGTTAACACCCAAACTTGTGTAAAAATAGGTTTTAATACCAGAAATAATTTGTAATAAAAAAATCAGTACTAGCAATAATTTTTGAAGGAAAAATTATTATCAGCAATAATTAAAATTTACGGTGACATATATATTGTTAGTTTGTAGATTTTGATCTAGTGCGAACAAAATATTACTAAGTGAGTAATTTAAAAAAAAAAAAAAATTTACGAAAATAAAACCATCCAAGATTGTAAATTTCCTAAAAGTTGGATTGTACGCAAAAATATGTGTAATTGAAAAATGGTTTAAATATATATATGTATACATACACTCCTTTTTTTTACCAAAGTATCGCTATGGATCTATTATAAAAATTTTGTTGGCATTATTTATTTAACTGAGGTTATTAATTATTGAGGTTATTATAATTATTATGAATTAACTGAGGTTGATATGCCATAAAACAAAATAACCAACCAACCAAATCGTACTGGTAACACTGACTTCGGGTCCGCCTTAATACAGCAAAATAAATAATATTGAAAACTGAATATCTCACACAAGCTATTAAAAGTTCAAATATCGCCTAATAAAAATGCCTCCAATTGCAGACATGAGTTGCCTCGTTCAGTGTTATATAAACAGCAGGGGGGGATTTTTGTATTTGTATCTCATTGGTAAGAGTATAATTGAGAATTTCTACTACCATTGCGTTTATTTTACATGGCGCTGCGAAGAGGATTTGGTGAATACGTGGAACCATCTTAACAAAATAAGACATGGCATTTGCACCAGGCGGAACCGACAATTTGATTGCTCAACTCGTGCAATATATGGCAGCGCTACAAAGGGAAACTATCGCGCTTCGGAGAGACTGGAACCCTAACGCAATGCAAACGTCCAACACGCACAAAGAAAAAACGGACCGTCCTGTCACTGAGCCCAACGCACCAACGACTGGGCATTATTTCTTGACGCTTGCAAGGAGTGTAAACTTACCAATCCAGTCGAAATACGTAACGAATTGAGAACTACAAGCTCGACAGAAACCTTAGCGTCCTGGGTCAGACGATAAACTACGTCCAACAACGCGGCCTTTGATCAGGATGTTTTGAGGAGTGTGGAACCACCTCTTAATTGCTGGTGTTCCCAGGTCCACCTCGACTCGGAATGCACCTGTTAAGGTTCAGCTATGGGTAAATAGTTAATCCCCCAAAACTGAAGTCAAAACACTATGAAAGTGTAAAAAATAGGTTTTAATATCAGAAATACATTTTTATAAAAAGATTATTAGAGACACATTATTACCAGCAAAACATTTTTGGAAAAAATATTATAAGCAATAAAAAAAAAATGTCGGCATTAAATAACCCATTGCAGTTGATATGACGTAAAACAAACCAAACCTACAATTATTTAGGACTCATTTGACTTCGTGGGCGTTCTAAGCCTATCGTTTTCTTTGTTTTTCATGTCTTTGTTTTATGGCATATCAAAACTCTTGCATCATTTAATGCCGAAATTTAATGGGCTCTTTCTGGATAAAACCTTGTTATTTTTTTTAAATACTAAGTCTGCTGTCATGTTTACATGATATTTTTTTTAATTATCTTTGAGATCATTTTAATTTCTCTCAGAAATGGGAATATGTAAAATGAATCAGTATTTTGAAAAAAGTTTAAGTTTTTTATTTGGTAGTATTTTAAGCAGATTGAATTAAAATTGCTACAATTTATCAGTATGTGTTTTATAGTGAATGAAACTTGGCATGCCACACATCTTCACAGATCTTCCTTTTTTCCCCTTAAGATATAAGAGTGGGTTATGGTAGTATGTACACTTCTGTTCAGGTTTGGTGTTTCCGATGCCATTCTCCTATAGTTCGTTTAATTTTGAACAATTTATTACTTGGGAAGGGATTCCGTAGATTCTGCCACACCTCACTGATATATTTACAGATTGTTGGTTTCACATTTATATGGAATTTCCCGATTTTGTAAAATTATCCTAAACCTCAGAGGGCCATCACCCCTAGGATTTACCTCTCCCTCGGCAGGAGAGGGGGTGTTTATTGCGCGGCGCCTGAGGCATCACCAAAAGTTTAAACGCTTTAAGAAAGTTTTCGGTCCCAGCCTTAGTTCTGTTTATTTAAAATTACCGTATCTCGGTAGAAAACTCAAACGTTGGCCGACAGTGTCGTTTTCTGTTGCATCAGGGGTTTTTTTCCACTGCCAGGTTGCATGTCGTTTTGGGAACAGTGTTTCTCTCATTTGTCAAAGATGTTCTTCCTATTTTCGAAGTAATCCAATTGTGTACAAATTCAAATGTCAGTGTGAAGCTGAATACGTAGGACGGACCAATCAGCGACTGGAAACCGGAATTAATCAGCTTGTTCCTGCCAGTATAATACTGGGTGATTTGAGAGTAACTCAGTCTGCACATGATTCGCCCATTGGCTAGTACTTGCTTGATAACCTTGACTGTACGAATAAATGTGAACAATTCTTTCAGTTTTGCACACAGCCCGCTCCGCTAATTTTTGTTTACTTGAAGCGGTCCAGATTAAGTTACATCAACCGGTTCTGTACAAAAGAGAAGGGGCATTGTATTCGCTCCCTCAATCTCTTCGGAGGTTCCTAAGTACTTTTTTTATTTTATATTCACTTGGGACTTTATTTTTTATTCGTAAATTATTTTACCAATAAATATTTTAATAATGTTCTATAATTTTCCCTCAACTCTTTTATCACTGCAAATTTTTGTTTTCCTTTTTCCTCCTCATAAACTACGACAACGTTTTCCTCCCGAGGAAGTGTTAGCTAAAAGGAGTTCCAAAGTGAAAAATGCATTCGTGCTTTATTAAATCGGAATAAAGATTGTTTATTTGAATTTGCTATTGAGTGCCAGGTCGATATCTGGCACCACGGCAGGCTTTATCCGTATGAATACAACCCATTTGGTGTGCCATAAAACAAAATAAGGCGCTATTACACTTTCACACCCCCATGACAATATCAACCACACTCAACACCACGAATTGAGTTGAAGCAATGTGACAGCGTGCCAAGGCTAAATTTAAGGCCATGAATGGCCCCACTAACAAGGGGATGATTTCTGAATACCTAGCGGAATTCATGTGGGACTCAAAAGTTTGCTGACTCGCCTTTTTTCAACTTCTGGCATCAAATTGCCATGGAACTTTATCCGTTGTCGCGGGGGGGACATAGCGCCACAAAAAAAAACCTAATACACGTAATGGAACATCGGAAGTAGGTTAGCAGTAGACTTGATTGATAAATTACGTATCTGCTTTTTTTTTCTCTCGTAAAAAAAAGCTATAGAGAAGTTAATAAGGTATAAAGTTATGAAGTCTTCCTGTCAACTTGTGTTGCTTATTATAGCAACAGGAGTATATATGTCAGACAATAAAACTTAAAAAAAAAATGTTCATATAATTAATTGAACAGCCTATCTGGCGACCAATCTCTACGTGTCCAGTCGATGACATTTATAGATTTAACTCCGGAAAGAAGTTTAACGAAGTTATTCCATTACATCAATACCCAAAATCGGTTAAGAAAAAACCCTCAGAAACGGACCGTCCTGGGTAAGACGATAAACTACGTCCAACAGCAAGGCCTCTGATCAGGAGGTTTTGAGGAGCGTGGAACCACCTCTTAATTTCTGGTGTTCCACGTCCAGCCTGACCCGGGGTGGTAGCACCTGTTAAGGTCCCAGCTATGGGAAAATAGTTAACACCCAACTTGTGTAAAAATAGGTTTTAATACCAGAAATACTTCGTAATAATAATAAATTATTACCAGTAATAATTTTTTAAGGAAAAATTATCATCAATACTTTAAAAAAAATACCAGCAATACAAACAGTTATACATTCTTTGAAAAAAATATGACCAGCTGTAGATTTCTTCAAGGAAAAATATTCCCAGAAATAGATTTTTGAAGAAAAACATATTACCAGTAATAAAAATTTTGTCGGCATTAAATGACCCATTGAGGTATTGATATGCCGTAAAATAAAACATCCAGAAAGGAAAGAAGATGGAATCTGTTATAAATTATGATTTGTGTATTTACAATAAATCACCAACTTATATATATTCATTCTCTGGCAGCTACTCTGTAATCGATTTATCTTTTCGCGATCTATCTTTATGGATTTTTCCTGGAAGGTAGTGATGGACACATACGGTAGCGATTATTTTCCAAATGTTCTGCAAAACTCGGAGCAAAGTGATGAAAATCCTCAATGTTGGAAATTAAGCAAAGCAAACTGGGAGGAATTTCAAAAGCTATGTTCGGAAAAACTAGAAGGGTCTTGCGTCAAGGACATTACAGAAATCCTGGTCTCTATAGCAAAGAAATGCATTCCAAAGAATAAAATGAAAAAAAAGTAATAGACCTTGGTTTAATGAAGATTGTAAAAAGGCTATCAGGCTTAGTAGAAGGATATTAAGGTACTTTAACAAAGAACCTACAACAGATAACTTGCTGAAATCTAAGCAACTTCGAGCAAAAGTTCGAAAAAATAATCAAAGATAACAAAATACGTCAGCAAATTTAGTTCAGCGACAAAAACAAAAGCTGTTGTGATATGATAAAGAAAATAGCTGGTAAATTTCATATTAATGCAATAAAACACCTGTCCGTAAATTAAAAAAAACAGCAAAAAGGATATCGCTGACGAATTAGCAAAAACTATTTAAAAAATCTCATCAGCCAAGAATGGTAGTCAACAATTTAAGTTTAAAGTTGAAAAACAAAATGAACTTTAAATCCAGTAATGCTGAGAGCTACAATCTTCCATTTACCATAGAGGAAGTGAATGAATCCTTAAAGAAAGCCCATGATACAACTGTAAGACCAGACGATACTCGCTATCAATTCCTAAAGCAGCTGCCAAACAAATCTCTAACTTTTGCTTAAACTATTTAATAACATATGGTCAAGTGGCCATTTCCCAGATTGGTGGAGATAGTCTTTCATCATTCCTATTCGGAAACCTGGGAAGGAAGACTCAGAACCTAGAAATTACAGGCCGTTAGCGTTAACCAGTTGTCTGTGTAAGACCACGGAAAGAATGGTCAACAACAGATTGACTTGGTATTTAGAAAAGAACAGCCTAGTCAGTGATTAACAATGCCCGTTCAGGAAAAACAGAAGTACCATGGGTCACTTCGTGTGGCTGGAGACTTTTGTCAGGGAAGCAGTTCTTTGGAAGGAACATCTCACGGCGGTCTTTTTCGACTTAGAAAAATACTATGACATTACGTGGAAGTTTTGGCATATAAAAAGATCTGCATGAAATGGGCCTAAAACTGACAGAATGTATAGGGAATTTCCTAAAAAATTCGATATTTTCAAGTCCGAGTGGGAAGTACACTGTCAGAGCTACAGGAACAGGAAGAAGAAGTTCCGTAAGGAAGTATTCTGTCAGTGATGCTTTTTGCATTAAAATCAATTCTACAAACGTCCTGGGTACGACGTTAAACGGCATCCAACAGCAAGGCCTCTGATCAGGAGGTTTTGAGGAAGCGTGGAACCACTTCTTAATTGCTGGTGTTCCCAGGTCCACCCTGACCCGGGGTGGTAGCTATGGGAAAATAGTGAACTTCCAGGTCTTTTCCAGCACATTGAAACAATGATGTTGCCAACTACACTTTTTTGAAACAATGATGTTGCCAGCTATACGTTTTTGAAACAATGATGTTGCTAACGTTATCCTTAAATTACGTTTGCTAAGTATATATATTTAGTAAATGTATGGAAACTGGATCTGGCATTAAATAACCGATAGTGGTTCATATGCCATAAAACCCCAAACAACCAACCATCAAGTGTATACTATATTTATTTCTAACGCATAGATTTACTATGAAACTATAAAACTATGTACAACATTTCTGTAGTTCAACGCATACATTTGCGTTCAAAATATTTATATGTCATTCGCAGACAGTACTGTTTCGATGTATCACAGCTCCCTACGGAATGCCTCAAGCCCGGATCGAAACCTAACCGATTTGGTGTCAGTCAGAGCTTCTACCACTGAGCGATCTTCACTCGACAGAATGAGTCAGCCAAATCTAGTGTATTGTTTTTACAAACATAAACAAACGCCAAGCAGCCATAGTGCTCCATTCATTTTACTGAAGAGCTTCGCATTTAAGCAAGTGGCCGTTGTTTTTAGAATTAACTTGTCATTAAACAGTGCTCAATTGAAAATATATTTTCAAGAGCTAAATTATATTATTATACATAATTATTATTCTTATACATAATATATAAAATATATATATCCTTTACCTGGAACATGTATTTACTCTGATATTCGCATTTCGAATAATGTCAAATTTTTAGGACACGTCGTATATCTAGCTGAAGGCAGGCAATTGCGTTCCAATCATTTACATTTCGGTATTAAATAACCCATTGGGATGTTGATATGGCGCTAAGCCAAATCAAAGATATAAGCTTATTGTCTCGTGTCGGGAAGGTTGCAAGAATTCAAATATCCGATGCTTCCAAAAACCCAGACAAATGGAAATAAACTTAATGACGTAGAATGGAATTTAAACTCTAAGGATTGTCTTTTTTCAAGTTTTGCTTCCTCCATATCCGTGTGTGTTTGACACTTGGAAATTTCAACATACTGCTATTTCTTCCTACTTGTCTGTGTTTTTCTTCGACCTATTCAAACAAAAAAATAACACCATGACCGGAATTTTAAATGTAACACTCCCAATACTAGAAGTACTTTATACACGTAACAAAACTCCACTCGTTTCGATTGAAACTCATTTAACGATTTACCAAAAGCTCAAATAACCTAATTACAAACTTCAGACCTTGCATTACAAGCTGACCTCGTGGGAGGGGTGGGGGTGAGTAAATACAAATGTGTGGCCGAGACAACCGGGTAAATAAAATATCAATTAGGCCACTGTTTTAATATTTAAATAGACATTAAAATTGCAGTATGAATTTCTGCGATGAGAGATTATTATCATTTACTTGAGTAAAGACTACAGAACTGTCGTCCTGGGTATGACGATAAACTGCATCTGCGTTCTGGGTAAGACGATAAACTACGTCCAACAGAAAGGCTTTTGATCAGGAGGTTTTGAGGAACGTGGAACCACCTCTTAATTGCTGGTGTTCTCAGGTCCACACTGACCCGGTGTGGTAGCACCTGTTAGGGTCCCAGCTATGAGCAAATAGTTAACCCCGAAACTGAGGTAAAAAGCATTATAAAAGTATAAAAATAGGTTTTAATACCAGAAATACTTTGTAAAAAATTATTACCAGAAATAAATTTTTGAAGAAAAACTATTACCAGCAATACGTTTTAGAAAAAAACTATTACCAGCTATACGTTTTAGAAAAAAACTATTACCAGCTATACATTTTTGAGGAAAAAAATATTACCACAAATAGATTTTTGGCAAAACAAAATATTACCACAAATAGATTTTTGGCAAAACAAAATATTACCAGAAAAAAAAAGTTGTCGGCATTAAATAACCCATTGAGGTTGATATGCCGTAAAACACAACAAAACAAACGACTGAGCTGTTATGTAATAGCAGTCCAGTAAATGTATAGTTGGGTTAATTTTGAACAGTCTATATTTCGGCATTTAATAACCCATAGAGGTGTTGATATGCCGTTAAACACAATCAACCAAACCAAATCAAACCCTTGTTCCATGAATCTGTTACAGATGCTAGTATGTTTGGGTAGATATTGGTCACCATTATGTTTTAGGGAATCAACTCTTTGGGTAATATTTACGGTCTCCTGAAACATTTATCCCGGAAATAATACTGGCGGACTCACATTGAGTCCAGGTAAAAAAAATATGAGTAACCATAAATATAGAACAAACGAAAATGCAAAAAGGAATTACATGTGTAGAAAATTGTAACGAAAGGAAGAAAAAAAACATTAAAACAAGTTATAAGAATGTGTGTGAGAGACAGACAGACAGACAGAGAGAGAGAGAGAATATGCGTGTGTGAGAGTTCAAAAGTCAAAGGAGGACCAAAGAAGCGAACGCGCCTTGTCGGCAGCGCTCCTTATCTATGTGCAACTACATCTGAATGCCAGAGCTCAAAAAGATTATTTATTGTATAAATTATACAATAGTGGCACAAGGTCGCGGAGGAGATTATCACTGACTATAGTACATCTAGCTAATCTGATTCACGACCAATTCATTCTTACAACTGATTCAATCACCACAAGAACACATCCTTCCACACCCAACCCGACATAGCTATACGTTTTTGAAAAAAAAAATATTACCAGCTATACATTTTTGAGGAAAATATTAACAGAAATAGATTTTTGACAAAGCAAATATTACCAGAAAAAAAAAGTTGTCGGCATTAAATGACCCATTGAGGTTGATATGCCGTAAACCAAACCAAACCAACATTTACCAAAATACCACATATTCACAGGAATCCTACACAAAAAACCCAATGACATAAAAATTTGATACGGTGACTCTACAGTTACTTGAATGTGAGAAGGTGTTATGCCGTTCTGTAGGGTTCCTGATTTGGGAGAGAAGAGGATAAGTAGATTAGACCATAAATGGCAGATTACGACTCTCAGTCCAAATCGTTGAAAGCCTATTTTAAACGGCTGGTCATCAGGCATTCTGTCGGGACACGTGACTAGAACGAGAGAAATAAGACGGTCAGGTATCTCACGAACACAACCAAAAACTGCTCCGCGCTATCTTACAGTCTGAGAACAGAATGTTCCAAAGGTGACAATATTGTTTGAGGGTGGTGTAATGGTTAGTGGCTAGAAATGAGAAATCGGAGAGGAGTTCGAATCCCAGTGGAGTTCGTCAGTTGCACTTACACGCAAATACATCGGGCAAGGTAGGAATTCATCTAGCCCAGTGTGGTCAAAAAAAAATTGTGGGCGTCCTGGGTAAAACGATAAACTACGTCCAACAGCAAGGCCTCTGATTAGGAGATTTTGAGGAGCGTGGAACCACCACTTAATAGCTGGTGTTCCCAGGCCCGCCCTGACCCAGGGTGGTAGCACCTATTAGCGTTCTAGTTATGGGCAAATAGTTAACCCCCAAACTGGTGTCAAAACACTATGAAAATGTAAAAATATGTTTCATACCAGAAATATTTTGTAAAAAAATTATTACCAGCAATACATTATTACCAGCAATAAAATTCTTTTCGGTCTTAAGTAACCCATTGAGGTTGATATACCGTAAAACAAACCAAATCAAACTAAATATATAGCTGAGGCAACAGACCGGAAATGGTATCAATATTCAATACACCAACGAATGGTAGATTTATACATGTGCAGAATAGCAAATTCAGTTGATCCCATCGGTTTCAAGAAATTTCTTTCGCTAAAAGCTAGTGTATATCCATTGGGAATCCTTTTAAAATTCAACCGCTGTTCATCTGAACCGTCCTGGGTATGACGATAAACTTCGTCCGACAGCAAGGCCTCTGATCAGGAGGTTTTGAGGAGCGTGGAACTACCTCTTAATTGCTGGTGTTCCCAGGTCCACCCTGACCCAGGGTGGTAACACCTGTTAGGGTTCCAGCTATGGGCAAATAGTTAACACCCGAAACTGGGGTAAAAACACCATGGAAGTGTAAAAATAGGTTTAATAGCAGAAATACTATTACCAATAATAAATTTTTGAAGGAAATTAAAAAATATTACTAACAATGAAGAATATGAAAAAATATTACCAGCAATACATTTTTGAAGAAAAGATTTCACTAGAAATAAATTTTTGACAAAACAAAATATTACCAGCAATAAAAATGTCGGCATTAAATAACCCATTGAAGTTGATATGCCGTAAACCAAAACAAACCAAACCAAACACCGTAATGCCGCATCATCCCAGGGGTACCTCCAAAACGCACCCCGTGACATAAAAATTCATGTCGATGTTCCTTCACGGCAATGGCGAAAAATTGTCTTAAAAGATAAACTATGGGTAAATGGGGATCATTAGCTGTGGGGACAAAACTAGCTTTCAGCTTAAATTTCCTGATCCATGTCATTTCAGAACGACCCCTTCATCTTTTGCGGCCTTAAGATATCCACATAGTTGATATACCGCTAAACAAAATCGATCAAACCAAATCACCGTTCTGGTATGACGATAGACTGCATCCGAGTCCTGAGAAAAACGATCCGGAGGTTTTGAGGAGCATGGAACATCTCTTAATTGTTGGTATTCCCACGGTGGCATCACCTGTTAGGGTCCCAGCTATGGGCAAAAAGTTGACTCCCTCCCAAACTGGGTCAAAACACTATGAAAGTGTAAAAATAGGTTTTAATACCAACAATACTTTTTTTGTAAAAAAAAAAACATTATTGCTAGCAATGAATTTTTTTAAGGACAAAATTATTACCAGCAATACATTTTTTTGTAAAAAGTACCTGTTAGGGCCCCAGCTATGGGAAAATAGTTAACCCGCCAAACTGGAGTCAAAACATTATGAATGTGTAAAAATAGGTTTTAATACCAGCTATGTATTTTTGTAAAAATTTCTTACCAGCAATAGATTTTGCGGAAAAACATATTAGCATTAATAAAAATCCTGTCGGCATTAAATAACCCATTGAGGTAATGATATGTCATAAAACGAAACGAAACCATATTAAGATATCCAGTTTCGAGCAACTTTGCCTGGACGACTGACAGGATATGACCGCTGAACTGTATCCGCCTATTTGGCACCATTACACTAAGGTTTCTAGAATTTGCAGATTTTACATAGCCTCTAAGGTGTTTTAATATTTCTTCATTTCTGATTCGATCTCACCAAGACACATTTAGGATTTTGAGAAAACACCTTAAATAGAACATATTTAAGTTGGATGACTCTTGGTGTGGATTTCAAAGTTCGTATGCATATAAGACTGTTGAGAGCGAAATGGTTATATCATTTTAGCTTCACTCTGAGACGCATCTTATTTGAAAACCTGGCAAAATTTTAACTTCATGTCACCAGAATTAGATTGGCATTCTGGTTTTGTTCAACCGATCACTTTTATCTGTCTATATTTCTGAGATGAGGCATTATGCACGCCACACACATTATTCGGACTATTGTCCTCATCTTTGTCGCCATATTTATTACAACGTTTCGGCCGTTGAACGCTCCGGCCATCTTCTGGTGGTTGTAATTACGAACTGAACCCTTTATTTCGCTCACTGGGGTAGACTGTTCTAGTTCCACGTGCCATGTTTTAATGGGTGTCAGTTATTAGTTATATCCTGTTAATTTTCCCTCTGAAAGTTCTCCACTGCCTTAACCGGGTATTGAACTCACACTCTTTGGGTCCTGTCACTGGATCTAACCAACGCCTTTATCCACTGTGCCATGTGTCCTTAAAGCCGAAACGTTGTGATAAATATGGCGACAAAGATGAGGAAAATAGTCCGAATAATGTCAGTGGCGATCACTTTTAGTTTGATGGTCTGCCGTCTAAGAAACCAAGTAGAATTTTCGTCCTGGGTACTACGTTAAAATGCATCCAACAGCAAGGCCTCTGATCAGGAAGTTTTGAGGAAGCGTGGAACCACCTCTTAATTGCTGGTGTTTCCAGGTCCACACTGACCTGGGGTGGTAGCACCTGTTGGGGTCCCAGCTATGGGAAAATAGTGAACTTCCAGGTCTTTTCCAGCACATTGAAACAATGATGTTGCCAACTATACTTTTTTGAAACAATGATGTTGCCAGCTATACGTTTTTGAAACAATGATGTTGCCAACTATACGTTTTTGAAACAATGATGTTGCCAACTATACTTTTTTGAAACAATGATGTTGCCAGCTATACGTTTTTGAAACAATGATGTTGCCAACTATACTTTTTTGAAACAATGATGTTGCCAGCTATACGTTTTTGAAACAATGATGTTGCCAACTATACTTTTTTGAAACAATGATGTTGCCAGCTATACGTTTTTGAAACAATGATGTTGCCAGCTATACGTTTTTGATATATTTAGTAAATACTGGATCTGGCATTAAATAACCCATAGTGGTTGATATGCCATAAAACCCCAAACAACCAAACCAACCAAGTAGAATTTTACAGCCAAATAACAAAAGTGGAGTCTTGTGCCAAGTGGAGAGGACATCTCCCCACGTCCTCTTGGATATGACGATAAACTACATCGGGCAGCAAGGCCTCTGATCGGGAGGTTTTGAGCAGCGTGGAACCACTTAATTTTCGTTATTCCCAAGTCCACCCTGACCCGGGATGAAAGAACCTGTTAGGGTCCCAGCTATGGGACCCTAACAGGTTCTATACCTATAGTATTAGAACCTATTTTTACACTTTCATAGTTTTTGACCCCAATTTGAGTAGTTAACCCTAATAATTGGCGTCAAAACACTATGAAAGTGTAAAAATAGGTTTTAATACTAACAATACATTTTTGTAAAAAAAATTGTTATTAGCAATATATTATTACCAGGTATATATTTTTGGGGAAAATATTACCATCAATAAAAATCTTGTTGGCATTAATTAACCCATTGAGGTTGATATGCCGTAAAACAAACCAATCCAACCTTTCGCAAGCCAACATACGAGGGTCATTCAATAAATAAGTTGAATTTTTCAGTATAAGGACTTCTAACACAGATAGAAGCTTACTCTTTTTTCTTTTCTTTTTTTGTTTTACTTCTTTTTCACATGGATTTAATTTCTTTTACAGATTAAAAAAACAAACTTTGAGAGTTTTGGCGATTAATAAAGATGGCCGACCAAGAAGCATGCTCCAGGATTGAACAGCGGTCAGTTATCAAGTTTTGGTTGCTGAAGGGTGCAAACCAGTTGAAATTCATATGAGAATGTCAACTGTGTATGGTGCCACATGTCAAGAAATGTCTACAAGTGTGCTAAATTGTTTAAAGAAGGACGGAGCAGTGTTGAGAATGAAGACAGGCCTGGGAGGCCTACAGAAGTGAGGTCTCCTGAGGTGCTCGAATCAGTCAATGACCTCATTCAGTCTGACAGAAGGGTGACAGTGGATGACATTGCAAGGACTTTGATCTTATCTGTTGGGACAAACGCAGGGGTCATCAGTCAGGAGTCATCTTGCATCATGACAACGCAAGGCCTCACACAGCAGCCCAAACGGTGCAGACCATCTGGGAACTGCTCCCTCATCCCCCTTACAGCCCAGACCTTGCCCCTTCAGACTTTCACCTGTTTGGTCCCTTGAAAGCGTTCACGAGAGGCACGAAGTTTAAAAGTGACGATGAAGTCAAAAGTGTTGTGAGCGACTGGCTGAGACATCAGTCCAAAGATTTTTACGCTGAGGGAATACGGAAGCTTGTGCACAGATGGGGAAAGTGTGTGACAGTGCTTGGAGACTACGTTGAAAAAAAAGTAAGTTTCTATCTGTATTAGAAGTCCTTATACCGAAAAAATCACCTTATTTATTGAATGTCCCTCGTATATGACTATAAATGTTGAAAACCGTTAATTTATTTAAAATATAATGCATAAATTAATCCCAAACGAAATTAGCCTCCTCCATAATTTACCTAAACATTTCAGTTAACCTGATAAATTTACAAGCGTTCTTAAATTTAAAAAGTTTGAAAAAAATCAAATTTTTACTTTTGTCTGTAAATACTTGTGGTAAATTAATACATTTGCCTTAATAAATTCCACGGCTAAGCTAAATATTCCTTTTGCTTTTATTCAAGTCTGCTCAGTTCGATAAGGTCAGATTGGCAGCTGATATCGAAAACTACTTTTAGTCTGTTGTTAATTGGGGCAAAGGATGGCTTGTTAATTTTACAGCTTGCGAAACTAAACATTTCTCTCCATTAATCACCCGAGAGAACCCCTCTCTGCCTTCCATTTGCATGGCTGATGCTAACCTCCAGGTGATGTGACTCGTTGAGCCTTCTCGGCTAACCTTCTCCGTTGATATGAAATATATATTGAATCCATTGCTAAGTCGGCTACTAAGAAAATCGATTCCCTACATCGTGCGAGACAATTTCGTCTCTCCAGAATCTGTCTTACGTATTTATAAATCCACCATTCGCCCATGCTTAGAATATTACTGCCACATATGGTCTGGTGCCCCTGCTATTTACCTTGAGCTCCTTGATAAAATCTAAAAAAAGAATCAGCAATATTATTGGTCCTGATCTGGCAACTCGGCTTCAGTCGCTTTCGCATTGCCGTAGGGTTGCCACTCTGTGTCTTTTCTATAAATACTTTCATGATAATTGTTCGGATGAGCTCTTCGGCTTTTGATTCTTTAGTTTCTTTTTCAGTCAGTTAACTTAGCTAGGGTATGTACGCTCATTGGCCCCCTTTTATTTCTGTCCCTATTTTTCTTTGAAGTTTAATTCCCCTCCATCGTTAGGCCGTCAGTGATGTCAGATCGCAGGTAGATGCGGGGCGCCTTTCGTTTCGCGTGTGTGTTTTCGTATTTGTGGTTGTGTCTGAATGAGCGCAAGTGCTTGGAGTGAATGGATGTTTTATACTATTATAGTCCTGCATTGATTTCGGACAGTTCACCGATATTTCTGCCACATTTAGTGATTGTGGGGGATTTGATTACTAACATTATTTTGTTTAGTTTTTTGTAAATAATTTTGTTTTCATATTGTAAATACTCATTGGGGCTAGTTTTTAGAATTGTTGTTTTATTCCCCTCCCCCACAGACAATGAATTGTATATATGGGGACTAGTTAGTATTTTCATAGAGACAATGAGGTATTATGGTGAATGTAGCAAGAAAG
>OZ038510.1:19955440-20022940 GCA_964036315.1 Acanthosepion esculentum
AACGTAAAAAAATAAAAAATAAAATCATACCAGCTATATATTTTTTGACGAAAAAATATTACCAGAAATAGATTTTTTTTAATGAAAAAAAAAACCATTACCAGCAATACATTTATGAAGAAAAATATTACCAGCAATAAAAATCTTGTCTCGTCCTGGGTACGACGTTAAACTGTATCCAACAGTAAGGCCTCTGATCAGGAGGTTTTGAGGAAGCGTGGAACCACCTCTTAATTGCTGGTGTTCCCAGGTCTACCCTGACCCGGGGTGGTAGCAACTGTTGGGGTCCCAGCTATGGGAAAATAGTGAACTTCCAGGTCATTTCCGGCACATTGAAACAATGATGTTGCCAGCTATGCGTTTTTGAAACAATGATGTTGCCAGCTATACGTTTTTGAAACAATGATGTTGCCAGCTATGCGTTTTTGAAACAATGATGTTGCCAGCTATACGTTTTTGATATATTTAGTAAATACTGGATCTGGCATTAAGTGACCCATAGTGGTTAATGTGCCATAAAACCCCAAACAAACAAACAAACAAAAAAACAACATTAATAAATACAGTGAGGATTGCAAAAAATTCTAGTAAAACCAAAAAAAAACACCTGTTGTGTTTCTATTATGTCGCAGCCTCTACTACCCGGCGCTAAGATTGAACTCTGAATTATGACACCAAATGCATGAATCTACGCTTTAATCCACTGGGACAATCAGGATTCTAGAATCTGGAGTCATAAACCAAGTTATCTTAAATCCTGCCTCTGTTTGATTGCATTCACATTTTTCTGTTGTTGAAAAACTTAACATTTATTTTGTTTTAAAATCCGACCCTATTATCTCGGACGAAAAAGTTGTTCTAAGCCGAGTCAATCGTCCTGGGTATGACGATAAACTACATCCGCGTCCTGGGTAAGACGATAAACTACGTCCAACAGCAAGGCCTCTGATCAGGAGGTTTTGAGGAGCGTGCAACCATCTCTTAATTGCTGGTGTTCCCAGATTCACCCTGACCAGGAGTGGTAGAACCTGTCAGGGTCCCAGCTATGGTCAAATAGTTAACCCCCCAAACTGGGGTCAAATCACAATGAAAGTATAAAAATAGGTTTTTACCAACAGTATATTTTTTTAAAAAGAAAAATATTACCAGCAATATATTTTTGAAAAATAAATATTACCAGCAATAAAAACCTTGTCATTAAATAACCTATTGAGGTTGATATGCCGTAAAACAAACCAAACAAACCAAATAAGATATGTCAATGATGTCGCAAATCTACGTTATATACTTTAATAGATTAAGTGTGCTAGATTGTAATCCTCTTATAAGGCAGTGAATGCTGCACAATCTTCTCACAGATTAGGAAAAAACTGTGGTTCTACAGAAGGATACTTAAGGAAAATGTTAAATATGGGCCGTCGTGCCAGGAAAAAAAGACGGAGTGTCAAAATTATGTTTTTCCATTGACACTGCATTTATTTTAACTACCGTCACTCATTGGGTAATGATTGTTGTTGTTTTAAAACGCCATGGTTAAAATTGGAATAAAACCTAAAAATACGCTTACGGTCAAATCACGATGAACACACCGGTTATCTTTCGATCACCGAAGTTAAGCATCGGAGAGCCAGGTCAGTACTTAGATGGTGGATCGCTTGGGAACACATTGTACTGTAAGCAGACCTGTACTATCGGGGTAAACTTATTATCGTCCTGGGTATGTGACGATAAACTACATCCGCATCCTGGTTAAGACGATAAACGACTTCCGACAGCAAGACCTTTGATCATGAGGTTGAGAGGAACATGGAACCACCTCTTAATTGCTGGTGTTCTCAGATCCACCCCAACCGGATGTGGCAGCACTTGTCAAGGTCCCAGTTATGGGCAAATAGTTAAAAGAAAGAGGTCAAAACATTATGAAAATAATAGTTTTTTTTTTTTTTGGAAAAATTATTACCACCAGTACATTTTTAAAAAGAAAAATAATAGTAGCAATAAATTTTTGAAAAAATATTACTAGCGATACATTTTTGGAAACAAAAAGATATCATTTTTGGAAAAGAGTATTACCAGCAATAAAAATCTTGTCGCCATTAAATAACCCATTGCGGTTGATATGCCGTAAAACAAACCAAATCTAAAAATATGAAAGTGAATCCATACATTTTCTTTGATTATCTCTCTATATTTCTGAGATGAGGTATTTTACATTATTCGGACTATTGTCCTCATTTTTGTCGCCATGTTTATCACAACGTTTCGGCCGTTGTACGCACCGGCCTTCTTCAGGTGGTTGGAATGTCGAACTGAACCCTTTATTTCGCTCACTTGAGTAGACTGTTCATGTCTAATGGATGTCAGTTATCTCCTGTTAATTTTGAAAGTTCCCCACTGCCTTAACCAGGTATTGAACTCACACTCTTTGGGTCCTGTTACTGGCTCTAACGCCTTTATCCACTGTGCCATGTCTTTTTCTTTGATCTTGAGAATTGGCAGCAAAAATAATAAACGCTATTTGTTTAATAAATTGTTTATTGGAATGGTTGTCAAAACATCGGCTAATTATCAAACGATTCGAACTTTATAAAATGGTAAATATTAAGGATTTTCTTATAGTTGTCTCACATATTTTAATAATTTAGGAAATGCTTATAAATTTATGAATAATTTTTCATATTTGTTTCTTTATAAATTAGTAAATGATAAATATTGCATTTCATTAGTTTTAATAGAACTTTATTAGTTTTTAGAATGTTGTAAATATGAAAGTAATATTTAATATTTTTGTAAGTTCTCAAGAAAAAATGTATAAATTCACTTTCATCAATTGTTTAGGTTTTATTACAACTCTAATGATCGTTTTTAAAACAATTGCTTGTCCTGGGTATGACGATAAACTACATCCAACAGCAAGGCCTTCGATCAGGAGGTTTTGAGGAGCGTGGAACCACATCTTAATTGCTGGTGTTCTCAGATCCACCCTGACCCTGGGTAGTAACACCAGTTAGGATCCCAGCTATGGGCAATTAGTTGATCCCCCCGTCAAAAAAAAACTGGTGTCAAAATACTATGAAAGTGTAAACATAGGTCTTAATACCAGCAATACATTTTCGTAAAAAAATATTACTAACAATAAAAATCTTGTCGGCATTAAATAAACCATTGAGGTAAAAACAAACCGTAAAACAAACCATCCAAACCACCTCTTAATTGCTGGTGTTCCCAGGTCCACCCTGACCCGGGGTGGTAGCCCTTGTCAGGGTCCCAGCTGTGGGCAAATAATTAACCCTCCAAAAGTGGTCAAAACACTATGGAAGTATAAAAATAGGTTTTAATGCCAACAATACTTTTTTGAAAAAAATATTACCAGCAATATATATTTTTTTTAAAATATTACTAGCAATATATATATAATTTGGAAAAAAATTACTAGGAATATATTTTTGAAAAATAAATATTACCAGCAATAAGAATCTTGTTGGCATTAAATAACCCATTGAGCATCGGAGAGCCAGGTCAGTACTTAGATGGTGGATCGCTTGGGAACACATTGTACTGTAAGCAGACCTGTACTATCGGGGTAAACTTATTATCGTCCTGGGTATGTGACGATAAACTACATCCGCATCCTGGTTAAGACGATAAACGACTTCCGACAGCAAGACCTTTGATCATGAGGTTGAGAGGAAAAACAAAACAAATGACGTTTTGTTTTTTTTTTGTTTTCTTTTTGAGTGTTTGTTTGTTTTGTTTTTTGGTGGGAGGTTGGGAGCACGAAAGGCCATGTTTGTCAGAAAAATGATTAAAAAACCCTTCTACTCAGAATCATACACAGACTGAGCTGAACTTTCAAGATGAAAGAAGGCTTGGAAAACTTAACCCTCACAGGGCATATTGAAGGGCAAGGTAGATAGTGGATAGCAAAGTGGGTGACTTGGTAAACGGAGAAAAACTACCGATACAAGTACAGTGTAACCCGGATATAAGAGAGTTGTCGGGCCGGAGAAGAAGTCTCTTATACCCGGGTTTGGTCTATTTTGTTTAGGTAAGTATGGCTCTAATTTGGGACCAGATAAAATCTCTCTTATATCCGGGTTTCTCTTATATCCGGGTTACCCTGTAATAGGAAGTTTTGGGGAGCCATGACCGCCCATGTCCTGAATGGACTCGGCACATAGCTGTTAATGGTTTTTTGTTTTTTTTTATTCTTAAATTTTCATATCTATGAAAATACTTGCACACTCCACTGGGCTTGGCTTAGTCTTGCCGTTCGTGGCAATTGTTGTTAATTTTTCTAACAAAAAGACGCTCCTATTAACTGTAATGATCCATAAAAAAAAAACTTGAAAAAAAAACAACTTATGGGCGGAGCTGAAAACTCGTATTAAATAGTGAAACTATTTTTTTCCAAAATGAAACTTGAATCTTTTTAACCAATGAATGTGAATTAATATTTTACATTTAACAATTCAGGGGAAAACACACTATGAATTGTGGGGGAAACCCATTAACTTCTTCAGGGGCTTTCATAAAGTAACTCGCAAGTTAAAAAAAACTGTCAAAGACTCTTGTCAAGCAGAAGGAGTTACATTTGAAAGGGAACAAAGACTCCTCTTCTTTCAGGAACAGAAAGGTCAGAAAAAATGCTTTATATTTCTATAATTTCGTCCCTAAATTACTTTCTCCATTTTTCTAAATTCAATGAAAAACATGAATTTCATGAGGAATAATTTCAACAAGTAAATTTAAATCTTTTTAGACTTTTCAATATTTTATCTTCTCGTTTTCTCGTTAAACTATTGAATAATTATTTAATATGCAGAGATTTAATATGCAGAGATGCACAAAAATACTATCAGTACTTAATTTTTTCAAATAGTGTCTGCGTGGGAGTGAAATTGGATTGACTCATTGATGATTTTTTTTTTTTTTTTACGGTTTATCAACCTTTTGCGGGTTATTTAAAGCCAGAAAATACTTTTAGATTGTAATATTTTTGTATGACAATAATTAGCGATACTAATTAACCCATAGCTGGGGGAGAAGAGATAGATTCGTGGCTTTCCCAATGGTATTTGCGCGTAGGGGAATATAACGAACCAGACGGGAATTGAAACTCGGTACCTCAATTAACAACACCGAGTCATTATTAATACACCACCCGCACTTCCAAGCTTACAACACCTAGTATTCCCATCTAAGTACTGTCCAGGCTCGTCGTTGCTTAACTTCAGTGATCGTACGGGAACCGGTGTTTCAACGTGATATGGCTGTGAGTGAAGTTCTTGGTAACATTAAAATGTTTTTGTTTTATCGTTTATACTTTTGTAATTATTTTTTTCTACACTTTTTAAGTGAGGAATTATTATTATTATTATTATTATTATTATTATTATTATCATTATTTGTGTATCTTATGTCTCCTGCTTTGTATCATGTAGAGCTGGGTCCAAATTATGGTCCTTAGGCCCTATACCAGTCGTGTAATTAATAGGACTTTTCTTAGTATATGGGATGTTCCTACTAGGACGATCTTCTGGGCAACTTGTATGTTGATGTTACATGGGACACTGTTAGTAAAATTGTCCATTCCTTTTCGTACGAGACCTAGAGCTCTAATCTAAAATTATTTCTAAAACCAAAAACATTCTCTCTTTCTTTGGTTTTAGAATACAAAAAAAAAAACATTAATATCTTACAGCTAAAAAAGATTTAGTTTTATTTTCACATCTCTTTATTGTGGAGCAAAATCGCCAAAATGAAATTTTCGGCTTGTGTTTGGGAATAAATTTGTAGGTGTATTCGACGGTATGGTAAATGTTTAAGACAATTTGGGAAGCTTTTTTTATTAGGAATTTATTACAGGAAATATCAAGTTTTACAGAAACATTGACATTTATGTATTTAGTTACATAACAAATAAATAAAAATATAAATTTTGATGCTATATTCGATTTGTTGCTAGGTATTTTTCATTTTCTCTTTTGTTATTGGCAGCATTTTAGAATACTTTGGCTGCAATGCTAAGTTTCCTAAGTTGAACAAACTGGGGTTATTTCGTTTACGCTTTGTTACCTCTCTTTTCCATTGTTATTTTTTAGATCGCTTTCTTCCAGTCATTTTGATGAGCAATAGGAAAATTCTGAAATTTAGAATGATCTTCCCCCATTTCGAAAATAAAGCCTGTAAAAAGGAATATTTTAAATTAATATACGACGAAAAATAATACACTTACTAATTTCGCTATAATTATGTAACAATAATGTAATGATATTCCACAGACAAATCTACGGTTTATGGTACCTCATCTCATAGCAAGGTTACGAACTATAAACCTAAACTGATCTTGTAATATTGTGTAATCGGCTCTAATTTTTTGTAAAAAAAAACTTGGATATGTTATAATGAATAATTTGCAGTGAAAAAAATGCAACTTTCGATTTTTTGTTGAATACACCCGACCTCTACCAAACGCATTATATATAGTATGTACATGAACTGTAGGTGTTATGTTTTGGTATATAAACCCATGTCTTTAACATACATTATGTTGACGGTTTCACTGTTTTCAAATAGCTTTCTTATATTGATTTCCTTATAGTATTTGTTTTGCAGGTGTTTTGTTATTATTATTATTTACAGTTCGTCCTGGGTATGACGATAAACTGCATCCGCGTCCTGGGTAAGACGATAAACTACGACCAGCAGCAAGGCCTCTGATCAGGAGGTTTTGAGGAGCGTGGAACCACCTCTTAATTGCTGGTGTTCCCAGATTCACCTTGACCCGGCGTGATAGCACCTATTTTAATACCAGAAATACTTTGTGAAAAAAAAAATATGACCAGCTATACATTTTTTTAAAAAAATTACCAGCGATAAATATTTGAAGAAATAAATATTACTAGAAATAGGCTTTTTATAGGTAAAATATTAACAGAAATAGATTTTTTGTAGGTAAAATATTACCAGAAATAGATTTTTTGTAGGTAAAATATTACCAGAAATAGTTTCGAAAAAAAAATGTTAACAAAAATAAAAATTTTGTCGGCATTAAATAAGCCATTGAGGTTGATATACCGTAAAACAAGAAACTAACGAAACCATTTATTTACAGTAATGTTCATCGTGTACAAGGCCCGGGACGACTCGAGATAGAGATTTACGTTGTACGGATAGGAGGGGAAGATAACGATTAACCCTAGATTTGAACAGTGATTGTAGTGATCAAGGAAGCATCATCTTGGGAGTCGATTCCACAGAGCTCGTGCTTCACCGGAACAAACTCTTCGAGTGAAACCTACTTCTCGTTGATGAAATACGGACTACAATTATTTATTACAAATTCCACCCTCACTGGGTGCCCCACAAAGCGAACGCGTTCTAGTAGTAGTTTTGAAGTCAACCAAAACACTACTCAACGATGTCTGGACACGCGAAGTTTAGATGCTTTTGTTTAGTGAACCAATTTCTTGTCGCCGAAACACGTTGATGTTTCTAGTTTATGAATACGCTTGAGCCGATATATGGCGTGCGTCACTGTGGAATTCACTTCCTTGTGTGCTTGTCAAACTCTCGGCCTCCGGGTAGAGAGGAACCCAGACGAGGCTAGGCCGAAGGGTAGTGTTTCGTCTGGGGTAGGTAGACAAGTACCCGACCCATTTTGTACGGGGAATTTTTGACCGAGCCTACGGGCTCGAATACCCCACAATAAACTTGGCCTTGTGTAACATCCGACCGCATGAGGCAGTAAGTGAATATTGTCACACTTGGTATCACAAATACTGAGAGGGAAACAGAAAAAAAAGGAGGAGCGTAGAAAGTAAAGCAGAAAGATAGAGAGGTAGAGAAGCAAAGATAGAGTATGGCACAATTATTGACGGGGGGTTAAATAAATTTGGTTTATTTTGTTTTACGGTTTATCAACCTCAATGGGTTATTTAATGTCGAAAACATTTTTTTTATTGCTGGTAATATATTTTTTTGTCAAAAACCTGTTTCTGGTACAATTTTTCCTTAAAATTGTATTGCTGGTAATAATTTTTTTTAAAAAGTATTTCTGGTAATAGTTAACTATTTGCCCATACCTGAGACCCTAACAGGTGCTACCACCCTGGGTCAGGGTGGACCTGGGAACACCAGCAATTAAGAGGTAGTTCCATGCTCCTCGAAACCTCCTGATCAGAGGCCTTGCTACTGGATGTAGTTTATCGTCTTACCCTGGACGTGGATGTAGTTTAACGTCTCACCCAGGACGATATTGACGGGGTCATCTTATCTGAAGACAATTGTTTGTAGTAAAGATTACGTCATGTGATCTGTTGAGGACAAATTCGCCCCTGAACTGCGAGTGTCCTTTTGAAATTAAAATCTTTCTTTTTCTTTTTTATTTAATATCTTCGGTAATTTGTTACAGGGTGAGGCAACCCAGACTGTTGAGCATCTGAGAGGGGGGGGGAACAAAGATAGGGGGGCATAGAGAGCAAGATAGAAAGCTAGTGAAGGATATAGAGAGACAAGACGAGAGAGCGACACAGAAAGGGATTAGAGTTGGGGGGCGCATCTTAAATATAAACAGTTGTTTGAATTCGTCTCTGACCTGCAAGAGACATTTTGAACTTTTTTTTTTAATATTATTTTTAAAATCTTTGCGAACTTCTTACAGACGAAAGAAACCTAGATTGTTAAATGTCCGGTAAGAAACAGAAAGTCAGAAGAGAGAGTAAGAGGGACGTGGCGGGAAAATAGTATAACACAGATAGGATTTTGAAAGGGGTCATCTTAGATAAAGGCAGCTGTTTGCAATAGGGGGGGGGTGTCGTGACCTAACGATCTGTTGAGGTCATTTCAGTACTTTTAAGAGTTACAGAGTGCAACATTAAATCATTTATTAGGTTGGTTCAAAAATAATGTCGTTTTTTGACTGAAGTTGAACGTCAAAAAACGACATTATTTTTACACCAACCTAATAATTTACGTCCTAGGTACGACGATAAACTACATCCGCGTGCTGGGTATGACGATAAACTACGTCCAACAGAAAGGCCTCTGATCAGGAGGTTTTTAATTGCTGGTGTTCCCAGGTCCACCCTTACCCGGGGTGGTAGCATCTGTTGGGGTCCCAGCTATGGGCAAATAGTTAACCCTGAAACTCAGGTAAAAAGCATTATAAAAGTGTAAAAAATAAAAATAGGTTTTAATACCAGAAATATTTTGTAAAAAATTATTACCAGAAATAAGTTTTTAAAAAACTATTGCCAGCAATACGTTTTTGAAAGAAAAAATAACTGTTACCAGCAGTATGTTTTTGGAAATAATATTACCAAAAAAAATATTTCCAGAAATAGATTTTTGAAAAAACCAAAATATTACCAGAAAAAGAAAAATGTTGTCGGCCTTAAATGACTCATTGAGGTGTTGATATGCCATAAATCAAACCAAAACATTTATTATTAGTAAACCTATGTAAATTATACAGATCCGGCTAGTTTCTATGACAACACACACTCGTGTTTCATTTCTTCCTTAACCTGATCGGTTTCTTCTAAATATACACCGTTCTGGGCAAGACGATAAATTACAGTCGGCGACCTGGGCAAGACGATAAACTATTTGCAAGAGCAGAGCCTTTGTTCAGGCGGTTTTAAGGAGCGTGGAATCACCTCTTAATTGCTTGTGTTTCTAGGTCCACCCTGATCCGAGGTGGTAGCATTTGTTAGGCTCACAGCTATGGGCAAATAGTTACCACCCTCCAAGAGGTCAAAAAAGTATAAAAAATAGGTTTTAATACCAGCAATACTTTTTTTGAAAAATAATCTATACATTTTTTTGAAAAAAATATTACCAGCAATAAAAAATCTTATCGGTATTAAATAAAACCATTGAGGTTGACCGTCCTGGGTATGACGATAAACTACATCCGCGTCCAGAGTAAGACGATAAACTACGTCCAACAGAAAGGCCTCTGATCAGGAGGCTTTGAGGAACGTGGAACTACTTAATTGCTGGGGTTCCCAGGTCCACCCTGACCCGGGGTGGTAGCACCTATTAGGGTCTCTGCTATGGGCAAATAGTTAACACCTGAAACTGGGGTAAAAACACCATGGAAGTGTAAAAATAGGTTTTAATACCAGAAATACTTTGTAAAAAATTATTACCATGAAAAAATTTTTGAAGAAGAAAAACTATTACCAGCAATACTTTTTTGGGGAAAAAATATTACCAGTAATACATTTTTTAAATTTTATTACCAGCGATACACTTTTGAGGAAAAAAATATTACCAGAAATAGATTTTTGACAAAACAAAAATATTACCAGGAAAAAAAAGTTGTCAGCATTAAATGACTCATTGAGGTGTTAATATGCCATAAAACAAACCATACCAAACATTGAGGTTGATATAACTTAAAATAAATCAAAGAAGAATTGATTCGTGCTAAGAATCTATGAAGTAAATGTTCGATTTAAAATGCCTGACGATAAAATGGATTTGAACTTAGTCCCTCTTTAACCCGTTGACGTCCTGAGATCAGTTATGAAATCAAACTTCAACTATACAGGTTGTCCATAAATTTCGTGTGCACTTTAAAAAATTTATAACTTTATTTGTATTTGCGATAGAAATAATCTGTAAAAAATGTTATAAAGTTTAATGTATCTAGTTTTAAGTATAGCTAAAATAACTAATGTGATTTCAGGCATTACTGTAAATCAGTTAGCAAATGTTTTCCGTGAACTGCAAAATCGTATTACCCTTTGTATTGCTAATGATGGAGGACATGTGGAAACTTAAATAAAATTTCAATAAAACTTTTAAAAAATATAGATTTACTTCTTTCTAATCCTTTTTACAAATTATTTCTATCGCAAATACAAATAGTTATAAATTAGTTACAAATAGTTATAAATACAGGGTGTCCATAAAGTGCACACGGACTTTATGGACACCCTGTATAATAGCTAATTTCGGAAATAAAATAATTTATGAGTTGGGTATATAGCTTCAACTGAAGTCTTAACATAGTTTTTGCGTTATAAGTATCACTGCAAATAAACTCGTTATTGGCGCTCGAAGTTGAAAATGTATCGGAAAATGGTAAAGACAAGATAACTCATCGAAGGCATCATTAAGCAAACGAACGTAATTTTAACCCTTTGAGCCCCTGTGTTGCTGAAGAATTTTAACCCTACAAATTTCAACACTTTCTTCTTTTTCATCTTCTTTGTGCCTTGTCCCTTCAGGACATTAGCGATCATGGCTCTCCACAATTTCCTGTCCTTTGTAGCTTTTAATAAAATTTGTCTTTTCCTTATCTCTCCTAAACCTTGTTCTGCAAATACATTTGCACAAACTCATTCTTCTTTCAGGATGTAGGCAATCATGGCTCTCCACAATTTCCTATGCTTTGTAGCTCTTAAGCCTTTGAGCCCTGTATTGCTGAACAATTTTAACCATTCTGTCTGAGCTCCCAAGTCAAAATTCGCTAATAATTGGTATGTAATGTTTCACGGTAGATATAAAAATAGTTACAAGTGTTTACCCACCATTCAACCGGTGACTGGACATTAAGTCATTTTGCTCTACCACTGTTCAGCTGGTGGCTGGACATTAAGTCATTTTTCTCTACTACTGGTAAAGCAGTGGTCAGGCTTAAAGTGTTAATAAATTTTGTCAATTTGTTATCTCACCTAAACCTTGTTTTGCCATCCATTTTCTCAAACTCACTAAGTATTTTATATGTTGTTTTCCCCTGTCCCTGTTGCCTTCAATCTGTCCTGTGAGTATCTAATTTTCCAAACCTTCTTTCCTCATTATGTGCCCTAGAAATTTTAACTCGCTCTTTCTGATATTAAATATGTCTTCTTTAGGATGATGTCAATTGCAGATTTTATTAAAGCCTCACTTACTGTTTACCACTTTGAGTTTCCATTCTCATTTTGTTCATTGTATTTGCTTTATATTCCTAAATGTCTCGGAAGTGTTTTAACAAAGGACACAACATGTGACACTGAAATCTGATGACACATTATGATAGTGAAAGATGCCTTCCAAAATCTAAGCCAGGTATAAAGAAACAGGAAAATTTTGTTAGAAACATAGAAAAGAGTAGCGGACATAATATCTGTCCTACTATAATGGCAGTAAATGCTGGACAGTTTTCTGAAGGATGAAGAAGTCTTTAAGCAAGGAAATGTGGTTCTGCAGAAAGGTAAGGAGAACACGATGGAGAGGCTTAGAAAATTCGAGACATATTGAAGGCAAGAGGGAAAACAATTTGTTAGTCATGAATTTATAAACTTTTACTAACCTTTTTGAGTCCTACGTTCCCGAACAATTTTAACCCCTCTGTCTTAGCTCCCGAGTCAAAATTCGCTAATAATTGGTATGTCATTTTTCACGGTAGATATAAAAATAGTTACTAGTGTTTACTCACCATTCAACCGGTGACTGGAAATTAAGTCATGTTTCTCTACCACCGCTAAAGTGATGGTCAGGGCTCAAAGAAAAAAAAACCCACATAGGTGAAGAAGGGACTTGAAGCAACAGAAATGTGGTTCTACAGAAGGATGCTGATAATCTCATAGGTCGAGCAACGACGAAGTTCTAGATACAATGACATAAAACATACACACATCTAGTAACGATGCCAACACAAATATGTATTTGTACAAAAGTAGAGTATCATCTACCATGTATTCTATTGTGAAAGCAGAATAATATTTATCATTTTTATTACTTCAAAGCTCTCAAAAAAATTAAATTTCGGTATTATGCCGTTAAACTCATAATGAAAATGTAATCATTCAAAATAGGATTCACGTTCTTCTTCTTCTTCTTCCTGTCTGGTTTGTAGTATTTAATCTCTGCTAGACCAGAAGGAAATAAATCGGACAGTGGGGGGCGGGGGGAATTGTTAAAGGATTTACGTTTCTACTGGTACGTAACACGACATGCGTTGTCGTCATTTCAAAACAATTTTTTTTTGCTTTCTCTTTTTTTTCTTTCTCTTATTTCTTTCTCTTTTTCCTTTCTCTTTTTTCTTTCTCTTTTTTCCTTTTTTCTCTTTTTTCTTTCTCTTTTTTCTTTTTTCTTTCTCTTTTTTCTTTTTTCTTTTTTGTTTTTCTCTTTTTTTCTTTCTCTTTTTTCTTTCTCTTTTTTCCTTTCTTTTTTCTCTTTTTTCTTTCTCTTTTTTCTTTTTTTCTTTCTCTTTTTTCTTTTTTGTTTTTCTCTTTTTTCTTTCTCTTTTTTCTTTCTCTTTTTTCCTTTCTTTTTTCTCTTTTTTCTTTCTCTTTTTTCTTTTTTCTTTCTCTTTTTTCTTTTTTGTTTTTCTCTTATTTCTTTCTCTTTTTTTCCTTTCTCTTTTTTCTTTCTCTTTTTTCTTTTTTTCTTTCTCTTTTTTCTTTTTTGTTTTTCTCTTTTTTCTTTCTCTTTTTTCTTTCTCTTTTTTCCTTTCTTTTTTCTCTTTTTTCTTTCTCTTTTTTCTTTTTTTCTTTCTCTTTTTTCTTTTTTGTTTTTCTCTTTTTTCTTTCTCTTTTTTCCTTTCTTTTTTCTCTTTTTTCTTTCTCTTTTTTCTTTTTTTCTTTCTCTTTTTTCTTTTTCTCTTTTTTCTTTCTCTTTTTTCTTTCTCTTTTTTTCTTCCTCTTTTTTTAATAGTCCACTTGTCTATTTATGAAATCAAATCTCAATTTATGGCTGATTATAAAATATCAGTGACCCATATATATATATATATATATATATATATATATATATATATATATATATTGTGTGTGTATTTAGACAGCAATTTTTCATTGATGCATGTTTCATTAAATAATATAGACAAGTTTTGTCTATTTATTTTAAGTAAGTTCCTTTCATATTGTCTGATAAGCTTAATAGTATTATCATTGAAAGACGAAAGGAAATCACCATATTGATACATGTTTAAATCCAATCTAAACATTCGGCTTACATAAGCCATTATCAAAGATGACAATTACATTTCAATATATTAAAAAATACACGAACGAAACAATAATGATGGTTTGTTTTTGTTGTATGAAAATTTTCAAAGCAACGACAAACTCGTGTATACGAGACGCGGAAGCGAAAATCGTATCGCAGCTCGTGACGTCACATATGACCATGCGAGAGTGAAAACGAGAAGTATTAAATATGGGAAGCCGTTGGTATAAACCAATGTCTTCTGTTATCAATTATAGGCATTTAAGAATATTTATGGAGATTTCATAGTTTATTTTGTTCAGGTTAGGTTTCAACTGTTTTATCTATATAGCTTCAAGAATTTCAAGTTTTTGTTTATTGCACACAATTCCGGAAAATCCTCGTTGAAAACACAACTATACTTAAACATGAAAACAAACAAAAACTAAAAATTCTTGAACCTAACCTGAACAAAGTAAACTATGAAATCTCCACAAATATTCTTAAATGCCTATAATTAATAACAGAAGCCCATACTTAATACTTCTCGTTTTCACTCTCATGTGGTCATGTGTGACGTCACGAGCTGCGATGCGATTTTCGCTTCCGCGTCTCGTAGACACGAGTTTGTTTTTGTTGCATGAAAAATTCAAAGCAACAACAGGCTATCATTATTGCTTTGTCCGTGTATTGTTTGATATATTGAAATGTAATTGTCATCTTTGATAACTTTTGAAACTTGTCTATATTATTTAATGTAGGTATGTCCAATATTTCGCTAAAAAGTGGTATACCTTGACGACAAAAGGTCCCCAAATTGATAAAACAATTTTTAACGTTTAAATATTTATGTTGTTATTAAAGAGGAAAGACCAAAGTATTTTCTGAATATTTTTTCAGATTTTTTAATCCTTCCTATAAATGTTAAAAATTTTATTAAAAAATCTTGTTTTTTTTTCGAGTCAAAAAATTTCGTAAAATCGAACTTATCGACATTTCTGTCGGAAAGATCATAGTTTGTTAGTTAAAAAAATCATGAAAAATCAATTACACCGTTTTCTTTTGTTATCTTAGGAAATTTAGAATGATTAAAGTATACTTAATGTAATTTGAAAGAAACATTACTTACATTTTTAGCAGAACATTTTTTAAGAGAGATATTTCCAACCAGGGTGGTCTATTTTGAGTCATTTTTGACAGGCGTTAATTGATGTACGTCAATATATTCACAACTTACGGCACGGAAATTTATTGGACGGTAGCACCAAAGTGATATAATTCGTTCTAATTTTAAGTGAATCTGGTTAGTAGATTTTTTTTAAAAAAATTCACTTTCAAATTTTTTTTTTTTTTACCTTACGTTTGAGGAAGAATTCTGCACTGAAAATAACATTTAAATTATGAAAGAAAATCAAATTTTACAAGTAAAAATAAAACAGTAAAAAAAATACATTTTTTTAAATTGAGGTTTATTATTTCAGTCATGAAATATTTTTCTGAGAATATAAAAATTACATGAAACACCATTAATTGAAACGGGTTAACTTAATGAAATGAGATTTTATTTCTTTTTTATTAAGGCAGATTTTTTTTCTATTTATTAATAATTATATGGCAGTAATATGAGTTTTATTTTATTTATTAATAAAATTAACATGCTATGTTGGTTTTGTTTTGACTCAACAAGTATTTTTTAGTTTGAGTAGTAGCGAGCTAACTCCAGAAAATTTAAACTCCAAAAATCGTTTTAATTGATAATTTGTCGTGTGGATAATAATTCCAAAGTAATGTACAATGAATTTATGCATTCGATTTCAAACTTGAAAATTTGGGTGGACTTCCAAGGGCGTTTTTTTTTTTGTAATTGTAAATAGTCGATATTTTCTTTTATCCCACTCTATTCGATTATATTTGAATAGAAAAAGAAAAAAATTGAAAATAATACGACGATATTCAGAAAACTTGACAAGCGTTGTTTTCTTGTTACTGAACGAATCAAAGCCATTTCTGAAGTAAAAAAAAACTTGCTTCTATCAAAGGAAACTACTCATGTGACATTATTTCAACAATGTGCATCCGTACTTTCGTTGTAGACGATTTTAAATACAATTTTGGAATATTAAAAATTATTTTTAAAATAATTATGGTTGTCAGATTTTAATAAGCTTTCAAATTTATGATCTTTAAAAAGTAGAGAACATAATATATCATTTCCATAAGGTTGCAGAAAGAACTTAATGTATAAATATATAACAACCTTTTGTCATATTGTGTATTTAAAATTGAAAAAGAAAAGAAAATTAATGTAAAAATTCATTGTTCATCAAAAAATTTTTTTCTTTCAGATAATAATTACCTTCGTATATATTATTCAGAAAAGCCATTAAAAACTTTCTTAATTAAATATTGTCTTAGTTTTATTGGGTTTTGTATTTTTACAATTGAGGTAAAAGTTTGGACAATTTCGGACATTTTTTTAATAAAAAAATCGATGATTTAGATTTTTCAGAGTTTTGTGCATTTAATTAAAAAAAAAATTCAGGTTGCAAATAAATTTTTTTTGTGTTTTCATAAAATTAAGTTCGAGGGGGGTAACAGATATAAAAAAAAAATATTTATACCATGACTTTCAAAGAGACAAACATTTCTAAAATAAGTTCATTCATTTCTGAATAAGTTCTGAAGTTTTCATTAAAATCCAACAAGTAGTTAATTTTTACAAGAATTTCGAAATTAATGTGTCTTTCAACTGACAAAAAAACAACTAAAAAAAAACGCTAAAATGGCCAAAATTGGACATACCTAATTTAATGAAACATTCATTAATATATATATATATATTTAATTTATTTATTTGGATGGGTAAAACTTTGCAATGTCATTGTTTTTCCAGTCACGAAGAAATTTTCATTATTGTTTACACGGTGACTATCGTCCTTATCTTTGTTGTTAATGGACGGACAGCGCAAATAACGAAGGCTGCCCGAAATGAAACCCTTGATAATAGTTTTAGGATCCTTTATGTAGACCTGAAAAGTGATATAGACAGTTTCATTAAGCGAAAGAGAATGCCGGATAACGCAAATCACAATGGCTGCCCGAAATGAAACCCTTGATAATAGTTTTAGGATCCCTTATGCGGGCCTGAAAAGTTATAGAGACAGTTTCATTAAGCAGAAGAGATGGACGGACAAGGCAAATAACAAGCTTTGTTCAATCAAAGCGGTCTTTGGTGAATGAAGACTTGTGTTTAGGAAGAAAGGCTGAATTAACGTTGCCTCAGCTGCACACAGGACACACATACGTCACCCATTCACACTTGTTGAAGAATGCCATTCAAACAACATGTACAATAAACCAAATTGTACTCAGGGTGAAAACACATTTTAACTGAATGAATTCACTTGGCACCTGAGAGACATAAATACTAGAAGGAAACCAACACAAGAAAACTATTTGAAAACCGTCAAAATAATGCCCTACCTTAAAGATGTAGGTTTATACCAAAACATATAACATGTACAATATATCATGTACATACTATATATATATATATATATATATATATATATATATATATATATATATATATAATGTGTGTGTGATACATACGTCTATCCTGAAATTAAATAACCCGTAAAGATGTTGATATTTATTTTCCGTTGACACTGATATTATTTTAACTACCATCACTCAACGGTAATGTTTATTTTAAAAAGCGATGATTAGAATTGTAATAAATATGATGAAAGTGAATTTGTTCTTGAGAATTGACAATATGGATCTCCCCCCTATTTATTTTCGAGCATTCTCACACTCTCTTCTTTTGCGCAATCTACCCTTCTCTCTTTTTTCGCGTATTCTCTGCCTCTCTTTTTTTCTAGTTCTCCCCCTCTTTCCTGCGTGGCTTCCCTCCATACATCTAATCTTCATATCGCCAAAGAATTTTTCATAATAATCGTTATTTTATTTATTTATTTATTCATTTATTTTTCTTTCTTTTTTAGGAACATTTCTCAAGATGAATGGGACGACATTAAACGAAACAGAAATTTCAGAAATTCTTTCTCGTCTTAACAAGGAACAAGCCATAATTATGATCCCCTCAACAATCCTGGTCATCATCACAATGTCGGTAGGACTTATTGGCAACCTTCTCACCTGTTATGTCTACGGCTTCCGACTGAAGATGACACCAACATACCTCTTCGTTGTCATGCTGGCCGTAGTCGATTTGATTACCTGTGCCATTATCACACCTGGAAGAATCGTTCAGAATGTCGTTCCATTGATGACCACATGGGACGGTATGTGTAAGAACCACATGGTTTTATCGGTTTTCACTGGCCTCGCTACTTGTGGATTTCTCGTAGCAATCGCCATCGACCGATACAGAAGAATGTGCAGCCCCCTCAAGACTCAGATTTCCATGAAGGGTGCAAAAATCATAACTGTAGCTATCTGTTTATTTTGCGCAATACAGGGAGGTATTGTAACTCTCTATTACGGGAGTGTGAGAAAGCCTACGACGAACCCCAATGTGTTCGGTCAGTCTTGTTCTGCGAAGATAATGAAGAAGGTGAATTATTACCAATTGGGATTTTTTGCTTTTTACCTGCTCATCACAATATCCACCATATTTCTGCTGGTCGGGTTGTATTCGGTCGTGTTGCACACTATGAAAAAGATTGTCAATAAAAACAAGACAGTGGTTTCGCAACCTCCACCTAAAACAGAAATCTTCCGTAAAAGACTTAGCAATGCAGTCATTCAAATGAAGTTGAAACCTGATCCAAGTAGTACCAGCAGTAACATGAGTACAACCACTAATTGTAGTAGTACAAACACACTGGAGGAAATAGTGACCGACATTGAAGAAAACGCATCGTCCGTTAGCTCTGTTCAGCAGTCTTCCTCTTCAGGTGTCTCTTCGGGAATGTCGTCCGGTGACAGTGAGCGTCCAGCTGCACGCAATGATTTGGCAAAGAAAGAGACGCGAACCCGAAGCCTCAAGAGAGCAGAGGATAACATGAAAAGACTGAACCGTACGACTGTGACGATGATGATGATAACAGCAGTGTTCGTGGTGACATATATTCCGAGTGTGTCCGCGATGATGGTGAACGCAGCCGTGAAAGCTGAACAAAAAATGGGAATAGCCGCCGCCATCTTTTATTGGTTAGCCAGACATACTTTCTACATCAGCGCGTGTCTAAATCCAGTCATTTACGGCTACAGGAATCAGAACTTCATGGACGAAATCCGGCTACTTTTTCGCAAATTCAAATAATTTTTTTTTTATTAAAAAAAAAAGAAAAAAGAAAAGCTTCTTTTAATGCAAGAGAAGCAATCCCTCAAATAGTTTCTTTGGGGAAATTTAATATTTTGATAATTCTGTCTAGATTGCTTTGTCGTGGAACTTCGCTTCGTCTGGTTTCATATCTTAAAGAGGAGAGAAAACCACTTATAGCTGTTTAACCTCTACGTTTCCCATTTTTTAATTTCCGTTTTTTTTTAAATTTTCCCCTACCTATAAATAAGAAATAGAAGTCCTTTTTTTTAAATGTTGCCAATATTTTTATTTATGCTTTGAGATCAAAATCCTTCAAACTAGCCTCTGATCAGGAGGTTTTGAGGAGCATGGAACCACCTCTTAATTCCTGGTGTTACCAGGCCCACCCTGACCCGGGGTGGTAGCACCTGTTAGGGTCCCAGCTATGTATAACGATAAACTACATCCGCGTCCTGGGTAAGACGATAAACTAGGTCCAACAGCAAGACCTCTGATAATACGTTTTTGAAAAGAAATATTACCAGCTATACGTTTTTGAAAAAAAAAACTAATATTACCAGCTATACGTTTTTGAAAGAATAATATTACCAGCTTACGTTTTTGAAAAAAAAAATATTACCAGCGAAGGAAAATTATTACCAGAAATAGATTTTTGAAGGAAAAAATATCACCTACAAGGAAAATTTTGTTTGCATTAAATAACCAATAGAGATTGATATGCCGTAAAACAAAAGAAACAAAAAAAAGTTAAATAAAACAGAACAAGATCTTTTAAGATAAAGCTTTATCGAATTGCTAAGACGCTAATCCAAAAACACTTACCAAGAGCCATAAAGAACAAGGTGTTGTCAAGAGGCAACATCGCCCACTTCCTAAAAGGACATGGCACACAGACGAATAATCAGCACAACTGAATGTGATAAATGTCGCCAGTTGATTTATAGATAAACAAGTGTCTGCGTTTGTGGATGGACAACGGATCTTTGCAACAAACTGCGTCCACTCCCCAACCCCGAGCGTCCTGGGTAAGACGATAAACTACATCCGACAGCAAGGCCTCTGACCAGAAGGTTTTGAGGAGCGTGGAACCACATCTTAATTGCTGGTGTTCCCACGGCCACCCTAACCCAGGCTGGTAGCACCTGTTAGGGTCCCAGCTATGGGCAAATAGTTAACACCCAAAATGGGGTCAAAACATTATAAAAGTGTAAAATTAGGTTTTAACACCAGCAATACATCTTGAAAAAAAATTACCAGCAATAAAAATCTTGCCGGCATTAAATAACCTATTGAGGTTGGTATGCCACAAAACAAACCAAAACCAAACCACCACTACCACCACCCGATTATAAGTCCTAGTAGGATCTCCAGCTTCGTTGAGATAGCCTCACTATGGCATTTGAACAGTTGAGTAGTGCATATAATTGCTAAAATATGGAGTCTCCATGAAAAAAATATGTATATTCCGAATAATACAAAATATAAAACTATTAATAATCCAGATATTACAAAGAACTCTTGTATTTTGAAACAATTACATAAATAAACAAGTTGTTTTATTAAATATTTGAATAGGGCAAACTTAACCCGTGGATAAGATGTCGGTATATAACTGAATTTACCGGAAGTCGCATTTCATGAGGTTGAGAAGGTTTTTCAGTAACTTTCGATGTCAGCACGCAACTTAGCAATCTGCATGAAATTTGAACATTATTATTTCCGTTTGTGATTCATTCGGATTCATCGTTCGAATCGAGGCACACTCCACCCCCACGCGAAAGAAAAGTAAAGTCTTTCAAATTAAAAATAGCCAATGATTAATACATTTCTTGTCTTTTTACTTTGCGATACGGCATACGACCATGACAAGTTCGCTTCAACACTTTTGTATTTAACTACATATATGAAATGGACAAAGTCCGACAATTATTTTCAGACATTTTTATGTTTATACATTATTTTATAGATACTAATATTTAAGTAAATGCTCTGTTTATAATAAACAGTATTAACGACATTTACCGGCCTGAATGTCCGAGGAATTTTCATAGAAAATATGAGTCCTCCGACAGGAATCGAACCTGTATCCTATATCCGTCATATATATATATATATATATATATATATATATATATATATATATATATATATATATATATATTATATATATGACGGTTCCATGTAGGATACAGGTTCGTCTTATCATGAGCCTGAAATGCATGCGTCTTGATACCTTAACTTCCAGGAGCAAAAGAGAAAGATTGACTTTCCCGCCTATCGATGTCACGTAACTGTTTTCTATTGACATGAATATTATAATTAGTGTTTATTGCTGTTTTGTTTGGGTCAAGGGGAGATAACTTTTTGTCTCTCGCTGCAGCTGTTTCGCGACTGTGACAGCAAAGCTGAAAGAATCTGGTATTATCCAATGTAGACTTTTTGTTTCTTGAGAGAGACATTCTGCAGTTTGCTTGCTTTTTCTTTTCTTTTCTTTTTTTTACACTAAATCACGGGTTTTACATGACTTTGAATGATACTTCTGAAAGTGATGCTAACATCTCACGATCAAATAAAACAAGTAACCAGAACAACGTGTTCAAATTTTCTTCTTTTTTTTTTAAATTTATTTTTAATATTTAACTCTGACAGGCTGTAAATATCATTGTGGATTTCTTACTCAAACAGAATTTGGGAAAACTGTGACATTTCCTGTGGTATGCTGTTAATAATGATTCGTTTGTGCACTTAATGCAGTATCTAAAGAGGATTTTGTCTTATTGAAAGTTTTAAAAGAAATTACTTAAGCTTCAATATAATTTTCAATATGTATGTGACACTGAATGGGACAACCACATAGCAGAGAATGGTGTGTGATCTTTATTTCAGTTTCAAGGGTTTTGTGTGTTATGCCCAGCGATAAAGTCTGTGAAGTAGTATCTTCAAAGCGGCCACCCACTTGACCGAAAGGAAATAAAATAATAAATTAAAACTTTTGGGCGTCGAGCATTTCAGGTGGTAAATTTATATTATAAGAGTTGAAATTGAGGGAGACCTGGACCGGCCGTTAACAAAAAGTGAAGTTTCGGTACCGTCGCTAGAGTTGCCAGCCGCGCGTCTTGATGTCGAAATGGGTAGAGAGTTAGTAGAAAGAAGAGTTGATCTGTTAGTCTAAGATGTCAGAAGTGGCAGTAATTGTACTAGGTGTCACCTACTTACCTACCTAGCCAGGCTATGCAAGAGAATTCTTTAATTAAACAACGAAATATTACAAAATTTGAGTCTTCATTTATCGCCGCAGCCTTTATTTTTCACCTTTCGACTCTTTGTGGGCCTTCAACGAGCCCTTTCTAATCTTTGATGCACATCGATGCGAACAAGAATAGGGATGCAGCGTGGAGTATAGTCATTGTCCCTCTGAGGAAACGCCCGCCTCTATGTTTGCATACATATATTTCATAAACTTCACTTTTGTTGGGTTTGCCAAATGTATGTGGGCAGCTCTACGAGTAACTGCCGTAGGTACAAATATTCACCTAAGCATTTATAAAAAAAAAAATTAATAAAGAAAAATGACTAGAGAGAATTCAGAATGTCTCAATGACAGATTTATTTTCTAGAAAGAGAAATTGTTAACAAAATGTAGAAACATGTTACATGTCTTCTCTCCGACCCTGAAAAAGAAAGCTATCGCGCACGCACGCACCGCGACCGACGGCTTGCTTCCGCTGCCGCCCACCGCCGCGCCACTCCAGACTGCATCCCTAATGTCAGATGAAACGTTACTACTCTATCGCTATTCCTAATGCAGATGTTCAGACTAGTGACATTATTTAGTCCCACAAGCTAGGAGCCTCCATAATGCCAGATCCACAGTGGCAAAGCTTCTTCCCCAGAACTGTTACTTTGTGGAACAAGCTCCCAGGAGGATGGTTCTCTGGTCACTACAATCTAGGTCTCTTCAAATCCAGGATCCAACAAATATCTATCCTACACTTCTTCCTGCAACAATTTCACTTAGTAACCTTATTTCTTCAGTGGGCCATATATTAGGGGAACACACACACACACACACATATATATATATACATATATATACACAATAAAAACACCTTCAACAGTGATGTGACAGCTAAGTCAACAGTCTTATTCATCATGTTTACAATACTGAGAGTTGAATTTGAGATGCCAGTGATGCAATCTTAATTTCTGCCATGAACTTGAGATGATTCCAACTCTCTACACAGTGCATTCACGGGTATCTTTATCATGTATAATTGTTGAGGTGATGATGTCCTCAAGATAGACCAACCACATATACTGGGAAATTCCTTTTTCACTAAGGAATGATAGGAATGTGGCAAGAAAATTTGACACCCTCTAGAACAGTTGACAGTCATGGCGATCCGCCACCCCCTAAAAAAGAAAAACACTTTCACCGTTCTTTTGAGTTAGAACTTGCTCAGATTTGTGTCCCAGAGAAGCTAGTTCTCTAAGGTGGGAACAGGCTTCCTTTTCCCCCAAATCTGAACAAAACTTTTGGACATTATCAATAAAGGCTGCTTGCCAAGAGGTACAGGAAGGTTGTGTGTTAGGATCTGAATCTTGTCTGTTCAGGCTCAGCTTTAAAGCCCTGCACACAAAAGTAGGTATCATTGTCAAAGTCATCCCCCTCACCGCTTAAGTCGTCGTCGTCGTCGTCGTTATCCTATAATTCCATTTTCTATATTAACATTTGATGAATTATTCTTACATGACTTACGATTCCGACCAACCTGCTCAACTTGGTTGTTATATTAACAATGTTTTGATTTTTGTAATATTCTTCGGCTTTCGGCAACTGTCTGGAATCTTGAACTGAAACACTTTATTCACTCGATGGGGGAGAGATTGTTCTCATTCTTTTTATACTTAGAGGATATTTCATATCAGTTAATACTAACAAGATTACTGTCACTTGGCTCAATGGATTAAAGCCGATTTCGTTGTTGCAAGTTCAATCCTTTGGTAGGCAAGTTCTGTGGAAGAAATAGAGAAGTGACACAGAGCGCTATTAACTGAGGTGAGTTATCTCCCCTGACAGATATGAGTTATCACCCTTAAGCATAGAAAGCAGAATAAAAATCTACTGCCATGAAGTAAAGGTTTTGGTTCAAAATGGTCAGAAGGTCGTTGGCTACAATGATGAACCCCCTGAAGAAAGAAAAACAAAGATGCTCATGTTGGTCTAAATTGAAAGAATTTTAAGATCCTTATCACTGTTTCAGAGTTTCATATAAAATCATGCCTTCTCGCCCCCCCCCCACATATTTCTTTCTTTATTTTAATAATTAGAAGATGCTGGACTAATTTATCAGCCAATCAATTAGTAAAATCTTTGACAAATTGTGGATGTGGAGAGAAAATGGCTTCCTGTAAGAAATCTTTAGTTTGTAGATTTGATACTTACATTTTGAATTTTGACATTATCCGGAATATTTGTCATTGCTGACATGCTTATGCATAATGGGCTGTCTGCCATAGTATTGTAAGCAGTTACTTATAAGCCTCACCGTCACACGAGTGCTCTTTAATTGTAGCCTTGTGCCAGATGAACATATGCTAAATAGGTACCCTTGTAACCAAACCAATTGAGCATTTTGTGAGGAGGGAATAAATTCTGCTTGGCAAATGCTGGTCTGTCTCTGTTTACTCTGTTGATAAAAATAAGTGACCTCATTGCCATCTGCTTATTCATGTAATTTACTTTGTGGAGGTTGTCAGGAAGAGATGCTGGCCTCGGTTGTTTGTTGATGACCTTTTTGTTTATTAAAGATATTTCTCTTCAAGTGATCATCTCTATGTAAAACTCTGGAAAGATTTGTTTTTATTATTGCAGCTGATAATTTGTTGGAACTCTGAGAACAACATTTTATTTTAAGGTGGAGGGAAGGGGGTGACACACATCAGGCAATTGCAGTTTTTGAAGATATCCCAGTTTTCTCTTTTATAAGAAGTTGTTTTGTTTTTTCCTTTGGTAAAAATAGTAAGACCATAATGTGTTAAAAAAGAAATACATGTTGACCGTAAGAAAATGAGTTTACAATGTCTTTATATGGTCCGATAGTTTTTTTATTGTTTCTTTTTTTTTTATTCCAAAATACCGGCCTCTTAAAAAAGCCTTGGAAATTCCCATCCAGTTGTTGAATTTAAATTGACAAGTTTACCCACTTTTTCTCTCTTTCACTATCCCCTCTCTGTCCTCTCTGTCTCTCTCCTCTCTTTGTCCTCTCTCCCCTCTTTGTCCTCTCTGTCTCTCTCCCCTCTTTGTCTTCTCTGTCTCTCTCCCCTTTCTGTCTCTATATACTATTATATATATAATATTATATATATATATAATATTATATATATAATATATATATAGAATATATATAAAGTATTATATATATAGAATATATATAGTATATTATATAGAATATATATAATACATTATATAGAATATATATAATATATTATATATATAAAATGTATATGTAAATATATATATATAATATTTTATGTATAATATATATATAATATATTATATAATATATCATACATAAATAATATATAATATATTATATACATGGATAATATGTTACATATAATGTTTTATATATATAAAATATTATATATGTAATATATATATATAAAATATACATATATAATACATTATATATATAAAATATATTATATATAATATATATATATATTATATATAATATATTACATATATATAATATATATAATATATATATAATATATATGTCATATATATATATAATTATTATATAATATATTATATATATAAAATATATATATAATATATTATATATTTAATATATATAGTATATTATATATAAAATAAATAATATAATATATTATATATAAAAGATATATAATATATTTTATATATATCAAATATAAATAATATATATATATAATATATATATATAATATATAATGTATTATATATATTTATAAAATATTATATATATAATATATATATGAAATATACATATATAATACATTATATATATAATATATTATATATATAATATAAATTTATAATGTATTATATATAAATAAAATATATATGAAATATACATATATAATACATTATATATAATATATTTATGTAATATATATATAATATAAATATATAAGGTATCATATATATATAAAATATATAATATATATATGAAATATACGTATATAATACATTATATAATATATATATATATCATGTATATATAATATATTATATATATAAAAGAAATATCATATATATAATATATATATGAAATATACATATATAATACATTATATATATAATATATATATAATCTATATATAATATATTATATATATGATATATAATATATATATATAATATATTATATATATAATATATAAAATATATATATAATATATTATGTATATAATATATATAATATATATATATAATATATTATATATATAATATATATATAATATATTATATATATAATATATTATATATATAATATATATATAATATATTATATATATAATATATAAAATATTAGATATATATATAATATATAATATATTACATATATATAATATATATATAATATATATATAATACATATATATAATTTATATATAAATATATTATATATATATATTTAATATATTTTAGTATATACATATAATATATTACATACAGATAATATAATATATAATATATATATAATATATAATATATGTATAATATACATATAATATGTAATATATTATATAAATAATATATATAATATATTATATAATATATGGATAATATATATATATTATATATATAATATATATGATATTATATATATAATATACATAAATATGTTATATATAATATATATCATATATTATATATATAATATATATATATATTATATACATAATATAATATATATATATAATATATATATATAATATATATATATAATATATATATATATATAATATATTATAAATATTATATATATATATTATATATAATATATATATGTTATATATAATATATATAATATATTATATGCATATATATTTTATATATAATATATATATAATATATTATACAAATAATATATATAGTATATTATATAAATAATATATATAGTATATTATATATAAAATTTATATAACATATATATATTATATATATAATAAATTATATACACATATATAATATATATATAATATATATATATAATATATTATATACATATTATATATTTAATATATCATATATAATATATATATGTAATATATATATATAATATATATATAATATATTATATATATTATACATATATTATATAATACATTATATATATATTACATATATATATAATTTATATAATAGTTTGTATATGTCATGTATATATAATATATTATATATTATATATATAATATATTATATAATATATATTTGATATATTGAATATATATAATATATTGTATTCGTTATATATATAATATATTTATATATATCATATATATAATACATTATATATTATATACATGTATTATATATATAATATTATATATTGTATATAATACATTATATATATTATATATTTTATATATATGTAAATATATATATTATATAATATATATAATATATATATTATATATATTACATATATATATATATTATATATATATTATATATTATAATTTATTTATATATATTTTATATATTATATTTTTATTATAATTGATATATATAAGATATATTATATATAATATAATATATATAATATAATAATATTATATATAACATATATAAATTATATTATATATATCACATTTATATATAATATATATATTATTATATTTATATATTATTTTTATATTTATATATTATTTTATTTATATATATTATATAATATATATATAATATATATAAAATATATATATAATATATATATAATTTATTATATGTATAACATATATATAATATATTATATATATATTATATATAATATATTATATATATAATATATGTATATAACTTAAAATTGACTTTAAATTGCTTCAACTTTTTCAATGACCTAAAAAGAAATATTCATCCATGTAAAAACAATGCAAGCAAGAATTTTCGTCTTAAACTTAGACTTAAATTTAAAACGAAAATTTATTTCATTTTTTAGTTTATATGTTCTGGTTGCATTGAAACAAGAGAGGCTCCTCTTTTTGGTTTTCTTAAGACATCTTTACTTCAACCACGGTATAATTTTAGTCATAATATCATGGCATTGTCTACAAAAGTATTTACCATTGGTTTAAAGCATAGGTTAAAACTTCATGTATTTATTTTCGTTTTGAAACAACGTGATTTTTCTTTATTTATCTTTAACAAGATTTTTTCAACCTTTTTTGCCTGCTTGTCTTTATTTGCAGTGATTTTCATTTTGTTTCAGAAGATAAAGAAGTCTTCGCTACAGAGTCTTTGTTCTGTACTGATATCGTGAAATAAAAAAAAATATCTAATTACCATGATTCCAGAGACCACAGGAAACCGTCCTACCGGTGAGAAATTTAGAGCACTTCCTCTAATGTTGGGGAATATTGCATATGAAAAGCAATTTCGCTCCTATTCGGGGTATGCAGCAGGCTAAAAGTATAAAAAATAACAAGAAAGCAATTTCGACAAAAGTCAGTGAAATGATCTCAAATTAAAGGAAGCTTTTAATTTGAATTTGCGAAACAGTAGCCGGACTTCGTCTTTGAAATTCTTGTTCCTGTAACCGTAAATGATTGGATTTAGACACGAGCTGATGTAGAAAGTATGTCTGGCCAACCAATAAAAGATGGCGGTGGCCGTTCCCATTTTTTGTTCAGCTCTCATAACCGCGTTCACAATCATCGCGGATAAGCTCGGGATATATGTCACGACAAACACTGCAGTTATCATCATCATCGTCACAGTCGTACGGTTAAACCTTTTGATGTTATTTTCCGCTCGCTTGAGTCTTAGTGACCGCGTCTCTTTCTTTGTCAATTCATTGCGTGCAGCTGGACGCACGCTGTCACCAGACGACATTCCTGAAGCGGAAAAACATGAAACTGACAAGGTTTTTTCCTCTGTCTCATTCCCGACTTCTTTCAATGTGTTCGCACTGCTAGAATTCGTGATTGTTACTACAACGTTACTAAAGGCCGTGGTCGGATTGGCGTTTAAATTTTTATAAAGGTTTTCTGTTTTAGATGAAGGCTGGGAAATTACTGTCTTGTTTTTATTGACAATCTTTTTCATAGTGTGCAGGACGACCGAATACAATCCGACCAGCAGAAATATGGTGAATGTTGCAATGAAGAGGTAAGAAGCGAAGAATCCCAACTGATAATAATTGATCTCTTTTGTAATTTTCGCAGAACAAGACTGACCAAACACATTGGGGTATATCGTAGGCTTTCTCACACTCCCGTAATAGACAGTTACAACACTTCCCTGTCCTGTGGAAATCGCACAGATGACTAGAGTTGTGATCTTCGAACCCTTCATAGTGAGTTGACTTTTTAAGGGACGACACATTCTTCTGTATCGGTCGACAGCGATGACTAAAAGAAATCCACAAGTACAAAAACCGGTGAAAACTGACAGGCCCATATGGAGCTTACATAAAACGTCTGGCGTGATCATCATTGGAAAGACATTCTGAACAATTCTTCCAGGTGTGATAATGGCACAGGTCATCAAATCGACTACGGCCAGCATGACAACGAAGAGGTATGTTGGTGTCATCTTTAGTTGGAAGCCGTAGACATAACAGGTGAGAAGGTTGCCAATAAGTCCTACCGACATTGTGATGATGACCAGGATTGTTGAGGGGATCATAATTAAGGCTTGTTCCTTGTTAAGACGAGAAAGAATTTCTGAAATTTCTGTTTCGTTTGACGTTGTTCCATTCATTTTGAGAAATTTTCCTAAAAGCAGAAAATTAAGATTATTAGGGAAAGAACCATAGAATAAGAGATGAAGTACAGATGGGGAGTGGAAATGAAGAAACACGGGAAAGGAGGGGGTGATAAGGATGTATGAGAGGCAAAAATGCGAGACTGGTGAAGCCCATGTTATATTGCAGCTAGCTTGGCTGCTTGAGTAGATGCGTTTCACGGTTCTGGAGAAAAATATGATCTTGAATATTCATTATCTAAACGTTCAAGGATCTGAGCGTGTTGTTCAAACTGTTGATCACGCCAGATTATTCGCTCTCCCCCAGAAACTGTAACTAAGTTCCGCTCAGCATAGTTGCAGTATAAACCACAGGTGGCCTCTGTGGGTGTTGAATAAACATAAATGTACCTGGGCAGGCGTTTGCAACATGGATTGACTAACCACCACATCAAAGCATTCCTCGTGGTCTTCAGAAAAACTGGACTAACCATAGAAATATACTCATATTTTCCCTGTTATCTTGTGTCAGACTTAGCTCGTCTGTGTCATAACATTTTCGGAAGCGAGGTTTCCTGGCTTTTTGTGATCTGTTTCAAAGAAGGCAAACCACGAGTGTGCACTAATGACACGAACGTTGACAATACATGGGACATGGGATATATTACAGGCGCAGCGGAATTTCCTGCTGCTATACAATGTACTCTATTATGTCTTAAACGCCGAAATAGATATAGATCTGAAACAACTCCTGCACTTTGTACATCCACAGAACATACCGCTTCTATTCAGATGAAGGGTGGAAACTACACATTTGTTAGCCGTTTATATCAAACACACATTGGGTACCTCGACGTGGTGTAATGATTAGAAAGCTTGTCTTGCTAGATCAGTTAAGACTGAGTAGTGAGTTTGATCCTCACTGGGTGTCCCCATACTTTCGGCCTTGTGCCATATCTAAGCCGCGCTTAGAAGATCACTAGGGCGCCTCGAGGCGGTGTAATGGTTAGCATGCTTGTCTCGCTTAAACGATTACGACTGAGTAGTGAGTTCGATCCTCAATGTGTGCTCCTTACTTTCGGCCTTGTGCCACATTTAAGTTACACTTGGAAAATCGCTATAGCAAACACACACACACACGCGCGCACACACAAGTTGACATGTACTGTAGGAAAAATGACATCAATATTTAATTAATTTTACAATTATGTAGTACTTCGAAGATACTTTTGAGAGAGAGAGAGAAAAGGAAGTGAGAAAGGAGGGGAGAAAGAATGTGGGACAGAGGGAAGGAAAGAAAGGAGAGAGAAAAGAGAAAGGCGGAGAGAGAGAAAAAGAGAGGAAGTGGAACAAAGAAAGGGAAGGGAGAAAAGAAAAAGGCGGAGAGAGAGAAAAAGAGAGGAAGTGGAGGAGAGAGAAAAGGAAGAGGGAAAAGAGACAGGCGGAGAGAGAGAGAAAAAGGAAGAAGAGGAGAAAGGAGGGAAAAGACAGTATGTTAGGAAAAGGGAGGTAAAGAGTGAAATGGAGAGAGAGAAAAAGAGCGAGAATGAGAAAAAAATGAAGAGAGAAAAAAAGAGAAATGGGAATCACTTCTTATAATGTATTTAGATTAGCTCCTTAAATAGATACACTGACTGATGACAATCGATCGAGGGTCGAAACCTTTTGAAAAGTATTAATGACCCATGTTCTTTCATTATTAACTCTATAGTGTTTATTAATCTCCTTTCTTCCTTTGGCCGTCCTGGGTATGATGTTAAACTACATCCGCGCCCAGGGTAAGACGATAAACTACGTCCAACAGCAAGGCCTCTGATCTGGAGGTTTTGAGGAGCGTGGAACCACCTTTTAATTGCTGGTGTTCCCAGGTCCACCGTGACCCGGGGTGGTAGCACCTGTTAGGGTCGCAGCTATGGGCAAAAAGTTAATCCCGAAACTGAGGTAAAAAGCATTATGAAAGTGTAAAATTAGGTTTTAATATTAGAAATACTTTGTAAAAAATTATTACCAGAAATAAATTTTTGAAGGAAAAAACTATTACCAGCAATATATATTTTTTTTAAATATTACCAGTAATACGTTTTTGAAAATAATATTACCAGCTATACATTTTTGAGGAAAAAAATATTACCAGAAATAGTTTTTTGACTAAACAAAATATACTAGGAAAAAAAGTTGTCGGCATTAAATAACACATTGAGTTTGATATGTCGTAAAACAAAACAAACCAAACTTTCTTCCTTTGTTTTTGTAAAATGCGAATAACTTTTCAAATGTGACTGCTGCAGGTGTAGAAAACAGATGTAGAAAACAGATGTAGGAAACAGATGTAGGAAACAGATGTAGAAAACAGATGTAGGAAACAGATGTAGGAAACAATCGCTGTTTCAGTTTTCCTACTTAATGGTTCTATATTTCTACTGGAAATGGCAGTTTTAATGAAGTCGAATTTCAAATGGAAAACATTGTCTTTTATCAACAACTACATTTGCAAAAATCATTCGCATTTTCGAAAAAAAAAACACGATCAATAAATTTAACAAACAAAGTTTCTGTTGTTTATACCTAGAACACTTACCATCAATTAAAGTTACACCCCTACTAACCATGGGTATATCATACCCGATTTTGAAAATATAAAAAAAAATGTTAAATAAATTATTTTACATGCAGGCACCTCAAACGTTGTACTTTGAGTTAACATTAATAGGAACTGAAAAAACCGTTATTTAGGTAAGAAAATCAGGTACTGAAAATTGTAATTAAAAATAGGAAAATTTTTAAAAACTGAAAAATAAATAAATAAAAATTATCCTCCGATGACTTCCAAACTCCTCATACGACTTTCTAGGTCCTGTGAGCCACTGCTGAAGGGGGTACTGGTCCCGAGCTGCTGCTATCCTGGATGGCTATACCCACCGTGCACTACACTGCGTATCACCACCCATGGGTATACCTTACCCAAAAGCCGGCCTACATCACTGGGGAATAGAGAGAGCGAGACGGCGCAAACTTCCCCTACACTGTCAAGTGAGCAACTGAAGCTACTAAGCAGCTAGGACCCCTCAGAGCGCGGGAACTATACGCACGCTCAATGACGTCATTTCCGCTGGGTACTATATACCCATGGTTATTCTAGGGTTAATGAGACTTTTCAAGAAAAATTTCTCCGTCTTGGGTATGATGATGAACTACATCCGGCAGCAAAGCCTTTGATCAGAAGGTTTTGAGGAACGTGGAACCACCTCTTCACTGCTAGTGTTCCCAGGCTCACCCTGACCCTGGGTAGTAGCACCTGTTAGGGTCCCAGCTATGGGCAAATAGTTAACACCGAAACTTGTGTAAAAATAGGTTTTAATACCAGAAATAATTTGTAATAAAAATAATTATTACTAGCTATAATTTTGTAGGGAAAAATTATTATCAGGAATACTTAAAAAAAAAAACATTAATTCAAACAGCTATACATTCTTAAGAAGTTGGATTCTACTCAAAAATATGAGTAATTGAAAAATGTTTCAAATATATATACATACATATCTTTTCTTCTAAACTATCGCTATGAATCTATTTAAAAACTTTTGTTGGCATTAAATGACCCACTGAGGTTGATATGCCATAAAACAAAATAACCAACAAATTGTTAGGGTCCCAGCTATGGGCAAATAGTTAACTCTCCAAAGGGGGTCAAAACACTATGAAAGTATAAAAACAGGTTTTAATATCAGCAATATTTTTTTTTTAATTTTACCAGCAATATATTTTTTGGAAAAAAACAATATTACCAGCAATACTTTTATAAAAAAAATATTACCAGCAATACATTTATGAAAAAAAATTTTTTACCAGCAATACTTTTTTGAAAAAATATATTACCAGCAATACATTTTTAAAAAAAAATATTACCAGCAATAACAATATTGTCGGTATTAAATAACAACCCATAGAGATGTTGATAGGCCGTAAAACAAAACGTTTAATAAAAATAATGATCTATTAAATTAGCGGAATGAACTAACTGTAATTTGTAGGCACTGTATAATGTTTACTTCAAAATATAGTTAATACAAATTTTTATAAAAAATCTATGTATTACAATTATATATCCATTATTTTATTATATATAATGGTACATATAATATTTATTTAATTCCTTGTTTTTTTATTAATTTAAAATATTGCCATGTATTAAGGTCCATTGAATAAAATAAGTATTGAATTTTAGGTTTAAAAATTGTATATAAAATGATTTAATCACACTAGAGGCCCCTTTAAGGTAGTTCTAATGCATTTTACAAAAATAATTTTCTTTAAATTAAAATTAACTTATTGTTTTATATATATATATATATATATATATATATATATATATATATATATATATATATATATATATAACCTATTGTTAAATACATATATATATACAGAATATTTTATATTTAAAAGAATATGCATTTATATATATATATATATATATATATATATATATATATATATATATATATAAGAATATACTTTAAATATAAGAATTATACTTTATATATAAGAATATACTTTTCAGCTACGATGAAATAATCCGATATATATATACATGTATATATATAAAACCTATTGTTATATATATATATATATATATATATATATATATATATATATATATATATATATATGTGTAACCTATTGTTATATATATATATATACATATATATATATAACCCATTGTTATATATATATATATAACCTATTGTTATATATATAAAACCTATTTTTATATATATATATATAACCTATTGTTATATATATATATATATAACCTATTGTTATATATATATATATATAACCTATTGTTATATATATATATATAACCTGTTATATATATATATATATATATATATATATATAACCTATTGTTTTATATAAATATATATATAACCTATTGTTATATATATATGCTATATATATATATATATATATATATATATATATATATATATATATATATATATATATATATATATCCTATTGTCATATATATATATATAACCTATTGTTTTATATATATATATATATATATATATATATATATATATAGGATTATTTCATCGTAGGTGAAAAGTATATTCTTAACTGGATGTATTATGTCGCGTCTTCATATGACAACTCATCTAGATATGTATGAATAATGCACCCACCCCTAACTTCTAACCTATATTTTTAACTTTTCTACTTTAGCTTTGACGTGTCTTTTGAATGACACACCCATGAAATTTTGAAATCTTGACAACCCCCCATTTCTCTTTCGTAACTCTTTAATAAGCCACTTTATTGTTTTCTGTTTTTCAGTAGTAATTCTTTTTCATCAAATTTTACTTAACACTGCCTGATGACGTGAGAAAAATTTAAAAATCCCGAAACATAAAAATTCCCGTGTCGCAGTGTAAAATATTTTTAAATAAAAATATTATTAAAACATTTATGCTCTACGTTGTATTGAGCACTTAAAAAAAAATTAAATGCTAAAGAACTGTGGATTCTTAATCTGTCTGTCTTCTGCTACTATAAAGATTACTACTACTGTTACTACTGCCGAAGAGGAACGCAACTATAAACTTTAAGCCGCGCACAGAAATCTTTATCTCTCCATCGCAAGAGTCGTATATCGTTCTGAGACGATTTCACCAGCTAATCACAACTCTCTCTCTTTATTTGGAGATCTGTAAATTAGTTATACTAATTTAAAAGCGCAAACACGGAAGTATAGTAATTAAATGCTCTGTTATTCGAACCCGCGTGCTTATTTTCATTGTTATAAGCTTACGTTTGTTAGAGTAAAATTTCCTTCTTATTTTTCTTCTTTTTTTTGTGGGGGCTGTTTTTGTTTAGCGGCATATCAACACCTCTATGGGTTATTTAATACCGAAATCTAAATATTTTTTAAGCAATTTTATTTTATTTTGGTTATAGTAACGGCTTAGTGATGCAAGTCTTACTAATTAACCCATAGCTGTGTTGAGTAGTAGTGGATTCATGCCTTTAGCAAGGGTATTTGCATGTAAGTGAATATAACGAATAACCCAAGTGGAATTTGAACTCGACTCTCCGATTTACAATTCCAAGTCATTATCATTTACACCACCTGCACATCCAAACTTACAGTACCCGGTATTCCCAAGCGAGTACTGACCAGACTCCGTGTTGCTTAACTTTGATGATCGTACAGGATACGGTGTTTCAACGTGATCCGGCCGCAAGTCTAGACGGTTTTTCTTACAACTTATCAACCTATTGGAGGTTATTTAAAAACAGAAAAACATTTTTTAGATTGTAAGAATTATGGGGGCGTAATAATGATTTACTGATACAAGTCCTATAAATTAGCCCATAGCTCGAGAAGAAGTCGTGATTTCACACCTTTCCCGAGGGTATTTTGTGCGTAAGCGAATTTAACGAACTCGACTAGAAATCGAACTTGACTCTCCGAATTCTTCATTCATTGCATCACTCGCACATCGAATATTTTTAGATTTTAAGAATTTAGCGGGGGTAGAAGAATTTATTGTTTCATGCCTTTCCCAACTGTATTTGCGTGTAAGTGAATATAACGGACCCAACTGGAATTCGAACTCAACACTCCGATTAACATTTCCGAGCCATTACCCATTACACAACTCGCACATCCAAGCTTACAGCACCTGGCATTCTGAAGAGATTACCCATTTAGGTACTGACCACACTCGACGTTGCATAACTTCGGTGATCGTACGGGATCCGCTGTTTCGACGTGATATTGCCGTAAGCCCTTCAGACAACACGCACATCCAAGCCTACAGCTCCTGGTATTCACAAACGGTCATCCATCTGGGCACTGACCAGGCCTGACGTTGCTTAACTTCGATTATTGTACGAGAATCGGTGTTTCCATGTGATATGACCGTAAGCCATACCACTCATGCATCCAAGCCTGCAGCACCTGATATTCCCAAGTAGTCACTCATCTTGGTATTGACCGGGCTCGACGTTGCTTAACTCCGGCGATGGTATGAGAGCCGGTGTTTCAACGTGATATGGCCGTAAGTCTAACGTGCTGATAAAGATGAGACGGCAGATTCGAATAACGAAGCATTGAACAATGATAATTCCTCATTTAAATAAATATGGCAAGAATAAGTCACAAATGGCAAAACAAGAACATGCAATAAAACAAAATTCGCTGTATATTTTTACTGACCTGACTGATCTCGATTTAACAAGAATTTGGTTTCTTTTCAAACAGACTCTCTCTGCTCCAACCGAAATTTCAGTAAGCATTTAAATGAATTCCCACAGAAAGAGTAATATAGATTTTCTTCTCTCTTATGGGAAAATGTAGAAGAGTCTTGAAGAACCGGAGATGTTGTTCTCTCGATGAATGCTAACATGAAATGCGATGAACATTTATATCTGAGTAATGAACCAGTTTTTCAAAGAACAGAAACAGAAAGTCATAGCTGAAATTTCGTAGAAACATAATGAATGTCTGGAGCAAAAAACATATTAACAAGCAATTGAAATATTGTTGCATAGTCTATGCTAGTGTTGCTTTTTATAACCTCATCAATTAAAATCAAGTGTAGGAAGTAAATCCATATAAAGACTTGAATTTACATCCTATATCTCAGTCTGAAAGGACAAGAATCATCACACAAAATCTTTTTTTTTTTCCATTTTGTCATAGAGTATCCATAAGAATGTAAATAGAATGTAAAATTATTCTACCAAACTTTCCTTGTTGAATATATTTCAGCCGTTAAATATATACAAATTTTCATGTCTTAGATTTGATTCAAGCAAATTAAAATGCAGAATTAAATTTGTTTTCAACGCAATCACTTGAGTCTCATTTTAGTGCCCGTATATTCAATAACATCGCTTTACCAGATATAAACTCCCAGGCTGATTTTTTTTTTGATTCATGGCTGTCTTCCTAATGAGAGGAAGACGGCCATGAATCAAGAAATCAGAGGAGGGGGTTGCAGAGTTAAGGTTATTTTTGCAAAGAGCTTGGATGGCCGGAGACTTTTCGAAGACAAACAATCCCATACTGCAAAAGTTGATACGAATGCTATAAATGAAATGTTGGGGGGGTAGGTGTTTTTTGTTGAGCTGGTTTATAGTTTTATATAGTTGGTTGGTTATAGTCATGGTGTGTTATTTTGGTAAGGAAAAGGCCTTGGGTGAATAGTAGCAGTCAGTCGTCTAATGTAACCTGCAGGAAGTGAACTAGTGCAGACTGCAAAAATAGTGTGTTCTCGGAGTTGACCACTGGAGGTGTTTGCAAGGACACCCTTGCAAGTGCGGCACAGCACTGCAAGAACCCCGATATTATGCGACTGTTGATCAGAGCAGCATCTCTAGACGCTACGCAAGAGTCTCATTTTAGTGTCCCTATATTCAATAACATCGCTTTACCAGGTCATCAGTTCAATAAGTGAAAATGTCATATTGGTGCCAAGGCAATCAGTGTTGAATTTCATTTTTGCGTTTATGTTTTTCCGACTTTCCTTGAAAGCTCCGAAAAATATCACTATCATCCACTTCTGAAGGATCTTCTTCTTCAGGATGTTGCTGATCATGACTCTCCACAATTTCCTGACTTTTGCAGCTCTTAATAAATTTTGTCTTTTTGTTATCTCTGTCCCACCATCCATTTACTCAAGCTTTCTATGCTTTGTTTTCCTCTGTCTCAGTTGCCTTCAAACTAACCTGTGAGTATCGAATTTTCCAAGCCCTCTTTCCTCATTTGCCCTAGAAATTTCAACTATCACTTCTTGATGTTAAGTTTGTGTCCTTTTTGTTTCCATTTTCTCTAAAATTTGGTCGTTGTTCACATGTTCAGTCCATGGTATTTTCAGCATCCTTCTGTAGAACCACATTACTGTTCCTTCAAGTCTCCTCTTCATCTTTAAGGAGATTGTGCAGCATTCACTGTCATACAGAAAGACTAATATTACGTAACTGCTTAGTACTCTTTTCTTTGTTTCTAATGATTTTTTTTGTCTCTTTGGAAAAGTTCGTCATGGGTATGACGACAAGCTACATTCGCGTCCTGGGTAAGAAGATAAACTATGTCCAACAGCAAGGAGGTTTTGAGGAGCGTGGAACCACCTCTTAATTGCTGGTGTTACCAGGTCCACCCTGACCCAGGGTGGTAGCACCTGTTAGGGTTCCAACTATGGGCAAATAGTTAACACCCAAACTTGTGTAAAAATAGGTTTTAATACCAGAAATACTTTGTAATAAAAAAATTATTACCAGCAATAATTTTTGAAGGAAAAATTATCATCATCAATACTTTTTTAAAAAATACCAGCAATACAAACAGTTATACATTCTTTGAAAAAAATATGACCAGCTGTAGATTTCTTCAAGGAAACATATTCCCAGAAATAGATTTTTGAAGAAAAACATATTACCAGTAATAAAAATTTTGTCGGCATTAAATGACCCATTGAGGTATTGATATGCCGTAAAATAAAACATCCAGAAAGGAAAGAAGATGGAATCTGTTATAAATAATGATTTGTGTATTTACAATAAATCACAAACTTATATATATCCATTCTCTGGCAGCTACTCTGTAATCGATTTATCTTTTCGCGATCTATCTTTATGGATTTTTCCTGGAAGGTAGTGATGGACACATGTCGTAGCGATCATTTTCCAAATGTTCTGCCAAACTCGGAGTGACAAAAATCCTCAATGTTGGAAATTAGGCAAAGCAAACTGGGAGGAATTTCAAAAGCTATGTTCGGAAAAACTAAAAGGAAACCAAACCAATCTTTATGAAAGTAAAGTTACTTTGAATTTGTGATAATGTCTAGAATAGACTTTTGTTTTGAAGTGACTTATTAATGACATTTTAATAAAATACGTAATTTATATTTGTAGATATGACTTCCAACCACGATCACCGATAGGCATGAGGGGCTAGAGAGGAAATATAAATTTTTGTTTTTAAATTCAAAGTTCTGATTTTATTTTGCAGTGATGTTTGCCCTGTACAAGGCCCAAGAGACCCTCCAGGATCAAGGCTTACCAAGTAAGAAGCACCACCGCAAGCAAGGTTATGTAACAGAGATAGTTTGGGAAACACACACAAACACATTTTTTTATTGAAATTGGAGTGGATCTAGGTAGCGAAATTAGATCAGAACAATTTTGTTTACTGATGGGAATCTGATCCAGCCCATTTGGAATTGGGTCATTAGGAAGACAATGGAAGATGACCGAGATAATTTTTATCGGTTAAAATTTGAAATAGAGCTTACTAAGGCTATGAGGAACTTTGAAATTCGCATAATTTTGGGTTGTAGGTAGCACTCGTGATAAACGCTTGCGAGCCAAAGGTCGATTTATGATCAGCCAGATTTATCTATATAAACGCGCACAGAAATCTGTTGACAGAGTGGTTGGCTCGTCTGCCGTCGAGTGCAGTCGAGCTGGGTGGAGAGAGGTCGGAGATTGAAAGTGACGTCAGAGATTGGAACCAAAGACTCGCTAACATATTTTGCTGATATGAGTACGAAGAAGCGAATTACTCCTCCAACAATCTAAGACTGCTACTGCTACTATTATTACTACCTGGAAACGGAAACGTCGAACAAGCTACAATAATCAGAGAGTTTTTGCTCGTCTGTCTTCGAGTGCAGTCGAGCTGAGTGGAGAGATATCGGAGATTGAAAGTGAGCAGAGTTGAATTGAAGGCTCGAAGAAGTACGAAAGTGACGTCAGGGATTGGAACAAAACCCCCGCTAACATGTACTGTTGATATAAATACCGCTGCTTCTGCTACTATAAAGATTACTCTACTGTTACTACTGCCGAGGAGGAACGCAACTATAAACTTTAAGCCGCGCACAGAAATCTTTATCTCTCCATCGCAAGAGCCGTATATCGTTCTGAGACGATTTCACAACAAGCTAATCACAACTCTCTCTCTCTTTCCATCCCATTCTCTCTCTCTCTCTCTCTCTCTCTCTCTCTCTCTCTCTCTCTCTCTCTCTCTCTCTCTCTCTCTCTCTCTCTCTCTCTGCCTAGAATCTAGTGTATGAGTTTTTACGTCAATTATTTTCTTTTCTGTAACCCGTTGATGGCTGGGACGAAAGGACGGAATGTTGATATTAGAGAAAAAAAATACTTCAGAGATGGAAGCAATATATCAGGGAACTCATCCACGACGAAAGAGAACAACCGGAAATAAACAGAAATACCGACGGACCGGAAATATTAAACCGAAGTGGAAGTTGCACTGGCCAAATTGAATAGAAACAAAGCGGCGGGCTAGACGGAATTGTTAAAGAGATGCTGGCACTCTTAGACGATTTTGGCATAGAAAAGAATACATGAATAATAAATGAAATCTATAACAGTGGATTGAACAAGAAACCAAGCGCAAACGAATGTGAGCTCTACCGGATAATCAGCTTAATAAGTCACATAACAAAATTCATCACCCGAATTCCGATGAATAGAGCGTGCAGCAGAATCAGGCCAGTGATAGGACAAGAACAGTGCGGGTTCGTTAATGAATCTAGAACAAGGAACGCGCTATTTATGCTCAGAATGTTATCGCAAAGAGCAATACAAATGCAGAAGGGTGTGTACCTGTGTTTTTTGTTTGTTTTAATCATTTCACCCGATAGTGCCACTAGTATGCAGGGGTGAGGTGGATACAGGGGATGAAAGTAAGAGAAAAGACTGGGTATAAGGGATATTGAGAAAAGGATAAAAGATGAACGGGATTCAAGAAGATAGAAGATGTTGATTGATGTTGTATTTAAAATTTTGAAAATTGTAGTTTTCAAGGAAGCAAGTAAACAGTGGGAAGTGCGAGAAAAGAAACTGTTGGAGTAGAAGTGGCGGTTACATTTAAACCACTTCATCAGTAAAAGGGCGGGGCCAAGATGCCAGTCTAGTAGCACGCTTAAATTCATATAGTCGGGGCATCAGGGGAAAAAGCTCGTCAGAGCTGTTGCCACGAAAATATTTGTAAAAAAGACAGAGGGAAGCCATGTCATGTCATTGAGAAAATAACTGAAGTCAAGATGCCAGATCAGGATCGATTACATTGCAGATCCTTCTTTGAATTTTTTTCATGAATCTCTAGATATACAGCAGGAGCACAGGACCAGATATGGCTGCAGTATTCCATGCACGGACGAATGGTAGATTTGTAAATGTACAAGATGGACTCTGATGAGAAAATATTTCTGGCCTGATACAATGACCCAACTTTCCTTGCAGTAGATGCAGCTATTGATTGGATGTAGACGTTCCAATTCAAGTCAGTTGAAAATGTGAGGCCAAAAGGGCACAGTATGCTTCTCACCTGGATTCTAGCATCAGCCATGCTGATGGCGTGCAAGAAAGTTTCTCTGTGGTGGTTAAATGACATCAGGTTCGTTTTGGAGGCATTACAATTTACAAACCATTTCCTGACTCAGTTAACCACTGTTCTTTTTCAAGAGCAGGTTAACTTTGTCAGCTCTGGTGAATTTTCTATTGAGACGGGAGTAAATGGTAGTGTCATCTGCATAAATGCCTATTTGGGAACTGATGACATCAGGAAGATCATTGATGAAGATCAGAAACAGCGTAGAACCCAGGGTAGAGCCTTGGGGGATACCCACATTCGTGTGAAATGATCTGGAAGTGAGCCCGTTCAAAACGACCTTCATTTCACGATCTGATAGGAACGATTGGATTAAATCAAACAACTGTCCCGTAATGCCGTAGCTCTGGAGCTTGTGTAGAAGACCAGCGTACCAAACCCCGTCAAACGCCTTCAAAATATCTAAAGCCACAGCTCGAGTTCTCTTGTTATTATCAAGAGCTTGATATATATATTCAGTAATGGCCGTCAGCATATAAGCAGTAGACCTGGAAAAACGGAGGAAGCCATATTGTTTGTCAGAGAGTAGGTCGTGAGAGGTAAGATGCTTCAGTATTGATTAAAGCCTCGAATACATTGGCCAAAAGCGATAGATGACAAATATGGCGATAGATAGAGGGTTCAAAAGGTTCTCCAGAGTTCTTAAAAACAGAAACTACAGAGGAGGACTTCCAACAAGCAGGAAAACAGGAAGCAGCAAGACAATAGTTGTAGACTTTGGAGAGAAATGGAGCCAGCTCGAGAGCACATTTCTTTAGGACGACGGCTGGGATCCCGTCACTTCCGCTTGCCTTGTGGCAGTCTAATTTAGAAATGATGTCTGAGGTCAGTGACAGGGTTATGCTCATATCACTCAGCAGAACCTCTGCTCTAGGGAGTGTGGGTACTCTGATGAGTCGAGTGTTGAGTTGGAAAAGAATTTCCGAGCAAAGCATTCAACCTTATCTGCTGTAGATGTCAGGACCTCGAATTGATTGAAAACCGGAAGAAATTGAAGATTTGCTATTGTTCAGCACACTTTTCCAGAGCCGCCAGCAATCTCTGGAACCGAACTTGCGAGATGCTATACGTTGTTTCAATCTATCAGAAAACAGTAACTTCAATTCTTTGAGGACACGATTGCACTCATTACGAAGACAAAGAAACGTCTGTTGCAATCAAACGTGTCGCTCTGGTACAACCGGAAGAAGTGATTCTTGTGTGTTATGGCGGTTGAGTATGCAGGTGAGAACCAAGGAGATGGGCATGATTTGACTTGCTATTTCCTTGTTGGAATGAAAACCTTGATGCCGGCTTTCACCCAGGAGGAAACTTCAGTCGCACATTTTTAAACAGGACGATTAAAAACTTCATTCCAAAGGACGTCACGAAGGAAATCACGGTACGAGTTATTCTACCTGAATAAGCTAATATAAATACTTGAGGAACATCAATGCTAACCTGTTAATGTAAACGGCAAACAATTCGACTAAGAATTAGTATATTCCACATGAGGTTTCCGGCTATGGAACAACTATTTAAGAACAGAGGGAGTATAAAATTTCGATAAATAGGGAGGTATAAAATTTCCGGCACATGTCTAAAGAGAAGCTTGAAAGGGAATGAAAACTTGAAGTATCCATTTCTATTTCTGACGAGTTGTAACAAAAACTTCTTTAGTTAAAGTAAACCTTCCCCAGTTATTTTTGTTATTAATTTAACTGTTTATGTATATCAGTTTCGATATATTTCACACTTATTTATATGACAATTCACTAATATTACTCATTTACTGTTGAGTATGGGAATAAATGATATTTTTTGTTCTTTTTGTTGTTTTTTTATCTACTGGAACAATTATTTTGAAACAACATGAAAATTTTTTGGTACAGCTATTTCGGAACGGAGGGAGTAATTTTTACTGGGCCATAGCTTATTGAATGGTTCATAGAACTTTTACTGATTACGTTTTTTTTTTTTGTTTTGATCCACATATTGAAAACATTGTAAAAATAAATATTGATAATAAATGGTTGTTTCATTGGACATGCGAAATATTTTAGATGCTTGTAAAATTGTGCATGTCCAATAAATAGACATAGTTGTATCTTTATTAGAAATATTCTATTTAAAATGGTTTTGGTTTGCTTTGGTTTGTTGTGTTTTACGGTATATCAACCTCAATGGGTTATTTAATGTCGACAACTTTTTTTTCCTGGTAATATTTTGTTTTGTCAAAAATCTATTTCTGGTAATATTTTTTTCATCAAAAATGTATAGCTGGTAATATTATTTTAAAACATGTATTGCTGGTAATATTTTTTTTCAAAAATATATTGCTGGTAATATGTTTTTTTATCTTCAAAAATTTATTTCTGGTAATAATTTTTTACAAAGTATTTCTGGTATTGTTATGGGAACTTACCCATAATAATAATGGACTATTCCGGACATTATAAATACTGCGCCTCAAGAGGGAGCAGGGAGGATTATTGTAAGAACATTGGAATAGTGATACTTGTCGAGACAACATAGTTCACTCTAACCAAATCTGATAGTCATTACTAATACATCTACTTCTTTGTATATATTTCTGTTTGTATCTGTGTTATTCCATACCTGTGTTCGAGTTATTCTTCATTGGTTCTACCTTGGACCACCACCGTGGTACAAGGAACTTGGACCATAACAAGTGGCGACGAGGAAACCCCCCAAAAGAAAAACGAACTCTCTACGCGGAGGACATACCTTTTTTTGCAATCCGTCGCACATAACAAGTGACGACGAGGTAACCCAAAAGAAAAAGGAACTCTCTACGTGGAGGACAAACCTTTTTGCTATCCGTCGCACATAACAGTGTCAACGAGTAAACTGTAAGAAACAAGTTCTACGTGGAGATTTCTAAAAAAAAAAAAAACAAGTTCTACGCGAACACATTAAAAAAAAAGGAAAATTTTCTTTTTTGGACATCAATTTTACTGTGGCAACAAAGGAAATTTTTTTACGTACACAGGTTTCAGAATATCAGGTTACACTAAGGTAAAATACTTACACAAAATTACGTTAACATGGAAGATATTAAGTCAACCATTGTGGAACTTATCAAAATCCAATTTGAATAACAACAAAAAAACGAACAGAAACATCTTGAATTACAAGAATTATTGTTATGTGTAATGTCAAACAAAGGGCAAAATTCCAAGAATGAAACAGTTCTCTCACAAGACGCTACTTGGAGCACTATCGAAGATTTCACGTATGCACCCGACGAAGTCAAAACCTTTGCAACTTACTTCCGAAGGTACGAAGATTTATATGAATTTGACTGCAGAGATTGGTCAGACGCACGAAATTACTAAGAAAATTAGGCACATGCGAATATACCAAATTCGCAGATTATATCCTACCGAGGAAAACAAATGAGCTAACTTTCAAAGAAGCCATAAAACTGCTAACAGAACTTTTCAGCCCTAATGCCTCACTATTCCACAAAAGATTGAAATGCCTGAACCTAACAAAAAAAGACAGCGTAGATTACATAACTTTCGCTTCCATTGTAAACAAATATTGTGATGACTTTAAATTATCGGAACTCAGCACGGACAATTTCAAATGCTTAATATACGTCCAAGGACTGGTTTCAACCAAAGACGCGGAAATGAGACGCAGAATCCTTACAAAATTGGAGAGTGAACAAGATTTGACACTTCAAAAACTGGCCGAAGACTGCAAGAGATGCATCAGTGTGAAGAAAGACTCAAAAGTTATAGAAGGAGCTGGCATCGCGCACATACGTAAAGTACGAAGACAAACCAACTTTCCCTCCTCAGAAACAAACCAAACCAATTTTCCCTCCTCAAAAATAGATAAAACAAATTTTTCTACTTCTAAAAGTCAATATAAGAAAAAGCTGCCACCCAGTCCATGCTATCGCTGTGGGACTTGGCATTGGTATAAAGACTGTCCATACCGTTTTAAAACTTGTCTATCATGCAAAAAAGTAGGACATAAATGTTCTCATTGTTGGACTAGAAGAGAAAGCAAAAGCAGAATAAGAATCACGAAGACTGACCAAGCGGATGAGACTAACATAAGGAAATACGTATAAGTAGAAATGCAAAATAGAAAAGTCAGACTACAGTTGGATTCCGGCTCGGACTTAACTATTATTAACGTCCAAACATGGAGAAAACTGAACAAACCTGCCATGTTAAAAACGGATAAAATTGCGAGGTCGGTAACGGGGAGAAAAATAAAATTTTAGGGTGAAGTGATTACAAATGTAGCATTTAATGGAATGATGAAAAAAATAAAAATGTATGTATTTAGAAATACAGAAAACTTATTCGGAACGGACTGGATGCAAAAAATTCGAACTTTGGGATTTACCAATAAGTACGTACTGCCAGAATGTAAAAAGTTTTTTCAACCGAGGCAGACAAATTAAAAGAGAAACTAAAAGAGAGTTTCCCCGAAGTATTTTCAGCAGGTCTCGAAAGATGTAAAAAAATGGCAGCAAATATCGAAATAAAAGAAAACGTTCAACCTATCTTCAAGAAAAAATGGAGCGTACCGTTTGCGCCAATAGAAAAAATAGATTAAGAATTGGCTAGACTCGAAAACACCGGCATATTGACAAAAGTAGAATACAGTCAATGGGCCGCACCTACGGTTTACGTCAAAAAGAAATCAGGAGAGATTCGAGTATGCTCTGATTTTTCAACGGGTTTGAACGCAGTGATAAAAGATTACCACTATCCTCTACCCAGTCCAGAAGAAGTATTCACTAAATTAAATGGCGGAAAAAAATTTTCAAAAATAGATTTAAGTGAAGCGTACCTACAAATTCCAGTCGATGGGGAAAGTTCAAAATTACTGGGCATAAACACACACAAAGGATTATACAAATATCAAAGATTACCATTTGGGATTAACGTCGCGCCGGCTATATTCGAACAGACAATGGATACTATGCTCGCCGGACTAGAGTACACGATTGCATACCTGGATGACGTATTGATAAATAGCGAAAGTGTTTAACAACACTGGGAACACGTACAAGAGGTGTTTAAGAGAATACAAAGCTATGGGTTCGAGGTAAAAGAAAACAAATGCGATTTTTCATGAAGAAAATTAAATACCTGGGCCATATCATCTATCAAGAAGGAAGACGACCAGACCCTGAAAGGGCTACGGCAATAAAAACAAATGCCAGTTCCTAAGAACATAACAGAATTACAAAGTTTTCCAGACTTAGTGAATTACTACCAGGAATTCATTCCTCCCATGCATAAACTTCGCGCACCACTGAAAGAACTTCTGAAGAAAGAAAAAGTTTGGCAGTGAACAGATGAATGCCAGAAAACGTTTGACAAAATAATTAAGACGTTAACTTCGGATTTATTTTTGGCACACTACGATCCTAAATTAGAAATAATTATAGCAAGTGACGCGAGCGCCGATGGAGTCGGGGCGTGTATACTGCATAAAATGCCGGATGGGACAATAAAACCTATCGCACATGCTCCTCGAACCTTAATACAAGCAAAGAAAAATTACTCACAAATAGAGAAAGAAGCTCTGGGAATTATCTTCGCAGTCACAAGATTTCATAGGTATATCTATGATAGATTTATTACTCTACAAACGGATCACAAGCCGTTACTAACAATATTTGGTTCGAAAAACGGTCAACCGGTTTATACTGTAAATAGGATACTAAGATGGGGTTACAATTCTTCTGAACTACAATGCATGCGGATGGTCTGTCGAGACTTATACCAACGAAAACAGAGCCATTGGAAGATTCTGTAATCGCAGCCCTACGACATGAAGACGATATCAGGACAGTACTTTGTTGTACAGTTCTAAACCTCCCCGTCACACTACAAGAGATAAAAAATGAAGCTATAAATGATGAATTCATAAAAGAAACAAAAGCAACAATAGCAGAAAAAATAAGCAAATATCGGACAGCTTTTCTTTATGCGATAATGTGCTACTTTATAACGAAAGTGTTGTAATTCTCAAAACACTACAAAAGCGAATCCTAAAGGATTTCCACAGGGGCCATCCAGGAAAAAATAGAATGAAATCGCTAATGCGAAGCTATGTATATTGGAAAAACATAGACCAGGATATTATTCAGATGGGGAAAAAATGCAAGGGTTGTTCCTTAGCAGCCAAAGCAGCGCCAATCATCCATAAGCCATGGCCAAAGACAGATCGTCCGTGGTCAAGAATACACGCAGATTATGCAGGACCAATAGATGGTTTCTACTATTTCATCATAGTGGATAGTTATAGTAAATGGCCGGAGGTGTTTCGTTGCAAAAATCCTACTTCGGAAACTACCATAAATTGCCTCCATGAGCTGTTTGCTCGGTTTGGAGTAGTGGATTGCCTAGTCACAGAAAATGGAACGCAATTCACATCAGCGGACTTCCAAGAGTTTTGCGAAATTTATCAAATCAAACATATCAAATCCCCGCCATATCACCCAAGATCAAATGGGCAAGCGGAGAGATTTGTTGATACACTCAAAAGAGCGTTAAGAAAAGCATATAATGTGCCTACTGAAAAAGCATTACAACAATTTCTACAGGTATATAGAATTACGCCAAATAATGCTACGCCATCGGCATTAACACCCGCAGAAGTGATGTTCGCTAGAAAAATCAGATCTGTATTTGATAAATTGCTACCAAGTCAAACGAAGCAAATAACACAGTCATGCGTACCAAAAAGAAAATTCCACCCAGGAGAAAAAGATTTTTAAAGCATATAAAAATAAGACATCTTACTGGGAGCAAGGTACAATTGAAAAAAGAATCGGGAATATGGTTTACATAGTACAGGGACACAAATTCTCACATAGAAGACACGTAAACCAAATAAGGAAGAGACTGTTACAGGATGCTAACGGTCCACCTCAGGAAGAAGTGATGGATACGATTTTCGATGCATTTGATATAAAAAGGCCGCTAACAATGCCAGAACCACGAAAATCGTCCAGAAAAAGGAAGCTCACAGAACCTTTGGTAATAGACCGAAAGAGAAAAAATATTAAAAACCCCTGCTACGCAAAAGCTTCGGAAGGGGGTGTTATGGGACCCTTTTAATAATAATGGACTATTCCGGACATTATAAATACTGCGCCTCAAGGGGGAGCAGAGAGGATATTGTAAGAACATTGGGATAGTGATACTTGTCGAGACAACATAGTTCACTCTAACAAAATCTGATAGTCATTACTAATACTTCTACTTCTTTGTATATATTTATATTTGTAATATATTATTATATGTTATTCCATACCTGTGTTCAAGTTATTCTTCATTGTTTCTACCTTGGACCATCACCGTGGTACAAGGAACTTGGACCATAACAAATATTAAAACCTATTTTTACATTTTTATAATGCTTTTTACCTCAGTTTCGGGGTTAACTTTTTGCCCATAGCTGAGACCCTAACAGATGCTACCACCCCGGGTCAGGTTGGACCTGGGAACACCAGCAATTAAGAGGTGGTTTCACGCTCCTCAAAACCTCCTGATCAGAGGCCTTGCTGTTAGACGTAGTTTATCGTCATACCCAGGACGCCTATGTGAAATGGAAGTCATTTTTTTACACTATTATAATTTAATGGGCCACAGAAAAATTTTGATTGAAAGTGGGCCTTTTTTTTAGGTTGGAATCCACTGGCTTATGCGACAAATCCAACAAACCACCTTCTCACGCAAATTTGGGGTAAAAGAAGATATTTTCACCGTTGCCGCATAAACAGACCACCACGATCACCGGACCTGACAAGCCCTGAGTTCTTCCTATGAGACTATCCCAAAGGAAAAGTTTATGTCAACAAGCCTCCGACTATCCAATAACTGAAAGATTACATTCAGATGTCAAAAATCGAGAAAAGTTCTTCTCAACCGGTATTCCCCGGAACCCTAGGCTTCTGCAAGAGGTCACTAAGGGTTTCGCGAGAAACAGTGATAAATAGACTAAAACATTTTTGATCAATTTTTGTTTAATTTTTTATTCGTAATTTTTCTATACAATTACGGCATATTGATGGAAAATCCTTGTTTATTATAATGTAGGCTTCAATCTCTTGTATTATTTAAAATTATAATAATTATAGGAAATGTATTTAGCGATGTCTCTATGGCGTCAGTGTGAAACCGCCTTCACTAGTTAGCAGACGATACCTGTACGTAGCGGATTCGTTGAATGATTAGCACAGGTACAGAACGTAAGGTCTCGGTATATTATGTTTACAACATAAACTACAATAAAAATAAAAAAGAGATAGATATTAATAGCATATAATAATTTTTGTGCATGGGATCCCTAAGACATAAAAACTATTTCAATGGTGGCACAAGTTTAAAACAGTTGAAGGCACGTTCGTGTGAAGCTGAACATAAACGCTATTTAAAAGATGTCATCTTTTTCAACCAGTGTAAATTTACTTCCCATATTTACTTCTCTATATAATATGGTATTTGGAATTAACATTAAAAAATATAAAGGAGTTTATTGCAGGTGGTAAGATATTCTTTTATCAGAAATTTGGGGGATAAAACAAACTGATTCAGGAGTTTAAAATAAATAATATATTTTTATTTATTTTCTTTAGAATGATGAATGAGTTATTTGGTATTGGGCGTAGCAAAAAGTTCGTTAATAAGGCGGATATTGGTAACAGTCTGGAGAAATGTCCGTTTCGGTAGTTTGAAACCAGACTATGATAGGGATAGTAGTAATATCAGAAATGCGCTCAGTGTCAATCTACTGTGTTTTTCTCGGCCTTAGCAAGGTCGATATATCAGAAAATAACCTCTGTACTGTTTCTTCATACGTCACACATGGCTAGTTTTTACGCGGTAGCATTCTTTATTTACGCCATCTCCTCGTCCCCATCTGCCTCTAGCCCAGGGGTCTCAGGTTTATATGTTTTTGACCAGGCTCGAGAATTTGGTGCGAACATTGGTTTCGGCTAACATCAAAAGACTCTTTGTGTTAATTTTTTTTTTTTGTTGACTAGCTAAAATTATTTTACTTTCTGGCTTTCCTTTCTTTTTAATTTTTTTTATAACGGAAGTTATGTGTAGACCGTTCCTGATTTTTAGTATTTTTCAGTCACAAATAAGTAAACTCAGCTTCTGCAAACTTCTGATGTTTTTAGCTGGGTCCAGTCTTTTCTTATTTAAGGGTTGCCTTCTCGTAGATTGAAAGAAGTATAGAAAAGTTTATGGAGAGAAAAAGAGAAAGAAAGAGAGGGAGAGGGAGAGAAAGAGAAAGAAAGAGAGGGTAGAGAGAGAGAAAGAGAAAGAAAGAAAGAAAGAAAGAAAAGAGATTTAAAGGAAAACGGAAATGACTTATTTTAATTTTAATTCTTTTTATTTTCCTTTATATATTTTATTTCCATATTTTATTTTTATCGGGACTCACTACAAGTTATTACATTTTGAAAAAAAACCCTTTGTGACTTTTGGAACATCTCTGTATGTCTGGAAATGGACGATAAATTATTGTAATTTTTCACATCAGATGTAAAATTTTAACAAGATCTATCGATAGATTGTATAAATACAGATACAAGAAATAAAACGTGGAGCTCTGCTTTTTAGGGCATTGAACTGACATGTTAACAGATTTTGGTTTGTCCTTACAACATAAGGAAGACCATCTTGAAGAGTCAGTCGGAAACACATTCTATATCTGGAAATGGACGATAGCCTAATGTATTGATAAGTAACATGCATCACATTTTAACAACACTCGTCTAGAAACTGTATAAATGCAGATACCAGAAATGAAAGGAGTAACCCTGCCTTTTTTTACACCCCAAATTTTATAGGTATGACACTCAGGGTCGATCCTGTTCTACGGCAACCAATTATCACACTTCTCGCCTGTCGGTCCTTGATCAATTTCTTCCCTAGTCAATACTGCCGCTAGTCGTTGAAGTGGCTGTCCCAAGTCTGATCCGCCACGTTGTGCTTTTTGATCACGGAGCCGGCAAAGATTGGATTATCGTCAGCAAATCGTAGCGTTGGTTTGAACCACAGCGAAACTATCTGAAAGAAAAAGAAAAATTAACAATGTTATTTGCAGACGGATAAAAAGAGATCCATAAATACCTCGCGTCAACTTTTCTATGTGGTTTATATCGCTCTTAGTATGGAAATATTAACACTTGCAGCTTTGCTCATTCTAGCTAAGTCTGGAGGAAGGCTAAAGTCGGGAGTTCTCTTTGGCAGCAAGTCACGTGGATTTCGGCAGTGGTCGTCTCCCGTCGTCTGCTTCTCCAACTGGCTGCAACTGGTTTGGTCGCTCCAGTGCGCGGCTTATATTGACCTCTGTCCAAGACTGAATTACTGTTTATAAACATCGATCATTTCTGCTCACGAAACACATTGTATTAATTATTTTCTCGAACATTCAGGCCAGTAAATGCAATTAATAGTGCTTAATTAAAAAAAAAATCATAGCATTTACTTAAATGAATTATATCTATAAAAATAATGTATAAACAGAAAATATAATAAATAATTGTCGGACTTTTATCCATTTCATAATATATTGTCATTGTTTACGTTAAGGTACATTTTTCTAGCTGATGCCTACATCATTCATTTTTTTTTTTCATTTAATAATTTACATTTTTATATTTTACCATTACTAGTAGCATTATCTTTATTATTTTTATCCTTATCTATTTTTTATGTTCCGAATTTATTCTTTATAATTATCAAAATTTATTAGTTCTATTTATTGATTTATTTATTTCATTTTATTTTATTTACTTTATTTTATTATTTTATTTATGTTGGATATTATTATTATTATTATTATTATTATTATTATTCGTTTAAAATTGTGATGATTATTATGTAATGATGATTGCTGTCTAAAATGACATGACTTGTTAGACAATTTGCTATAACTCTCTTAATTCTGATCAGCCTCTCCCTTAACAGCTATATTAATTTGTTCTGCTCTTTTAAGGAAAATGTTTTCTAAGTCATTCTATTTATTTATTTTTGCCATTGACCAATCATTTATTTCTTCCTTCTTTCCTTTATTGTCGTCCTCTCTCTCTCTCTCTCTCTCTCTCTCTCTCTCTCTTTCTCCTTCTCTCTCTCTCTTTCTCCTTCTCTCTCTCTCTCTTTTTTCTTCCCTTAATTTTAAAATTTTTTATGTTTGTAATTTTTTCCTTTTTTATTATTAATTTTTTCCTTTTATTAATTTTTTCCTTTTTCTTTTTTTCCTTTTCCCCTTTTTATTCTCTCTCTCTCTCTCTCTCTCTCTCTCTCTCTCTCTCTCTCTCTCTCTCTCTCTCTGTCTATCTCTCTCTTTCTCTCTCTCCTTTATATTCCGATATATCTCTCTGGATGGATTGATTCCATTTCTTAAAAACCTTTCGGTCTGAATAGACGAATGTAAAAATATTCATGAAATAAATTATCACCGAAATGGATTTTCAAGGTTTTTCTTGATTTTACCTTGGGACAATCGGATGTCTGGCCACACTGAGGAGCTGTGAAACAGCCAAACAGTCTGTCTGTGGATGACTATTATATATAAATATATATATATATATATATATATATATATATATATATATATATATATATATACATGTATGTTTGTATAATCAATATATTTTGGGCGTACTAGTTTTTTATTACTATATATATCTACTTGTGCACGCGCACACGCACACACACACACATACACATACACACACACACACATACACATACCACGGTAGAATAATCGATTGCGCCTCGGATTAAGGAATCGGAGAGCCGAGTTCGAATTCCACTTAAGTTCATTACATTCACTCGGAAAACGTATAAATACATCTCTTCTCCCCTTCCCCCTCCACTTATGGGTTAATAGCAGAATAAACTGGGTTCTATAGCCTTGGGTGGCATCCTAGGAGAAGGGAAATCTAAATTTTAAAAATATATATATATACAGGGTACGGCTGGTATTTGAGGACATACAGAGTTAAGATTAATACTGCTTCCCACTAACTTCTAATGCTTTTATTTTTCTGAAATCAAGAATGGCAAACCCTATGATAACAAATGAAATGAAAAGGCATGCTGTGATTGTAGCATTAAAAGTTGATCATAGCGATTTGGATATAATACGTTTTCTCAGAGTTCTGATAAAGTGAGAACATCCGAATTTATTCAGGAGGTCAAGCAGACAAGTGATGAAAACCGAGGTCAATCAATGAGGTCAACTGCCAAAATGCTGCATGTATCTGAAAAAAAAAACACACTTTTTTTCCACAGGGTCTTAGAGTAAATGCTTCTGCTTATGTTGAGGTTCTAGAAACAGTTGTCAAGCCCTGGATTGAGAACATCTGCAACGGCAGGCCTTACTTATTACAGCAAGACTCGGCTCCATCCCACAAGGCTCTACGAACACAAGAATGGATGGCTAACCATTTGTACACCAACATTTGGCCTCCTAACTCTCCAGATCTCAATCCACTAGACTATTATGTGTGGAGCGTTGTTGAGAAGGAGGTTAATAAACAGCCTCATAACACCAAAGACTGTCTTAAAGCTGCAATAGTTCGAGTAATGTCTGACATAAATAAGGACCAATTAATCAGAGCTTGCAGCTGATTTCGACCTCGTGTAGAGGCTGTTATTGATGCTAGTAGTGTTTTTATTGAATAAAATTAAATAATAGTTAGCTAAATTTCATGTTTACTTAATTGTAATCAAATATAATTATATTTATTTGTTCAGGAAGGTTTTTACTAATCCATAAAATCTGCCCTCAGATACCAGCCTCACCCTAAATATATATATATATATATATATATATATATATATATATATATATATATATATATATATATATATATATTAAAAAGAAGAGAGGTACCGCAAACTTTTTGGGTTGTAATGTGGGTTTTTAAAAAAATATTATTCTTTATTTTTCATAGTTTTACATAGTTTTACAACACGTGTTTCTGGTCTTACGACCGTCTTCAGGTAAAGGGTGGAGATTTCCACATATTATTAAAAATAATTATTAAAAATAATTAATTTTTTTCCTTTATGTTTTTCAATGTTAAATCTTCTCTATATGAGACATTCTCTGTTTTTGTGTTGGTCATTCCAATGTCTTTCTTTAAATAGTAGTGAAGAGTTCTGAGCGAAGGGTCATAAAACAATTAAGGTTGGTTTGAGAAGTGATGAATCGGGTTGTCTTATCTTTTAATGTTTTAATAACCCCTGTGTGTTCTCTTAGATCTATTTCCGTTTTCGTGTGTTCCTGTCAGCATGCGTGTATATATGTGTGTGTACATTCCCCCTGAATACATACACTGTCTCACTACGAAGAATTAGTAAACACATTTGTACATATACACACACACACACACAAACATACACACATACACACGCACACACGTACATTGTCCCACCACAAGGAATCTGTACAAACGCACACACACTCACACACAAACACACACATTTTTCCCAAGTTACATGGAACCAGCACGCACGCACACACACACACACACACACACACATACACATATACACGTATTTTTAATAATATGTGGAAATCTCCACCCTTTACCTGAAGACGGTCGTAAGACCAGAAACACGTGTTGTAAAACTATGTAAAACTATGAAAAATAAAGAATAATATTTTTTTAAAAACCCACATTACAACCAAAAAAGTTTGCGGTACCTCTCTTCTTTTTAATATACACACTTTTCTCTCGTTGGAACCATTATAACCTCTTCATTCTATCTTATATATATATATATATATATATATATATATATATATATATCATTGAAAACAGCAAACAAAGTACTACGATTAAGCTTTTTATCTAATTTTTCTTGTATTCGAACAAGTGTTTTCTTTTCTGGAAACAGAGTGTGTAGAAACTGTCCAAACGTTGTATAATTCCGTGCGCTTTCGGCTATACTTTTAGCCATTATCAAAGATGATTTTTTTTTTCAGTTTAATTGGGTGTATGGGTTGTGTCCATGTTTTTAGGGTCATTGGGATGTTTATAGAAAAGACACAGGGAAACTACGTTACAGCACTAAGAAAGTGACTGAAGCCGAGATGCCAGGTCAGGACCAATAATATTACAGACTTTACTGTGTATTTTATCAAGAATGGCAAAAAAAGTATGTTTTGTTAAGTATAACTATCTTTGATATTGTCAAAAACAAGAGAAATTTAATCGTCCTGAGTATGACGATAAACTACATCCAGCAGCAAGGCCTCTGATCAGGAGGTTTTGAGGAGCATGGAGCCACCACTTAATTTCTGGTGTTCCCAGGTCCACCCTGACCCGGGGTGGTAGCACCTGTTAGGGTCCCAGCTATGGGTAGATAGTTAACCCCCAAACTGGGGTAAAAACACTATGAAAGTGTAAAAATAGGTTTTAATACAATAAATACTTTTTAGTAAAAAAATTATTGCCAGCAATACATTTTTGAAGAAAAAAATAATATCAAAAATAGATTTTCGAAGGAAAAAAATATTAGCAGCAACAAAAATTTGTCGGCATTAAATAACCCATTGAGGTTGATATGCTGTAAAACAAACCAAAAGGAAATTTAAATTGCACACTTTAACACCACCGTAGCTTCCTGTGCCTTTTCTATAAATATTTTCATGTTAATTGTTCTAATGGTACCTCGACTTTATGAAGTTAAGCGCAGTACTAGATTGGCAGCTAGGTCTCATTATTTTACAGATGAAATTGCTAGATGTAGCCATTAGATATTTGCAATAAATCTTCTCTTCTTAATTCTTGATCTTTTTCGGTTCCCTCTCCTTAATAATAATTTTTTCCTTTTTCTTTATTTTTTCACATTCAGTAAATCCTTGTGTCTTAGTCGCTTTCTTGCCTTGTTTGGTGAGAAAATGATTAAAAGAAAATGATGCTCAAATTTGATATTGTCAAAAACAAGAGAAATTCAAACTGCTAACGGACGCAGTTTGTTTGGACAGTGATTCTCGTGTTTTTAACAAATTGCGATGAAAAAGTATACGCCTCCCCCGAAGGACTAGGGTTTTGATTTAGTTAGAGTCACTTTTTTTATAAACAGATCTTTTGTGGGTATCAAATCTGATGATACAACGGTACCTGGTTGCACCTCCGAAATTCTAGATGACCAAAGCCTGGCAACAGATCTGTTCTTTGGTCAAGCTCTATCAGCTCAGTGTGGAGGGTGGGTGGGCAGATTCGATGTCTCAAAAAACCAAACTAGTGCCATTCCATTATCCCCGAGCTTTGCCTGAATGTAGGTCTATCACAATGAACAGAGGTTCTCCCAGAGGGGCTCCCCTTGCCTTGCATGCTTATTAGGACGTAAGATCACTCCAGACTTCAAGTGGAGCTCGTATATACGATCCCTCGCTAAAGATGCTGGAAAAGTGGTCGGTTCCCTGTACCATGTCAGTAGGTATCTGACTCTTTCTGCTATTTTCTACTTTTACAGGAGACAGATAAGACCGAAAATAGAGTACTGCTGCCATATATAAATAGAAGCTGCTCCGTCAGCTCTTTGCGGTCTCGATAGTGTTGAAAAGCCTATAGGCGGTATTGTTAGTGGTGAATTATCTTCCCTCCTACAGCCCCTTTCCCACAGATGAATAGTCGCAAGCCTCTTGCTTCTCTCTCGCTATTTCTATAGCAAATGTTTAGACGAACTACATTCCTTAGTTCCACCATTTTTAACCTTTACAACTAATAACACGCACATTGTAGCGAACTACCCTCATTCCCTTCTTTCCACGAACCGATACTTTGTGGAACTGACTCCCAAGAAGGTGCTTCCCCGATCACTATAATCTTGACCTGTTCAAATCTAGGGTTAACCGTTATCTTCCGTATATATACTCATAAACTGTGTATCTTACCTCTTACTTTGTAACTCTCTACCTCGAATGACTCTTGGGCCTTTTATAAGGTTAACATTATTGTAAAAAAGAAAAGAAAAAGAGGGAAATTTTTATGTCGAAATTAGAAAAGAATTGACCACATACGGGCGAGAAAGCTGTTATCTGAATCAGAATGGATTCGACAAACCAGGCGAGAAAATTTGTAACCTGGGATGACAAAAGACTGCTTCAGCTGCTACTAATACTACTGTTGTTAAAGAAGGACAAAAAAAACTCTTAAAAACTACGAGAATTCTCTTTACTAAAAATGTATTTTCTAAATCTGTGAGAATTTGTCTCAAATTTGAGAAAACCTGCTCCGAATCCCTAAATATTTTGTCTAAAGAACCTACAAAATCAGAATCGCCCGAGGTTGGTCAGCCTTTTCTCACGACGCTTTGATCTTGAAAATTTTGAATTGTGAATATTTGAAAGTAAGTAAATTTCTTTGGTCGCTAAGAAATGGATTTATATGAACTGTTGTCCTAAAAGGGAGTTGTTAAAATTCCTTTATTGTTAAGGGAAAACCTCCATGAACTGTTGTTTTAAAATAGAATACAGATTTGGATTTTGAAGAACTATTAATCTGCTTTAATGATTTAAGGCGCACAAGGGAAATTTTGTGTGAGGACTATATAGTATTTTGTATAATTTGGATATTGTAAAAAAAAATTGTTATTTTAATAAAATGTTTGTTTCTTTTCAGATTTCACTTGACTAAGAATCTTACTTTTTTTTAATCAGTTCACCTCGAGCAAGGCGATAATGCCACTAAGACGAAAGAAGCTTTTGTGAGTGAAGTAGAATGAGAAGACATGAATGAACTGGAAACTCAATCCTTAACAGGAGAGAAGAGATAAACATATATTCCTGATCAAAAGACCACAAAATTCTGAATAGCGGCAAAGCTTCAGTGCCTATTATTAAAAATGGCCCTGAGGTTATATCTTTCTCGTTAGATAAGGCGAAACACTTCGCCTCGATCCTAGCCTCTAACTCGACGTTAGATAACATATGAGGTGACCCTCACGATTTTCCCCATCTCACAAAGCACAAATTCATTAGTATTTTTATTACAGCCCTGAAAGTCTCAAGACTCATCAAAAGTCTTGACTCTAAGAAAGCCACCGGCCCAGTCAAAATTCCCGATCTTAGCGAAATTATTTAATAGCATCTTGAAGAAGAAATATTCTTCCAAAGTCTGTGGAATTTTTCTTCTTCAAGCTGCTGTATCCACCTGCCCAGTCTTCACTTTCCAGTCTCGACTGAGTCCAAAATCGTCTCCAGTTCCTTGTGGGTGACAAATTATTTTCCACCCTAGAACCCCTTTTCTCACAGACAAAACGTCGTAAGTCACTCACTACCCTATCGTTATTTCCATGGAAAGTGCTCAGACAAACTACAATCCTTAGTTTCACCAGTTCTAAACCTCACGGCTAAGTTCAGTCATGCTACGCTTATTGTAGCGAACCACACCCATTCCCTTAGTATTCCATTTGTGTGATGTAAGTTACACTCGGGGGGTTTCGTCTCACGATCCGCTGCACTGTGGAACGGACTCCTAAGAGGCTTTTTTCCCGATTGCTACAATCTTTACCTGTTTAAGTCTAGGAGTAACCATTATCTGTGCCTCTTACTCTGCAACCCTCTGACGTGAGTGGCTACTAGGTGAACGGGAAGTTGAACCAGTTGATAGGCGAACCTATCTACTCCTATTCTCTATATTTATTTAAGCAGAAATCAAAATAGTAGTCCATCCCACCAAATAAAATATCGCTATGTTGTTCTAAGCGTTCATGGTGAACGTTTCTCCAAGACAGGAGGCTAAAAACTATGGATAGGAAAATAGAGGCTAGACAACGGTAGCTGATTTCTCACTTCCTTTTAACTTATGTAATAGGCGAAAAGACTTTTTTACGAGATCGCAATCTCAAGGCACGCATCAAGATATTATTTCAAGAGAAATTATTCCAGTGACTGCTTCTTTCAAATTAAAGCAAGCATTTTATTTGAACTTGCAAAACAGTTGCCGAACTTCTTCCTTGAAATCTTCGTTCCTGAAGCCGTAAATGACTGGATTTAGACACGAGCTTATGTAGAATGTGTGTCTGGCTAACCAATAAAAGATGGCGGCGGCTGTTCCCATTTTTTGTTCGGATTCCAAAATCGTTTCCACAATTATCCCGGATACGCTCGGAATGGATGCCGCAATAAACACTGCGGTTATCAGCATCATCGTCACTGTCGTACGGTTCAATCTTTTCCTGTTATCTTCTGCCCGCTTGATACTCGAGTCTCTCTTCCGAAATGCATTGAATGCAAATGGATTCTCGCTATCACCGTCCACTATAACTGCAGAAACACCCGAAATGGATGGACGTGGAATAGATGTGACTTCTTTATCTAGTGTTTTAATACTTCCACTGCGCGTGACTCTGATGCTGCCAGTGGAAGTCGTCGTCAAATCGACTTTCAAATTTTCTCGTTGACTTTCTGTTTCAGAAGGGTTGGACACTGTTTTGACGTCATTAACAATCTTTTTCATAGTGTGCAACAAGACCGAATATAACCCGATCATCAGAATTACGGTGGTTATTGCGAGGAGGAGGTAAGAAGCAAAAAACCCCACTTGATAATGATGTACAGTCGCAGAACAACAATGAGTAAACACATTCGGGTACTTCGTAGGCTTTCTCACACTTCCGTAATAGAGAATTGCAGCACTTCCTTGTGCTGTGGAAATCAAATAGATTACTAGAGTTGTGATTTTCGCACACCTCATGGTGAGTTGGCTTTTTAGCGGATAACACATTCTTCTGTATCGGTCGACGGAAATAGCTAAAAGAAACCCACAAGTACAGTAGCCGGTGAAAACCAACAAGGTCATATGGAGCTTACATAAAACGTCCGACGTGGTCATCATTGGAAAGACATTCTGAAAAATTCTTGCAGGTGTGATAATGGCACAGGTAATCAAATCGACTACAGCCAGCATGACAACGAAGAGGTATGTTGGTGTCATCTTCAGTCGGAAGCCGTAGACATAACAGGTGAGAAGGTTGCCAATAAACCCTACCAACATTGTGATGGTGGCCAGGATTGTTGAAGGCAGAATAACTAAGACTTCTTTGTTGTTAAGACGAGAAAGAATTTCTGAAGGTTCCGTTTCGTTTAACGTCGTCATCTTGAGAAATGTTCCTAAAACAAGAAAAAAATATAATTATGAAATGTCCCATTAAATGAGAGACGGGGTGGGGGGCACTGGGTAAAGAGGAGGGTAGACAGACAGAGAGAGGGAGAGAAAATGAGAAACACACAGAGACAAAGAAAAAAAGAAACATGTAGTCCTTGTCATAATACTGCTCTTCTTCTACGTGTCGTGCCCCTTCGGGACGTAGGCGATCCTGACTCTCCCCAATTTCCTATCCTTTGTAGCTTTTTGCCTTTTTTGCTGTCTCGCCTAAACCTTGTTCTGCCATCCATTTACACAAACTCGTTAGACAGGTTATGCGCTGTTTTCTTCTGTCCATTTTGCCTCCAATATGTAATGTGAGTGTCAAATTTTCCAAGCCTTCTTTCCTCATTATGTACCCTAAAAATTTCAACTGCTTCTTTCCCCTTAAAATATATGCGTCGGTTTTATTTCCATTTTCCGTGTTAATAGGAATATATACTTGAAAAACAAGGTGTATAAAATAAGTAAAGGTTTATTGTAAAAAAACAGTACAATAAGAATAAAGATAACAGTTATGCACAAGGTCGTCACAAGTCAATCCAGTAGTGTGTGCTACTATTGGAAGGTTGGTAGTTCTCGCGTAAGTCTGAGTTGTACTCAACAGATCCAAGCTAGTCGATATTTACTAGCCACTCCCACGAGGGTAGATGTGGCACAAGGACGAGTTTAACGTGAGGCATCCGATCCCTTAAGCTCAGCCAAAAATTCCCCGTAGAACCCGCATAAACGTGATCGGGTTGGTCTACCTCCCCGAATGAGCCCTGCCCTTCAGTATAGCTTCGTCCGGGTTTCTCTCTACCCGAAGGCAGAGAGTTCGACTGTATAGCCGAAAAAGATTTCGGCTAATCGGTATTTACTAGACCCCCCACCCACCCACACACACACACACACACGAGGGTAGATGTGGCACAAGGCCAAGTTTAACGTGGGTTATCCGAGCCCGTAGGCTCGGCCAAAAAATGGCCGTAGAAACAGCATAAACGGGATCCGGTTGGTCAACCTCCCCGAACGAGACTATGCCCTTCGGCAGAGCCTTGTCCGGTTTCCTCTCTGCTCAGAGGCAGAGAGTTCGACCTGCAAGCGGAAAAAGATTTCGGCTATTCTCTGTAGTCCGTTCACCTACAAATACTTATAGGTAGTTACTACCTATAGTGTAGTCACTCATGGGGGTGATAGGTTATTCCATTACATCAAACTTCCTCGTTACTCACATGTTTAGTCCCTGGCATTCTCAGTATCCTTGTATAGAACTATATTATTATCGCTTCAAGTCTTTTCTCCATCTGCGATGAGATTATCCAGCATTCACTGCCATATAGAAGGACCGATATTACATTACAGCTAAGTACTCTTTCCTTTGTTTTTCACGAGCACTTAGCCTAAAAAACTTCCTTTGTCTGGATTTATCCGATTCAATTTAAAAACATGTAATGACACTTTACAATGTAGCACTTAAAACACTTTTTTTTTATTTATTCCCCTTTCCTTTTACATAATAACTGTTCTAATGAGCTTTCTTCTTTGGTAGCACAACTTCATAAATTTAAGTATAACTAGATTGGCAGCTAGGTCCCATCGGTTTACTGTTGAAATAGCTAAATGTAACCGTAACCCCTCTTTTAATAGTTGCTTCTTTCGCAACTGTGAATCTTTTTCCCGATTTCTTGCTTTCCTGACAACAACGATCTTCAAAAAATTCGAATGCATCGTCAATTTTATATATTTTTTTTAATCTGATAATAAAGATTTTTTTTTAATCTGATAATAAAGATTTTTTTTTAATCTGATAATAAAGATTTTTTTTTAATCTGATAATAAAGATTTTTTTTAATCTGATAATAAAGATTTTTTTTATCTGATAATAAAGATTTTTTTTTAATCTGATAATAAAGATTTTTTTTTAATCTGATAATAAAGATTTTTTTTAATCTGATAATAAAGATTTTTTTTTTAATCTGATAATAAAGATTTTTTTTTAATCTGATAATAAAGATTTTTTTTAATCTGATAATAAAGATTTTTTTTAATCTGATAATAAAGATTTTTTTTTAATCTGATAATAAAGATTTTTTTAATCTGATAATAAAGATTTTTTTTTAAATCTGATAATAAAGATTTTTTTTAATATGATAATAAAGATTTTTTTTTAATCTGATAATAAAGATTTTTTTTTAATCTGATAATAAAGATTTTTTTTTAATCTGATAATAAAGATTTTTTTTTTAATCTGATAATAAAGATTTTTTTTAATCTGATAATAAAGATTTTTTTTTAATCTGATAATAAAGATTTTTTTTTAATCTGATAATAAAGATTTTTTTTTTAATCTGATAATAAAGATTTTTTTTTAATCTGATAATAAAGATTTTTTTTTAATCTAATAATAAAGATTTTTTTTTTTAATCTGATAATAAAAATTTTTTTTTTAATCTGATAATAAAGATTTTTTTTTTAATCTGATAATAAAGATTTTTTAATCTGATAATAAAGATTATTATGGAATGAGCTGGGGGAGATAGAGATTGGAAGTAGAGAGAGAGAGGGGGTGAGGGTGAGAATGTCAGATAACACAAGAAGTGGCGAAAGACAAGGAAAATAAAATGAATGAGGCCTTGTTGCAATGCAGCTAGCTTTTTGACTTCAGTGCCAATAGACCGATCTCTGACAAAAAAAAGCATGATTTCAGATATTGTTTACGAAGACTGCGGGAAAATTAGATAAAATCGATAAATAAAATAATAATAATGAAAAAAGAAAAAAAAATGAAAAAAAATAAAATATATTTTCCCATGATGCTAAGAGTAAAATAACCGGAAATATGATTACCCCCCACTTGTTAGGGTCCCAGCTATGGGCAAATAGTTAACCCCCAAACTGGGGTTAAAACACTATGAAAGTGTAAAAATAGGTTTTAATACCAGAAATACTTTGTAAAAAATTATTACCAGCAATACATTTTTGAAAAGAAAAAAATATTACCAGTTATACATTTTAGAAAATATATTATAGCAATCCATTTTGAAAAAAAATATTACCAGCAATAACAATTTTGTCGGCATTAAATAACACATTGAGGTTGATATGCCATAAAACAAACTAAAACAAATATTTCCCGCATTAGTTTTGCCTTTCAAACTAGCCCTCTGTCTGTTATTTAATCTTTTCATTGTCTTGACGCCAAGTTTCCCAGTAGCTGCTAAAGCTTTTGCGTATATGACATTATTTACGTTTGTGATGTTTGCCAGTGGTTTGTCCGTTAATTGTGTTTCCAGTGCAGCGTTTTATATTTTTGCACAATGTGTTTACTGGATTTTGTCATATGGATTTTTGGGAGCTGGTCTGTGTGTGACATTTGTGTGAAAGTTACTCTGCTGAGTACTTGGATGATGTAGTTTTTCGCTTCGGTGATTTTACCTCTGTTGTTTTCAAGGAATTCTATCCTAATGTAGCTGGACTCATCTTCAGGGATATATTCTGGATAACTGCAGGTTGTGTCACAAGTAGATTCTTCGGTTTTATTTCCAATGAAATTATTATTTTGTATCTCATTAATTTCAGTTTTTAACTCATCCTCTGTCATATTATTTATTTCTACTCTCATCTCTTTATCGTTTGAGCGATGGATTTATTGTATTCCGCAGGGACATTGGCAAGAATGTTTGGGTTGAATTAAGGTCTTATTCCACTTCTTACCATAGTTCTCCATATTTGGTATGTCTGATCCGTGATGTTCTTTCCTGGGTTTTTGAGTTGGGTGAAAACGGATGTGACTTTTTGATATTCTCCGCAAGACCATTTCGTTTGCTTTCTTTTTATTAGTTGATTTGGCATTGAGTCATTTGATCCAAGGTTAGACATATCCCGGGTTTGTTGATCAAGTGTCTCTTCGTTGTTGGAAGAGTTTATTCCAGTGACAGATTTTTCAGTCCCAGACTGGTCCCTCTCTCGGGTACGGGGCCTTTGTTGACCCGGGTGACGGCCGATCCGGTATGAATAGGCGTTCATAATTATTAAGATTTGTAATTTTTTGCGTTTTATTCTTGACAGCCAAGGGGTAGTTTTGTTCAAATTACCAGCTCTAGGACAACTGTCGGCCAAAACTAAAGAGCTCGTTCTGCTCATGAGATGGGTTGGGGGATTATATAAAGATGTCCATGTTTCAAGAGTTCGTGATTTAGTCCTGTATTCAGGGGCGTCGCATAGGGGGGTATGGAAATGGTATTGACTAAAATAAGTTTTAACTCCGTAAAAATCGCATTGACCACTACCAGATGAAATGCCAGAGGTAGACATTGAGGATTATCAAAAAAAATTACAGATAAATAAAGGCAAAGAGACTTAAAATGAAATTAAAGAAAAGAAAAATGTAATTTCAAATTGTTTAAAATTTAGGATAGTTTACATGTTGAAAGGATGACACGGAATGTCACCCGACAAATGTTCAATTTTCCGACGCCTGCGAGAGTGATAGTTATCAAGATTTATAAGGTAGATCCCCCCCCACGCACACTACAAGTTAGCGGAAGGATCATCAAGGAATTCTTTTTATAGATACAAATATTTAAGTAAATGCTCTGTTTATAATAAACAGTATTAATAACATTTACCGGCCTGAATGTCCGAGAAATTTTCATAGAAAACATTTGTCCTCCGACAGGAATCGAACCTGTATCCTATACGGAACCGTCATATAGCCTGACGTGCCTTAACCGGTTGAGCCACAAAGGATCATTCGATTAGCAAGGTTGATTTTACTGCTTTTAAACTACAATCTTCCATGAATCTCTCACGTACATTCACATCTGCTCAAAGCGTATCCAAATGTAAACATATGACGTCACACATTATGAAATGGTCCGACAATTATTTTAAGACATTTTTAATTTATGTTTATATATATTTCCAAAAGGGTAAAATCCATGTAGAGCTCTATGACAAAGACACAGCAAGAATATAATATAAAAGGCTCAAAAACTAATATTCCATGGTTATAATTTATTACATTGGAATCGTAATCACGACCCAATTCATGAGACCTACATTCAAAAAGAAAACAAAAAATATATCTCCGGGTTTAAAAAAAACAATGTTTCAATGATATTGTATATGTAGGAGTGAAAAACAAAGGTGAGAGGGAAATGTATGAAAAATCTAGAGAGAGGTGTAAAGAAAGATGAAGAACAGGAAAGGGCCTAAAGTGAGGGTGAGGAATGAAACTTTATAGAGAGAAGTTAACGGTTTGAAGGGGTGAGATTCAATAAATACGAATTAATATCAGTTGCATAAATCGACTTCCGATTCGTTGACCTAAATTAAAAAACCAGAGAACGGGAAAAGTATGGATATATTTGTGGTGACATTACAATGAATAAGGGAAAAACATTAGACGATCCATGTTTAACGTTTAGCTAATTCACGATGCCAATGAAAAGTTGTCGTCTGCTTTGCATTTACTAAACTTATGTAGGAGAAGAGGAGGAGAGAGACAAAGAAAAAAGATTGGCGGGGAGAAAGAAAGAAAGAAAGAATGAAAGGAAGAATGAAAGAAAGAAAGAATGAAAGAAAGAAAGAATGAATGAAAGAAAGAAAGAATGAAAGAAAGAAAGAAAGAATGAATGAATGAATGAATGAAAGAAAGAATGAAAGGAAGAATGAAAGAACGAAAGAATGAAAGAAAGAAAGAATGAATGAAAGAAAGAAAGAATGAAAGAAAGAATGAAAGA
>OZ038510.1:20027940-20086690 GCA_964036315.1 Acanthosepion esculentum
TTCACTGTCGAAACTGTTAAATGTAGCCGTTTCTTCTACTCCAATAGCTTCATGTCTCGCACCTCTCACCTGTGGAACTCCCTCCCCTTTTCCTGTTTCCCTGATAGCTATAATCTCCAACTATTCAAATGTAATGTCTATCGACCTCTCCAGATGCCCTGATCTATCCCCTATCCTTCTCTTCGTCCTTTCCTCTATCACTCCTATTTGCTCTCGCTCCAACTCTCTGTAACCCCTTGCGTGCTAGTGGCTTACCGCCTTGCTTGGGGTGAAACGCTTAAAAAAAAAGATAAAAGAAAGAAAGAAAGAAAGGTTAGGAAAAGAAAGAAAGAAAGAAAGAAAGAAAGAAAGAAAGAAAGAAAGAAAGAAAGAAGAAAGATGTAATGTCAATCAGCGTCTCCAGATTCCTTAATCTATCAACTCTCTGTAACCCCTTGCGTGCTAATGGCTTCCCGCCTTGCTTGGTGTTGAATGCTTAAAAAAAAATAGGATACATTTCTGTGGCACAAGACCAAAAGGAGAATGGTAAATACTGCTCTTTCGTACTCAGAGTTAATCCGATTCACGACGCATTCATTCTCACAAATAAGACAAGTACTACAAGAACTCATACCTCTTCATTCAATCAGGACCATGTACTAAAATACCAACATACCGCATCTTCACAGAGGACATTTATGATTGTAAAAACTCTGAATATATATGTACAAATATTATTTAACAAAGATATAAAGAATTTTACAATGACATGAAATGGAGGCGGTGAAGTCATTTGATGAAAGTAAAAGATCAACTAAACATTTAAAAGAAATTAAATTTGTGTCAGGGACCGTCCAACCACAAAAAAAATTAGAATAACCGCTTTATCCTTCCGATAGATAGAATTAAGAAGCTCTCTCACTCGATGGTAGCAGGAGAGGGCCGAAAACAATTTGGAAGTGAGAAAATGTAAAAGGCTGGGACAATCAAATAAAAAGCGAGAATAAAACTGAAGATCTTGGGAATCTTGAAAATGACCATAACAAAACTGGAGACCGAGACAAGACCGGGACGATGTCGGGACGAGACCGGGACGAGGCCAGGAACGACAGTCACTCACGTTAACCAGGAGAACAAAGGAGATTAATTTAACCAAGGGTGGGATCCGCTAGGACATCACCCCGTTTTGATTTGAGGAGAAAATCAAGATTAGCTCGATTCACGCGAACCAGGCTCGCAACTCACACCTACCTTTTACTAAAAACCGACGAAACAAATTGCAATTGAATCTGATTCAATTTTTAAAAAAAATATAATGACACTTTACAATGTACCACCTAAAACACCTTTGATTTTTGCACTTTACTTGTACATAGCAACTGTTCTGGTGAGCTTTCTTCTCTGGTACCAGTATTTCATGAATTTAAGCGTAATTAACAGCTAGGTCTCATCATTTTAATATTTAAAATAGATAAATGCAACCACAGTTAAGATGCAAGGGGACTAATTGAAGTGAAAGAAAGGGAAAAGACTTTAGAAGGAACCGGAATTCCAATCTTAAACAGAGATAAACATCTACTCCTGCTCAAAAAACTAGGGACGCGTATGAACCGGACGACACACGTTTACTTAGTTTTTATGCGTTGTGGCCTGTTTAGGGGCCAGAAAACAAAGACATGGAAGACAAAAGGTAGGTTGAACAAGTGTATTGAAATAACAGATATATACAAAGTAAGAGTGTTAGTAAGTAGCAGATAGAAAGTGTCCGTCCGAACGGTAGGCTAACACTGCGTTTCCGCTTCCCAACCGACTACCCTACGACTCTTGCTAGGAAGTCTCGCAGTTAGTATTTATGAGAGGAGGAAGAGTTCATTCTACTGTAGGAGGGTTTACCACAACATTATGAAATATGATTTTGGATATTAATCATCAAGGTCCTTTCACTTTGACTTCTAGCAAAAACTGAACTAACCTTAGAATATACACAGAAACACACTCACATACATACACATATATATGTAAACAATATAATAATTCATGTAAACGTGTGTGTGTGTGTGTGTGTGTGTGTGTCTTTCCTGACAGATATGCTTATGTTAGTTTTGCCATAAAATTTATCAACGACGGACTGAAGCATCACATGAATATGGGTACATTATGAGAAAGTTACCTTCAAGACTCCAAAAGTCTTTGGCACGTCACATACGTAAAAAGATATGCAGGGGAGAGGCTGGCTTGCAAAATCGTGTACTGAGATCAATACCAAACGGCGACAGTCTGTTTCATGCAAACTTTAGGTTTGTGCTGTGTTTTGCCTCTACTATTTATATATGCAGGTCAATAGTACATTATGTGTAGTAAGGTCTATTGTAATATTTTTAAATATAACCAATAACGCCCACCAAATAACCGTTAAGATAATACAATTATTATCCTGGAGACTTCGTATTTGAAATAGACGCCTCATATTTCTCACTCAGCTCAAAACATTGAAGAGATGACCTTCTTCAGTAAAGAAGTGGCAATTATCGCCTATATGAACGATTATATTGTTTATAAAAATACCGCATAAGTATAGTAGTCCGTCACATTCCCCATCGTGATTTAATGATCACACAAGTGATATCTGGAAGATAGCCTCCTTAGCCTAGTGCTTCTCGGCAATGGGAGTCGCTGAGTAGTCGTCGAATGTACCCGAATCATCAACAGCGGCGGGAGGAGCAAGCATGCTGGAGTTCACTTTCCGATAATGCATCACAACTACCGCACGTCGATGCACTTGATCCCGGACGGGGGCACAAATCCTGAATCTTCAACTGCATGTCCCTGATTTCTCTTCAGGTTCAGTCGGAAACTTGATATCAATACCTTTCATTTTCGGTGCAGCATTAAACCAATACACTGTCACTATTATCGTTCATTCCTTTCTTTCGGCGACCTTTTCTCCTGTTCTGTGACATCTTTCAACTATGCTATTCCCTAATGGCATAGACATGCATCACAAGTGAATCTCAATGCCCCACTTGTCTAAGAACCACCTAAAGCATTGTCTGCAGAATGCTGTGCCATTTTTAGTGACTATTTTCGACTGAGAGACCGTACTCACAGAACACAGCTGTAAGATAAACGCTTGCAGTTTTTTGCCGCTGTGTGGGCCGGCAGTCGATCAGTGTCAGGAAACCTTTGCCATTGTAATGGGTTACTTCTATACCCAACCTGCCCCAGGTTTCACAGACATTTAGATTACTCTTTCTCTACGTACGGATGTAGGGCTCTGAGTCTAGAGGCTGGCATGTCTCACAGTTATGGACCACAGACTTGACTGCTGCTTTCGACAGAAAAGGAAAATTTGTTTTGAGAAATATAGCATCCTTCTTACTCCGGGATGCGTCGATGGATATCTCTCAGTCGATCGGGGATCGCCTCTTCTGTGGCAGCAGCACACAATGGCATGCTGGGCTGGATACTGGACCCTCTCTACGACGTTCTGGTTTACCCATCCGCTTGATTTCGGTCGGATCGAAACCAGCGTTATCCCAACCAAATGATCATATTCAAAATTTGTCTATATTGGAAATTCCGTGGGGGAATGGAAGCAGCGTCTGTATACTCATTTTCCAACCCTAAATTGAAGTCCCAAACTACACTTTCCAAAAAAATTTGGGAATTGAAGGAGGAAAAAAACAAAACCCTCAGATTGACTGGAAAATAATAAGGTTTGCCTGCACTCCTAGTAGCTTTAAAGGTAAATGCAATCTATGCCTACCGGAGAAAATTAAAATTATCAAATTTGAAAATAAAAAGATACTCTTACACAAAGGAACGAACTAATTTCCAAATGCCGTCACCGCATGATATTTGATCTTACCTAGGCTCTCATCTAACCAGCATGAACTGTCATAGGAGGACATTCACCTGGTAATCTCAATTGAACTGATATCCCTTAACAAGAAAATGGACTGATCAATGAACCCTAACACTGCACATCTAACTTCTTCTCCCTTCTTTTTATACCCTTACCAATTTACCATCTGCTTCCGTCCATATACATATCCCTCCTCCATCACCAAGTCACCAATAATTCTTGACGACCATCAATAATTTCAAAACTAAAATTACCCCGTCTCTTTACTTCGGTTGTCCTAAAATTGTTTCAAATTCCTTTCCTCATCCTTGAATTTATCTATTGAATTATCCTTGATTATGCAGTACATGTGGGCATTACATCTCCTCCAAATGGATCTCTATCTATAAAAGGCAGGATGTATGTGTGTGTGTGTGTGTGTGTGTGTGTGTGTGTGTGTGTGTGTGTGTGTGTGTGTGTGTGTGTAACGAATGCACAACCGCAATTTCCGACGGATTTGCACCAAAATGTACATGCACATGCTCCAAGTTAGTGAAAAGGCCAAGACCGACCTTGCATTTCCCAACTCCCATCGATAGTGGAAATAATCGATTTTTTTCATGCTTCTACGGCAGCTTTCATGTAGTTTGCGGCCATTTTCTACTGGCCAGAGTGAGAGCCTATAGCTGGCTGCCACGAATAGGCAGGAAGATCCTATTGGCCAGCGTGAGAGCCAACAGATGACTGACACGAACGTTAACTAGCATGCTAGCATGCAAAAATCGATAGCTGCATTCGTCACAAGTGGGAAAATTTTAAATCTGCATGGCACTTTACTCCAATTGGCTCATTCGCTTGCTTAAACTCAACGTTGATTCTGATTCCGCAGAACTGGGTTGGGTGTGAAAAAGTATTTATTGTTAACATTCTTTTTTCATTCGGTTTTTCCAGTTACGAGTCCTTTTTTAAAGCTGATCGTTTTGTGTTCATTTTGTTTAGTTATTTTTTCGTAACAGATTTAATGTTTAGTATAGAGCTTAGAAAAAATTCGCAGTGTGAGATAGGCAAGAAGTAAGGCATGTAGCAACATCAGCACGGCAAAGGGCACTCCTTTAAAGGCAAGGAAGGGCAAAAATATTTTAAGTCAAGTGATAGCGATAGCTGTATGAGTCGTACGATTTTTGAATCAAGCCCGGGCAACGCCGGGCCATGCTGCTAGTTATGACATAATAATAAACGATTAGATAATCTCTGGGATAATTAAATAACATATAACAAAAGATTACAGAAGATTAAAGTTCTTAAATTCGGATACACATGCGGATATATGTGAGTGCTGGGGTATGTATGCATGTATAGGGGTGTGAATGTATATAAGTGTTAGTGTAGATATGCGTGAGGAGGCACACACATATATATGTATATAGACCCTATATATAATCATTATATACGATTCAGCATATTCAATCTTAGGTAATCAAATTTTACTACCATTGGAAGACTTCCTAATATTCAACATAGGGTACATAAGTTACTACAAGAATTTAATAGGTAATGTTTAAAGGGTCACTTCCAGCTAGCGTATGTTTGTACTTACGTATGTGCTTAGATATCTGTGTATGTATATATATATATATATCCAAATTCACTCCAAATCCTTAAAAAAAAAACTCCCCCAAACTTTGAGCTTTGATATATGGACGAGTTTAATGCCAATAATTCCGAATTAACTTTCTTTCATTTTACTAAAGTTACCTCTTGATTGTTTTTTTTTTCATATTTTCGTTAATTTCCGTAAATTCCCATAGAATTAAATTTTGACCGGCTGACCATTAGGATGTAGGTCAGCTCATCGGTCTCACCCTCCCTCCCCTACCCAGATTCTCCTACATCACTAATATTATTCCAGTAAATGTACCTTCTTCTTCTCCCCATAGCGCTCAATAAGTCCCCTATAACATACTCCCTCTCTTTTTTCTCCAAACAGTACGCTATAAACTGATAAAATAGCATAAACAGTTCGAAAAATCCAGCGAATTTTAAAATTAAAATTCGTAGGTGAAAAAGGTCATTTACTGAAGGTATTTTAATTCCAATTGTAAAGAAAATTTGCTCTGTTTAATGAAAATAAACATTGAGTGCTCTTTTATGAGTCAGTTTTAACATATTTCAAATTCTATGTTGTGTTAATAGGACTCGCCTGTATTATATCAACAGATTACTACCTATATATATATATACACACACACACACACATATATATATATATATATATATATATATATATATATATATATATATATATATATATATATATATATATATGAAACAAAGTGGAAAATTTCGTTAAAGACGCGTTTCACCGGAGAAGTGTATGCTCTCTTTGATTGATTATTTAAACTGAAGAAGCCCAAGAAACCATACACTTCTCCGGCGAAACGCGTCTTTAACGAAATTAAATAAGGAAGCCACCATCAATTGTGAGAAGAGCGATAACAGTTAGTGGACACGAGAAACCAATTTCGCTGAAAAATTGTTTTAATTGAATGACTTTTAAAAAATTTCAGCCGAGTGTTTCCTCATAAAGAAACGGCAAATATTGCCATTACAATTAGAGATGTGAGTAACGGGTACTACACTTTGACCCCAACTCGATGAGTAGGGAGTGCAGAAAGTCGTAACTCGAGTAGCAATTGCTGCTCGTCAATGAATACCGAATGTTTCCTTATAAAGAAACAGATAATATTAAAATTACCAGTAGCTATTATAACAAATACTAAAATTTGACACCAAGCCGATGCCGAGGGAGTGAAGAAAATCGTAATTCCAGTATCACTCACTACTCGGTCAAAGAATGCCAAATGTTTCCTTATAAAAAAAGGCTAATATTACTGTTGTAGCATACCTACGGACGATAATGGGTATGTCCCCATTCACATAAATACAGTAGTAAATACTGTATGTTGGTCTGTAGTTGAAGATTTATTGTGGAATTCAGTTGACCCTCTTCTTCTAATAGTTGACTTGTTCTGTGCACCGCTGGAGAATCTTATATGTGTTGTTCTTGTCCTAAGTATTATCGTTCATTACCAACCTTCGTGGGATTATTCTATTCAGTAACCTTCCTTAGGTTACAACAATTAGGATTACCATTGGAAATGGGAATATCAGATACTACACTTTGATACCAAACTAATGACAAGGGAGTGGTGAAATCGTAAAAGTCACACCGCCTACTCGGTCAATGAATTTGTAAAGAAACGGTTAATATTATCCTTATTGTTTAATATGAGGAGAACAGATACTACATTTTGACCCCAGCCCGATGGCTAGGGAGTGAAGAAAATTGTAATTTGAGTAGCACTTGCTGAACGGTCAATAAATGCCGAATGTTTCCTTATAAAGAAACGGCTAATATTACCTTTATCGTTAAATATGAGGAGAACAGATGCTACACTTGGTATCTACTCGACCCCCCCACTGAGTCATGTTATGACACAAGGTCGGTTTTTAACGTGGGGACCCAAGTGTTTCCACTCGGGCCGCTGGACTTTGCTGGTCTTAGCTGGTCTTAGCTTGTCCAAGCTAGTCAGAGCTGGTCATAGCTAGTCGTAGCTGGTCTTGGCTGGTCTTAGCTGGTCAGAGCTTGTCCAAGCTGGTCATAGCTAGACGTAGCCGCGATACTACCAGCGCAGGGAGGTATCCCTGTGCCAGGCATGTATCAGTGATCGAATCTCAGCCAAAAGGCGATCATCAAGCGAGCTATCTGAGAACAGATACTACACTTTGATCCCAGCCTGATGACTAGGAAGTGAAGAAAACGATTTTGTCTTCCAGCAAAAGCCAACCGACGAAAAAGTTTGTCAGCCTTTAGGTAATCCTTAACGAACTGTCTCGTTGACTATCGCACTATATTGAGACTCATTTGTTGCCTCCTATTCGGAACCATGTGCCGATCTAAGTTTAGACTTCCAGCCTTTCTTTACGGCGTTTCTAACTAACGATTTTAAAATGGCTGCGGCACGAATTTCGGAAGTAGGTGCCGATCCTAGGTTTTCCAGGTGTATTCCCACTTCCAGTCTGGTTGAGTATCTGCTGTAGATGCTGAGCATTCAAATGGTCCAATCACCAGCAAAATATCAAAATGAAGAAATTTCACCGAACCCTCCCACAATGATCATTAATTTAAGGTCTCGTCATTTTACAGTTGAAATGGCTTGATGTAACCGTAAGTTCTATGCTAACAGTTTCTTCTCCCGCACTTCTCGCGTGTGGAACTCTATTCCGATTTCTTGTTTTCAACCGCCCTCTTGACTATGGCTGTAGAATACGCCAACTTCACCTCTGCAGAGGGGTAAGTTCAAGCCCCCACGCTACCCCTGAAATGGGACCAAATATTTAGGGTACTTTTCAATTTGTGGAAAAACAACTGCGATTCCGAGAAGTCTGTTTGGAGCCGACCTGTAGGTTATTTAAGTGTGTGGGGGGGACAGGTTGCTCCGCTCATGGAAGAAAAACAACGCAGAAGAAATTTGACAACCACTAGACGAGAATTGAAAGGAACATCAAAGTCGCTCCCTCATAAGTTTTTTTTTTTTACCAAATAAAATCTTCTATAATAGGATGAATGATGGCTCTATAAAAAATGGAATCCATTCATTGGATTTTTTTAACAAATAAGTAAAATGAGTAAAATAAGTAAAATGTCCATCAATACATTTTATAGTAAATGCCAATGCCAATTTACAATGCAGGCTGCATAAGACGGCCTCAATAGTTTGGAAGATATTGATGCAATATCAGCACCACATCAGAGAATCTCTAGACATTGTGGTCAGCATTGGTCTTTAAAGGCATCCGTATATGACCTCCAGCTATTAAGAGAACTAACCCATATGTCCTACCCCAAAGTATCTCGATAGCCTGCAGACAAAAAGGTGAACAAAGGAGCATTTTAACATTATGTGCTAGGTGATATGATCGCACAAAACATCCTTGAAGATTTATTGCAGTCACTGAATATCCAACTAACTTATCCAATAATAGGCTAAAGCTAATTACTTAATAAAACCGTTTGGCATAATTAAACCTTTCAAATAGTCTACTAGGTTGAATTTTATTAAAGAGTTTATTTTAGATTAATTAAATTTAACTTGAATTAAAATTAATCCCTGTTGGAACATAGCATGGCTCTATAGAGTCTATTTTAAACGACAAATATACATGTATATGAGAATCAAAAAGAATAAAAGGATTGACATCATAGGTCCATTTAAAATCTACAAGACTTCATGATAAACTATATTTTTGGTTTTTACCTTGTGGAACAACTGCAAAGAGATTTTGTTTGCCTCCAACAACCAACATATAATTGCCCATGTGAAAAATCATGGCTCTTCCAAATGAACGCCTGCAACAGACAATGTTTGTCCTTGGGATTTCTTTATCGACATTGCAAAACTGACACGAACAGGAAATTGTAGCCTTCTGAAAGTAATCGGTAGTTCTGTTCCTGATGGAATAAGAGGAATCCTTAGAGTGAACACACCCTCCTTTTGCACATCCTGAAAGAATAGTTGCCTCTATGACATGTTACATTGTCTTTTTTACCACCAAGCGTGTCCCATTGCAGAGTCTTGGTGGTTCCACATTTCTCAACAGCATAACTGGGGTCCCAACTTTTAGGGCCAGTCTGTGAGGCTGTAGTCCAGGTGGGTCTAATGAATTAAGAAATTCAGTTGGATAATTCACCACTTGATCTGGATCTGGGATTGTGTCAATGGACTTGTATGTCTGAAGATTGCCACGGATATATTGGAGCAGTTTGTCATTAATCTTACAGATTGTGTTATTCTTAGGAGCCAATATTGCTCTTTCGCATAGCCAATCTTGGTTGAGAAAATTTACTTCTAGATTAGGAAAGACGCTTGCAATGAGATCATCTATTGTGTTGACTAAATTACAAATTGGTTGAATATTGGTTAAGGCAAAATGCCTGTGGATCCCGATGGAGAGTTTTCCATCGGGATCCACAGGCATTTTGCCTTCACCAATCGCCAAAATATCAGCAGAAAACTGTCCTGATAACTGATCACCATATAAATGAGCTCGCATATTGATGGTGAGATTTAATGTTTGTACTAAAGGCCAAAGGGGAGATGACTTAGGACGGGCCTTGACTGCATCTGCACGTGTTCCTTTTGGAATGTCTGGAAGAGTCTGCCTAAAGTCCCCAAAGAGAAGCAGAATTATACCGCCCATTGGTTCCGAACAATTGTGTATGTCTTGGAGGGCTCTATTAAGTGCTTCAAGAGCTCCTCGATGGGCCATGGTACATTCGTCCCAAACAATCAGATGGCACCTTTTTAGCAGCTCTGCTTTATCTGAGTTCTTGCTGATATTGCAAGTGGGCGTATCAGAATGGGCCATATTCATTGGCAGCTTGAAAGTTGGTTGGATAGTCCTGCCACCAGGCAGCAGTGTTGCAGCGATGCCAGAGGATGCCACTGCTAATGCAATCTTCTCTTGTTGTCTGACTTTAGTGAGAAGTTTTGTGACGAAGGTTTTATCCGTTCTTCCAGGTGCATCCAGGTAGAAGATGCCCCCCCCTTTCGATTTTGAACACTTGTACAAATGGTTTCATAGGCACGCTTCTGTTCAGGCAGTAATTTCGGCTCATTTTCATTGATATAATTGGTAAGAAGATTTATGCCCTAGGATGTCTCCCTTATAATATCAGTCGGGCATTTATTGGAGTCAGTTCTGTTGGTTTCGGGAAGTTCATATGAGGAGAATGTACTCCCACCCATTGAAATAAGCCTATTTTCTATATCAATTAGTGCCTGATTGAATATTGCATCGCTGAAGCTGGCCTCCATGCCTGGAACCTGGAGCTGAGCTCGATGTCTGAAATCATATGATACATCATTTCTGAAGTTAACCCAAAAGACAAGTGGGTCACTTCGCATGTCTGCAGTAAAACAGCAAAAAGCCTTCGCAGATTTCTTGGACACATGGTTGCCTCCCACTGTGCATCATTTTCCAGCAGTCCATATTTATGGCAGGCGTCTCTGAATGTTCTACACAAGTGCCCTTCGAATGTCTTTAAATCCTGGAAACCACTTGTTTCTCTCACCTCGTGAAGTAAGAGACGAAGATAGAAGCATTCTTGTTGGCTAGGATGCACTGTGTAAACTCTACCCAGGCAATGCTTAAGTTTCACACCAGGGAAGCCTTCAACATCTTGTCCTGTCTTTCTTCGTGTCCATTTATTACTATTCCATCTATAGTACGACGGAACTTCAGGCTAAAGGAGGGTGCGAGCAAAATCATCAAACTGACAAAGTTGAAAAATGGCAGTCAATGTCGTGTCTCATGGTTCGCGGACAATCTGAACTGCATTTTCTGCCTCTGGTGCACCGGGGAGCCAAATATTCTCCAAAAGACTTCATTACTGCTGAGATAACGTCCAGTTTGATATTGGGTTACCTCATCGCGGCTGTTCTCTCTAAGAAGGTTAAATGTAGATACCCTTTGTTCACATACTTACAAATATATTTGATCGATTTCATGGAGTTACAAAATTCAACGTTGATATGCGCGTTGAATGTTTTTATCAAAAGTGGACAGTATGGCACAACCCATCTATTATCAATTTCGTGTTTTCCCACTATGGTTGTGACTCCTCCGTCTTCTGGCTTCCGCCGTCTATACAATGGATAACCATCGGTGCCGGTCTGTGTTTCGCGGAGAAACTGCCGTGGAAACCTTTTGGTACATGTATTGTCTTTAATGCATGGTGAATTCATGTTAAAACCGCGACCGCATGGGCTATGTATCATGTTCGCTTTAACATTCATATATAGCTCCTTGTCAGTATTTGGATCCGGTAGTTCGGTTGAAATAATCTTATCGATCTTAGTAGCATTGAACTTATTTGGCAGCCAAATGAGAATGTGAGCATGTGGAAGACCTCTATTTTGCCATTCAATGGTGTACATATCACACTTTACAACTCCCAAAACCTGACCCTTCGTGACCAAATCCATTAGTTTGACTAACTTTAAACGGAAAACTCGTGCCATTAGATCATGCCTATCTTTAGCCTTTTGACCCGGGAATAGCTCATTCTGAATCTCCTTCCACGTAGGATTGCAAGTAAATGTTATGAAGAGATTTGGCCTACCGTAATGCCTTACATATGCCATCGCATCCTAAGTTTGCTCATGCATATATCGAGGACCACCAGTGAAAGTTGCCGGTAAGATGCAGACTTTGCCAATGTCTTCGGGATCTACATCGTCGTTAATGCCATCTAGTAGATGACTGTAACTATCAGAGCGCAGTTTTTTTCTGATTCAATCTTATGTACAGCAACCTCTCAGACTCCATTTTAGCACACATATCAACTGCGAATTGGTGAAACAGATCTTGTGAACGATGAATGTGCTTAAAAGAGTTTTCTCTTGTCATAAAGTAGAATGAATAGAAGTGCGTGCACGAGACCGTTTTGAGGTTTTCTTGTAGACCACAATTATTATTGCTGTGTTGGCTGATTCCGATATGGTATCCATCCTCACCGTTTACGAAGAGTAATGGGTACTGCAGCGCGTCATAAGATCGGTGGGTTTCATTGATGCGCTGCAGTTTGTTATCACGTGATTAAAGAACTATATCTCTAGTATTATTGTGTTGGTGACCATGAATAATAGCAGCAATTTCATTGCAAACAGGTGAATTATAACGTCCCCCATGTTCACCACCTGGTCTCTGGTCAGCGTTGATGATGACATCAAAATTTGGCGTGTCTGTTTCTAAAGCGTATTTGAACTCTCGCACATAATTGTTCCTGGTGTGTAGCATTTCCCGAAGCTCAAGAATGAAATCCATTTCAGTTCCAGGTGAAATAGAGTTGCACCTAGTTGCCTGTTCCCGATAGTTACCTACAGAGTAAAGCTGAAGAAATTGTGGCTCCTCGTTTACCATAGGTTGCATAGAGCCAATTCTATGATATACTTGTCCTTGTATTTTAAAAGTAGGCATAAATCCACCCTCTTTAATAATATTGGCCCCAAAAGAGGTCATCTGAAAAGCACAATTATACCTTCTAATATTGCGTAGGAAATGATTAGATCTAACAGTGGTACCAGTTAATAGCATTTTCAATGGCTGGGGTGGATCTTCAATGATAGTTAACGCAGAAGTACCGTTTGAGCAGCACATGTTATTAATTTCCCCTACCCACCTTTTAGCCCTGCAGTGCGAACAGACAATCGACATACTGCCAAGCTGAACATCAGGGTGGTTCGAATAATTAGCACAAGGGTCATAATAGAATGCTACCATTGACCATATTTAACTACATGGTCTTGAAATCCCCTGTTGAGCAGCCAATCTTTGCACATTATTTTCCAAACGATCTTGGAGATCCTCAACAGTCTCCATTGCCCCTGCAGAAGCTGTTCTAGAGGCATTCCTGCTCTGTCGTCTCGTACGCTGCTCTCGAGTCTCCAAATCTCTTGCTGTTGCAGTTGCTGAAGCATTCCTAGACAATCTTTGTGAACGTTGATCCTCATTCTCCGCACGTCTGGTAGCAGCAGTAGTTGCTGAATTTCGTATCTGCCTAGCAACACGCTGTTGCTCACTCTCACAATTTCGAGCAGCAGCATTTCTAGTAGCATTTCTTGTATATCGAATTGTTCTTTGTTCCTCAGTTTCGACAGCTCGAGTAGCAGCAGTTCTGGCAGCGTTCCTTCCTCGTCTAGTTAACCGTTGCTCATTAGTTTCTGCTGACCGTGCATTAGCTGTACAAATAGCATTTTATGTCAGTCTAATTTGAGTTTATTGTTGCGAAGCGTTCCTTCTCCGTGCTTTCATGCGTTTGGCTGCAGTAGTAGCACGTCTAAGTGAAGGATTTCGCTTCCTTGGCATTACTGTCAGGCTGTAGTTGGAGGAGTTTGGTTAAGCTTTTTGAATAACAATGAAGTAATCAATTAAAAAGCAAGAATATTATACACATTAATGGAATATAGCCACAATAAATTAAATGCAAGTTTATAAGGAAGACAACAGGAACGTGGTAAACAATTATAAGCAAGCTCGTAAAGTAAGGCGTTATCTAAAAATAGACTACCAAAAAAAACGTTCTAGTGATGAAAATAAAAATTAACGTGCAGCTAGAAACCTACTCACTATGAACGTTAAAACGTACACGCTAAGTTTAGCATAATTATAAATGAATCGAAAGAAGGTCTTTACATTATTATAAGTGCATTTTTCAGAATAAAACTGTCAAAATTTTAGGGCTCAAGTTTCCAAATATATGAGTTAGTAAGCATTATTTAAACGTTGATTAGTAGATGATAAATACATAATTAAAAATTGGCATTTACGCTTAAACTTTTTTAATGATATGATTTTCACAAATTTAAATTTAAAGTATCAAAAATTCAAAATATACATGCATGAAGGCAGCCGACCTTTTTAATGGATGACAACTTTGATGCGAATGAGATTTCATCACATAGCACTAATGAATGCTACATGTGAAGCAAGATCGATAGCACGCACTAAATAACTCGATCAATCATTGCACGTGGAGCACAATTAATTGTATACACTACACATCTCGATCGATCTCGCACACGCATCTTATACCTACGTGCACTTCTCTCATCGGTGCACACTTTCGTTTGCACTTATTCTTTTTTTCTTAAGGAAAGATATAATTTTTGCCATCAAGTTAATGCAAACTAAACTCTTTCAGTGCCAAAACGGGAAATCCATGAGAAAAACTGATATTTTTCATAATGTATTTATGACACATGGGGTGTCAGTTTTGATTTTGAGTTGATTGATCTAAACACAAATTATGTGCAAATTTTCATCGGAATGCTGCTAACCACTACAATTGAAAGACTAATGGGGCAGCAAGGTGTTCATGGGACATCTTGAGGGCCCCTTATGTAGTTTCCAAAACCTGATAATCGTTTTTGATTAATTTTAAGATTGTAACATACATGTAAAATTCCGTCGAAATCGAAGCAATTTGAAAATTTGGGGGTCACTTTGGTTCGCCCTAGGGGTCCCAAATTTCAATCCAAAGGACAGGTTTAAGACTAATAGTAATTGAAATAATAAAGCACATTTTTTTAAAGTTTTCTATTTAATCGACTTTATGGCCAAGGCTTTGAACTTAATTGAAATCTTCGGGGTCCCTGCTGGTCCCTTAACTCGTGGAGGTCCCAGAGTTGATTTTCAGTGAATTCCAAGTGACTACTTCAGTTACTCGATATAATCTCAATATGTACTGAAATTTTCGTTGAAATTGGGGAATACTGCTACAAAATACACTTGAAAAGCAATTGAGGCATCAAGGGGTTTATAGGGTCATCCTGGGGGCCCCCCTCATGCATTTTTAAAAATCTGACAACCGATTTCTATCTCATTGTAAGAGCGTAACAAACATGCAAAATTTCATCAAAATCGAAGCAATTTGAATTTTTTGGGGTCACTTTGGGGCACCCCGAGGGTCCCAGTGTCGCGAGAAACAAAAATCAATATAGCGTATAATAAGCGTGACAGTAAGTTGCATACAATTATCAAGTTTCATTAAAATCGGCCTTAGGGTTTAGACTTCAAGTCTGAAAGTTTAAAAACAACCAAAGTAATGGAAATTCCCATTTAAACATTATATTTATCGATTATCGGTTATTGATTTTTGAAAAATGACTAATTTTTTGCCCAGACACACCCAGTATTGAGTAAAATCTATGTTCCAAATTTAGTGGAAATATACCTTATGGTTCGCGAACACACACACACACATAAACACACACATCGTCAGTTTTATATATATACATAGAAGTAGATAGATGTCCATCAATACATTTTATAGTAAAACGTCCATCAATACATTTTATGAAATTGAAGACATTGAAATGGTATGCATTCTCAAAAATTTAAAAAACAAACACTTTTTATGATTAATTTCATTTCTTGTAAAGAGAAACAAGTTTCCACTCCTCGTTTGATTTTGTAAGATTATTTGGTAAAATATGCTGTTAATTATTTATAATTTAATCATGAAATAACGTCATTCCCTTGAATTAATAATAAAGTCTAAATTTTCATCGTTAGATTTCGGCATTAAATAATTCATTCAGGTGAATATGCCGTTGAATAAAACATACTCTCACCCTGAAAGTATGAAATTATGTACAAAAGGCGAAGGCATATAATTGCGTACAAATTATTTCAATTTCAAGAAATGGCCCATAGATGTGTTGATATGTTCCTAAACCAAATCATCTAAAGCAATCTTGCTTTCCAATACAATTTGATCTTCAAAAATGTAAATGCAATGCCAATCGTTATCTTCTGTCTTCTTAATTCTTGTCCTTTTATTTTCCTCTCTCCTTAAAAGTACTTTTTCTCATATTCTCTAACACTCAGTAACCCCTTGCGTCCTAGTGGCTTTATTGCCTTTGATCTTCAAAAATTTAAATGCAGTGTCAATCGTTATCTTCTGTCTTCTTAATTCTTGTTCTTTTATTTTCCACTCTCCTTAAAAGTACTTTTTCTCATATTCTCTAACACTCAGTAACCCCTTGCGTCCTAGTGGCTTTATTGCCTTTGATCTTCAAAAATTTAAATGCAGTGTCAATCGTTATCTTCTGTCTTCTTAATTCTTGTTCTTTTATTTTCCTCTCTCCTTAAAAGTACTTTTTCTCATATTCTCTAACACTCAGTAACCTGTTGCATCCTAGTGGTTTCATTAAGACGGTTGGGGCGAAATTATTTAAAAAATAAAAATAACCTGAGATATTAACCTGTGCCATTTTTTTTTCTTATGTTTAATCCTAAAGATTCTCGTTGCCACGTTTTATATAATGACATAGAAATAAAATCTCCAAAGAAAAGCGATACCTAATACTTAAAATGTATTTTAAAAATGAAAAATCTCACTTGAAGCTTTTATTTTAATTTTATTTTCAAACTAATAGATTAAATTTAATATTTCCAACGAGCAAACTACTTTGCTGTATTTCAAATCAAATTTAAATTGATAGAAATGAGTTCTTTTTTAATCGTTGAAATTGCTAACATCAGCCATATTAGCGAATCTATCAACACAACATGATTCTCTTTATTAAAAAAAATCTTTCAAAAATAAAATATCCTTTCCTGAAACTTTATTTAAGGAAGATTAGCTACTTTAACCAATTTGATTTGAAACAAATATTACTTTAATTTAAAATAAGGCAGAAAAACATTGTGGTGTTTTTATGTGATGCTGACAACTTTCTCGATAAACTTAGGTTCGGGATTTTTTTTTTACAGGGGACATAACTATAAAAATTACTTGACGAATATAACGTAATCGACTTGTTTTCTATTATTTTTTAACTGCACAGTAATCTTTAAATTTTAGGAAAATATACTAATTAATCTAATATTTTATTGAATTTCAGGTACTTCGGCTTTATAGTCATACTTACGAAGAGGCTTGTTAAGAAAATGTTAGAAAATTAACAATAAATTTTAAATTTACTACACTTCCACTTTTATTTTCTGATAATGTCGTGTATGGAAGCCCGTATTTACAAATATCCACACGTTTATAGAGACATAAAAAAATTCAAAATTGTTTTTAAAATAATGAATTGTATCATGCTTTTTCATTTATGATTAGTACATATAGTTTTTACTTAATAGTAATATCACCTATCCGAGGCAAATTAATGCAGAATTTTAAAAGATTTATTATTATTTAATTAAAATCTAAAAAATGGAAACAATTATTGTAAAAATTAATTAATGATCGAAAATGTTTTCTTCTTAAGATAATAGTGTCTTTAATATATCTTATTTAAAAGCAATTAAAAACTTTTCTAATTAAATGAGGACTTAGTTTTATTGCATTTTTTTATTTTACGATTTCTAGTACATTTTCTATAACTGGGGGTCCTGTTTTACAAAAATAAATTGAAGATTTAAATTCTCCAAGTACTTGTGTTTATAACTAATACAAACATTAAGCTATACAAAAACTAATTTTTCAAAATTTCATAAAATTAAATAAGAAAGATCTTTTGAAAAAGAAACTTTCTAAAATAATTTAATTCATCTTTAAATAAATCCTAAAATTTTTCATTAATTTCCGTCAATTATTTGATTTTTGCGAGATTTTCCAAATCACTTTATTCCCCGAAAAAAAGACGCGAAAATTTCCGATACTAATTTTTAGGGTCACCCGCCGACGCAAGAAAAACCAAAATTTGAAAACCAAAATTTCGAAGGCTCTAAAAAGGATTCAAAAATATAATTTAATAATTAAAAAAAAATCCTTTGGTATTTCCTCTTCAATAATAACAAATATTTTGACGATAAAACTTTGGGTTTTTTTTTTCATCATGCATGCTCCTTTTTTTGAACGACATTAGAGGATAAAAAAGAAATCGCCTCGTTTTTTTTTTATTACAACAAATTTCAAAATAGAAACAGACAAAAAACATACAAAATCCACATCATCAATATACACAGTCGTAGTTGACGGTTAAAACAAAAACAGTTCTATTCTTTAATATCATGCAAAATTAAATATTTTAGTGGAATATATTTATCATAATGAGATTTTAATGGATAATATGTTACAACTCTTCAAAAACAAATTTACATAGCGATGGCTGTACTATGGGATCGTATTATAATCAAGGTAATAATTTATTCCCTGTTTTTAGCTTCAGAAACACAAGGTTGTATACTTAAGTCATATTATACACTAGAAATTTTTATTTTTTTTAACAATGAGAAATTTATTTAATTGAAAAAAAAATTTGAACAAAGTAACTATAAACATTTTTTTTTCTATCCTCTGCCAGCCGCATTGATAGAGAAAGCATTACCTCGAACCATCGCCAGTGAGACACGCTGCAAGAGCCACTCCGTTTCGCGAGGCTCGTTCCTTAATCGAGACGCAATCGCGCCAATCCTCCGAAGGAACGCATCGAACGAGGGCCAATAACCCCAGAAGTCTCCACTGCCACAGGAGTAAAAAAAAAAAAATATCAGCAAGAGAAGAATATTTAACTATTTTTTTTAATCTCTGCGTCCCGGGCGACGGACCCCGACTCAATGTCAGTTCTTTTTTTTTTTAATTACAACGGATTTAATAGTCGAAGCACACAAAGCGTACCAAAATGAACTCTAAAAATCCAAACTTCTGAAGCTAGTCCTGAAATGACATAGAGAGAGAAAGAGAAATGGTGGTGGTGATGGTGGTGGGGAAGGCATCCTAGCTTGTTTTCTTGAGAGTAGAAAACTATACATGGCAGGGAGACTGAGACTCCGAAACGTATTTTGTAAAAATGATGATCAATCGTCATTTAAAAGAGAACGGAAGAGATTTTCGAATAGATCCGTTAAAACTGCCGCTTTCTTGAGACATACAAAATGACGTCTGAATAATTCGTTCTTTATCCTTAAGAAAAATTCTTTTGAATAAACTGTCGCTTTTTAAAGACATAAAAGATGACGTCTGATTACGTAGTTCTTAATAAGCCGACACAATTTTTGAATAATGTGTACGATGAACACACACCCGGACTATTTCAGTTTATTATCTTTCCCTACTCTAAATTAGTACCGAAATAATTTCGGATACGTAAAGCATAAAAGGAAAAAACGAGTTGAAATTACTTATGGTGTAATAATTCCTATAACGATGCTCTTAAAATAAAGAAAAATAGCATTCAAACGCTTGACACGATTCTCGTTTCTTTGCAACATAGACGTTGTTCTCGTGAAATTAAAAATTATTTTTCAGATCTCGCCCGATAATCGGAAAAGTATGTCAAGGCAAAACAAAATATTAACAAATTTACTTACATATTTATCACTCCGTTGTACTGCCATACAAATTTGTTCTCTTACACACACACACACACACACACACATACTCACGCACACATACACACGCATACATACACGCGCGAGCGTGTACGCATGCGCGCACACACACATATACAAGCAGACACATACAGTTAAATGGCCAGATGTAACTATCCGTCCGCTTCATGCTAACACTTTCTTCTCTCGCACTTCTCACTTGTGGAACTCTCTTCCGGCTTCTTGCTTCCCAGTCAAGTTTGATCTTGAAATCATCAGAAAAAAAACTCTTATTTCCAAAGCAACAACTGTTTCTACTCACAGAGCGAAGGCCGCCTGGTATATAGTCCCTAAAATGTTTAATGGATAACAACACTGATCAACACGGATTTTGATGCAAAGATGGAAACATTTCTCTTATTTAATCTGAAGGTGCCGAATCCCAAAATTTTTTCATTATTAGTTACCGTTTTCTCGGTATCAAAATGTGTCATTTTTGGCACAAATTTTCATTTAACTTCATTTTTTTTTTTTTTTATCTCGAATGGATTTACTGTTTTCAGATTAGAAAATGAAAATCCGAAATCATAACCTTTAGGAAGCTGCTTGCTTGTACATTGTCTGCCTTTCAGAGAGAAAGCAGACGCTATGTTAGGATCTTGCTTAATTTTTGAATTTCGAAAATATTTTGGGTACATTTCAATTTGTAGAGAAACAACTGCGTTTGTTTGTCATCCAAAACCAATAGAAGTGGGGGGGGGTTCCCTCCAAATTCCGAGAAGTCTGTTTGGAGCCGACTTGTAGGTTATTTAAGTTAGGGTGGGGGAGCTCCGGTCTCTCCGCTCATGGAAGAAAAACAACGCAGAAGAAACCACCAAACGAGAACTGAAAGGAACATCAAAGTCGCTCCCTCATAAGTTTTTTTTTTTTTACCAAATAAAATCTTCTATAATAGGATGAATGATGGCTCTATAAAAAATGGAATCCATTCATTGGATTGTTTTTAACAAAACCTAGCCATTTTCATAAGTAACTAATAATGTGTACAGACATCTCAGTGCACTTCGCTATTCAAATTATTAAATTATGTTCATAATCATATTATTCACTATTCAGTCTTATTAGTGTTATTTTCATACGTATATTTTTTGTACATACCTCATAATTATAAACAAGGTCAATATAAGATATGTTTTGTGTTTTATAGGAGTTTATTGAATTTAGTTGATATCTAATGTTCTAGGTTCCTCCACGAAAAAAACGCTAAAAAAATCAGCCTACCCTGATGAAAGCATACTCCAATCCAAACGTAATGAAAACATAGTTTTATTATCATAATCTTTATGTTATTATTAAGAGGAAAGATCAAAGTGTTTTTTAATTATTTAATTACATTTTTTACTCCTTTTTAGAACATTCGAAATTTTTATTAAAAAATTTGTTTTGTTTTTTTGCGTTAGCAGTTGTACTAACTTTTAGCATATTTCAGCCGCTTTTTGTAGTAACAGACACATTAATGTGGAAATTCTTGCAAAAATCAAATAATGGTCGGATTTTAATGAAATTTTCAGGACTTATTCACAAATGGATGAAATTATTTTTGAAATATTTTTATTAGAAAATCTTGGTAAAAATATTTTTTCTACATATGTTTCAGCCCCTTACTTAATTTTATGAAAACTTGAGAAATTCAACGAGATAATTTTAGTGACTATAAAAGCAGAATTAATTTTTACAAAATTTGTTTTCAATATCTGTCTATATTTCTGAAATGAGATATTATGTACACTATTTACATTATTCGGACTATTGTCCTCATCTTTGTCGCCATATTTATTACAACGTTTCGGCTGTTGTACGCTCCAGCCTTCTTCACGTGGTTGGAATGTCGAACTGGACTCTTTATTTCTCTCACTGGAGTAGACTGTTCTAGTTCCACGTGCCATGTCTAATACATGTCAGTTATCAGTTATCTCCTGTTAATTCCCCTCTCCAAGTTCTCCAGTGAATGAAATAAAGGGTTCAGTTCGACATTCCAACCACCTGAAGAAGTCCGGAGCGTACAACGGCCGAAACGTTGTAATAAATATGGCGACAAAGATGAGGACAATAGTCCGAATAATGTAAATAGTGTAAATTTGTTTTCATTTTTTACAATTGTAAATTGAATAATTTATAAAAATTTATAAAGTTTTTCAATATTTTAAAATTCATTTTTAATGGGATAATTCTTAGAGATATTGTTATTAAGTAAAACTATATTTACTAATCGTATATTGTAAAGCTTGTTATGAATAATCAAGAGTTGTCTCCCTTTGTATCGTTCCTCTCCTCTTGGAGAGACCTATTTCTCTTTACTGGGACTGTTGGGATTGCTATGAATTAGTGTGTAATCAGAAGGGTTTTTAGGTTTGTGGTAATAAACGTGAAAAGCATGTTCTTCATATTAATCACAACAATTTTAGCGTAGACATACAAAAGGAATAAATCTCAAAGGCAATATTGAACGAAGAAACAAAGGTAGTCGTAAATTCAATTAGAAACAAACATTGAATATTTATGTACAAATAAATTACAATACAATTTTTTGGAAAAAGTTGTGTTTCAGTCGGAATAACTGAATTGTTGAACAAAAGTTGAATGAAGTATTTTATGAACTCAAAGTTCATGAATGTTCCTTTGTTTAGGAAAAGTGTTCACATAAAAATTTGAGGAAAATTTATCGAGAGATAAATTTTAAAGTATTGTAGTTGCGAGATTTTTTTGCTGAATTTTGTATGTTTTTGTTTTGGCAGAGTTATTCACCTTGGACCGTATTTTTTATATATATTTGCTTTAGTAATAATTTCTGTTTGGTAGTGTAGAATAACACTTTTTTAGAAACGTACAGAGATTTCAGAGAGAGAGAGAGAAAGAGGTTGAAGGTGGAGTCAGGTGTTGACGCGCGAAAAGTCCTTTAAGTCAAGATGTAGACACGCGTGGATCTCTGTAGAAATCTCTCTGAGAGTGAATTGCTGACTAGTGAATCGGACTAAGATTCGTCCTTTTATTTACTCTGCGAAGATTAGATCGGCTCCCAGCGCATTCCCGCCGAAATTTATCCTGGGGCGTCTCGACCAATAATAAGCCGAGTTTCGCAATGTGTGGTGTTGATTGGTCGAAACTAGCTCTTATGGAAAATTCCACCTTTAAACGAGTTGAGTGGAAAAATACGGAGGATTCTACAGGACTATGAGAGGACATTATACGCGAACTTTGTATTCTCAGTTGAATAAAGCTTTCTTAAAGCCTACACCTGCGTACATTTGTCATTACAAAGCTTATTACAATCTGATGACCTCGAATATTTTTAAAAAGCTTTGATTTGTTTCTGTTATGCGTGGGGAGGTTGTGTTAATTGATTGAATTATATGGATCAATAATTGTTGAGTAAATTAGGCTGCGTGATGAAATTAACAATTTCCTCTCACATTAAAATTTTAGTATTCAACAAACATAGAAGAAGGACATGAGAAACAACAGTTTTTGCACAACAATGAATAAAATATTTATATAACCAAGAGGTGAAAACAACTGGAGTAAAGCGGTAGCTTTAAAAAAGTTCAAATGTCATTTTATGTTTACATTGAAATGTTGTCAAAGTTCTGGTTTGATATATTATAAGTTGTTGAACGGTCTGTACAATAATGAGAAAATGTGTTTTTTGGGTATTATTGTAATTTAAGGAAAAATAAAGAGTTCAAATTTGTACTTAAAGTAGAGAAATATTGTTCACGACTTACTTTAAGGTTTACGGAATTGTCGTTCTTTGATTTGTTTTCACTTGTCGTTTGAAGAGAATATTCTGTAGTTAGAGTAAGTGCTTCTTAACAAGCTGTGCTTATGTTAATTGCAATAATTAACGTTGAGCTTGAAAGCGTATGAAAAAGATTCGTGTATCAAGTTCAATGTGGAAAACTTGAGTTGATTGTTCGTCATAAAATATTGCTGTGTGAGTGAGTGTTCTTTTCAGGCTGAACGTAAATCCTGGAATTGTGTGACGAGTTCAAAGGATTCCGGTCGGCTTACTGTCGAGGATGAATGACATTTCATATGTATTGCTAACTTTGGTCACGTGGTAGGCTCACAGGGGGTTGACAGATTTTGGCGGAATTATTTTTTGTTCAGGTCAAGAACTAGGTCGATGTTATTCGAACATGACTTAAATATTAAGTGACCAATCAGAAGTTACGATTTTCTGAAAATATGTATTAAGCTGAATGAGCTCTGTGATCCACTTTTTGCACAGGTTTGTACAAAAATTGATATTGATAAAAAAAAAAAAAGGTGGTAGCGGGATGCTAAATGTGTATATGCGTGCAGAATTTGCAAATATGGATGATCATACCTGACATTATTATTAAAGTCACGTGATGTGAGGGTTGTTTTCCACCCTTACTTGATTAAATCAGCCTCAGACCATTTACGTCTTCGTTCTACGTGTACTTATTGACGAATTCCCTGACTTTGAGCTTTGCTAATCATTCTTAACGTTTTCAAAAGTTTTATTTTTCATTAACTTATTTTTTTTGCTTTTCAGTGAGAGTCATGTTGCAATTAAATTAATTATCTTATTTTATATAGCTTCAATCCTCGGGACGTAAGTGAAAAAAACTAATTTCTTCGGGCTTTGGAAATCTTCGTTAGTAAATTTTCAAAAAGATAAGTTTTAACTTTTTTTTAAATTTCAATATATGTTTTTAATTTTTGTTTTGTATCTATTGATTTATAAAGATATCAATTAATTATTTCTTTCAGTTACAATTAATTGAAATTTTAAAAAAATAATAATTAGTTGAATTAGGAAGTATGAATTCGAGAGACGACCCACTGGCAGTGCATCTACATTACAACATTTAGAAAAGTTTTATTTTATATTTGTTTTATTCCTATTTCAATAAATATTTTTTAATTTTTGTATTTATTGTTTTTTAGTGAGTCATACTTCAATTTCAAATTATGTAAAAATTTCCCCCGAATGTTGTGTATGTCCGAGAGCTTTCACCTATACTTTTAGCCATTATCAAGGATGAATTTATTTTTACTTTATTATCTTCGAGGACACATGGCCCAGTGGATAAAAGCGTTGGTCGAATGTATCCAGTGATTTGACCCAAAGAGTTGTCAGTTCAATACCTGGCCAGAGCAGAGGTGAACAAAAACATGGAGAGTTGAGGTAAAGGGAGATAACTGATCCTGAGACATCCGTAAGAGGCATGGCGAGTGAAACTAGAACAATCTGCCCCGGTGGTCGAAATAAAGGGTTCGGTTCGAAATTCCAATCACCTGAAGAAGGCAGGAGCAGCCAACGGTTGAAACGTCGTGAATATGGCAACAAAGATGAGAACAACACTTTACTTCCATTTTTTTTATTTATTTATTTTTTTTTGAGCACATTACTTCAGTGCTCAAAATGTCCTCCTTCCACATTGCAAGATTCCTGGAACCTCTCCGGAACACTATAACACACAGCATGACATAAATCCCGATCTGCATCAATTTCAATAAATACTTCTGAAATGTACTTTTAATTTGTCCAATGTGTGGAGTTTTCTCTTATAAACCTTTACAACACCCCCCGCAAAAGAGAAATCCATTGGTGTTAGGTCAGGTTAACGTGGTGGCAATTCGAAGCTGCCCCTTCGTCCAAACCAACACAGGTTTGGTTAAGGTAGTCCCTTAATGCCAAAGCACCGTGGAATTATTATTTTGATAAATTAGATCTAAAACCTATAGACCTATATTTATAAGATGAGGTGTTGTACTTATTTACACTACTTACATTGTTCAGACAATTGTCGTCATCTTTGTTACCATATTCACGACGTTTCAACCGTTGTCCGCTCCGGCCTTCTTCAGGTGATTGGAATTTCGATACGAACCCTTTATTTCGTCCACCGAAATAAAATGTTTTTAAAATACAGTGTCTACCTACCAAGTGTAAGCCTACTTTTGGTCCACAATTGTTGGAGAATCTGAAGCTTGTTGGCATTAACTGAATAGGAAGAACTCGGTGTTTGTCAGATCCAGAGATCGTGTTGGTCTTTTTTTCTCCAAAGTTTGCTTGAGAAGCCGGATTGTGGGCCTTGTCGTAAAAGTTCTTGCTCCTTCTTGTACGGAAACAAGTTGATGCATTTAAAAATCCGTTGGAGAGACGTCTGAGAGAACCAAACCTGTTGAGACCGCTTCGAGTACATGCGCTCGGATCTTCCTCAGTACTCACTCAAATACACCTTCATTCCTAACCGAACGTGATCTACTACTTCGTGGAAGATCACTTGCTGAATTATTATTCTGAAAACTTGGAGAATCTCTCACACTGTAATGGTGACGATATGCTCTTTGGGGTTGAATTATTGATCCATGGATTTGATAGAAAAACTTCTGTACGTTTTTCGGCCCTGTATTGTTACATTAGTAATTTTCGAAGCCTTTAATAGGAGTAGATAGGTTTGCCTACCACCCGGTTCACAATCCTCACCGGTCTTTTGAACAGGACTAGACGTTTATCACCTGTTTCCTGTTTAGGATTGCGTTTCCGGTTCCTTCTAAAGATTTCTTCAACTCTATACTTCTAACGTTTCTGTCTGAAATAGAAAACAAAATTTCAGAGATATTTACTTTTTGTCCGTCAATAGAAGTAGATAGGTTCACCTATCGTCCGATTTACGCTCCTCCTCGGTCTTTTGAACAGGAGTAGAGGTTTATCTTTTGTTTCCTGCTCAGGACTGGATTTCCGGTTCCTTTTAATGCCTTCTCTTTCACGTCCAGTAGTCCCTTACGTTTTGGTGATGTCATCGCCTTGCTTGGGATGGATTGATTAAAAGAAAAAGAAAAAATCCTTTATAAAGAAAGAAAACTAAAAAAAAAAGGTTAATAAACTTTCAAACCCATTGGTGACTTTGCGAAGACACTACAGAATGAGTTTCCGGCTACTCTTGAAGATGATTCAAGAGAGGCTGTGAGGACAAAGCAGGATCTTTTAACATTCCAGTTCAATGTCCTAATAGAACTTTAATCCAATCACCTCCCTCTGTCTTTTTTACAAATACTTTCATGGTAACTGCTCCGAGGAGCTGCTTTCGCTGGTTCCCAGACTTCATGAAATTAAGCGTTCTCCTAGGCTGGCATCTCGCTCATACCCTTTCACTGTCAAAACTGTTAAATGTAGCCGTTTCTTCTACTCCAATAGCTTCATGTCTCGCACCTCTCACCTGTGGAACTCCCTCCCCTCTTCCTGTTTCCCTGATAGCTATAATCTCCAACTATTCAAATGTAATGTCAATCGACGTCTCCAAATGCCCTGATCTAGCCCCTATCCTTCTCTTCATCCTTTCCTCTATCACTCCTATTTGCTCTAGCTCCAATTCTCTGTAACCCCTTGCGTGCTAGTGGCTCCCCGCCTCGCTTGGGGTGAAACGCTTAAAAAAAAAAGAAAGAAAGAATTAAACAACTTGGGGTGAAATGCTTAAAGAAAAAAAAAGATAAAAGAAAGAAAGAAAGAATTAAACAACTTAAAATTGATAGGAAGAAAAAAGAAAGAAAGGCTAGGAAAAGAAAGATAGAAAGAAAGAAAGAAAGGAAGGAAGATGTAATGTCAATCGACGTCTCCAGATTCCTTGATCTATCCTCGTATCCTTCTCTTCATCCTTTCTTCTATCACTCCTATTTGCTCTCGCTCCAACTCTCTGCGTGCTAGTGGCTTCCCGCCTCGCTTGGGGTGAAACGCTTAAAAAAAAAGAAATAAAAAAGAAATAAAATAAAAAACAACGTCATCTGATATTCGTCAACGATATTCTTTCGTGATTTACTTTAATGTTAGAATGAGTGGAATTCTATATAGAATAATGTTGTTTAAAGTTTACTATATATGCTATTCAAGATATATATCTTTGTCTAGCCAGAAAGTATCCGAACATTATTCCAGCTCCTCTTTCACTCTTCGAAATAGTCTGATAATCCCTGTTTCTGGATTTTTATCAGCTGTTTCTTCATGCTCGCCGTTGACCACGAAATTTCAACAGCGAACTTTATTTTTCGTAAAACCAAAAATCACAGGGAATCATATCAGAACTGTATGTTTTAATCGATATTGATAATGCCATGTTCAAGGAAAAGCTGCACAAGCATTCGATGGTTACTTAATTCAGTGTTTCGCAAACTTTTTAAGCAACAGCACAACTAGGAACAAATGAAAATATTACGGCGCACTTAGAAAAAAAATTTAAAGAGTACTGTAGCGGGCCCCGAGACGATGAGGTTTCCAAATGTGTTGTGGACTGCAATGTCGTGGGTCCCGCCACAATTATTTTATTTTGTCTAGGAACGGTGTGGAAAGGATTATGCCATTATACTGGCGGTCGCTATCCAATGTGGTGGTAACAATGCAAATTATATTTGACGTGAAATAGCACATGGTAAAATACAAAACAGAACGTAGAGTTGAAAACAACATAACAATCGGATTTATTATTGAATTGATTATACATGCATGTGAATGAAAAGAATAGATAGAGTTATGTCTCTTTGACTTGGTAAAATTGTGACTAAGCTCATATTGTATAAGTTGACTATTAGAACGTATAAGAATAATGTTGTATGTTTGGAATGTATGAACAAGTTAAACAGAGTTCAGAGATAATACTTGCATGAATTAATCACTGTTCATTTAACGTCTGACTGGATCAGTCGAGACGAGTGTTTCTTGTGAGTCACATCTTGATGGCTGTGTTGAGATGTACGAGTGACGTAGAGAAGTTGGGCACGAGTGAGGAAGAGAGCGAAAGAGAGAGTGAGTGACTGCTAGGAATCACGCGTGTTTTGTTTATATATCTTCGCTGTGCCACGTGGGAGGCTCAGAACTGACTTGGCGCCTAAATGGATTTTGTGCGTGGGAGCGATCTGATTGTTGGAAACTGACCAATCAGCAAGCCGGATTTAAGGTGATCGACCAATGAATGCTTGTTAATATTTTCTATGTAAGCATGATGTTGGTAAAATCGTAACAGGAATAGTGCATTTCCTAGCAGGGGTTAACTGGCTGTTGTGGAAGATTCCACAGTATACATATGAAATAAAACCATTGATTAAAAAAAAATACACACGCAAATATGACTTACTTGATTTCAATGTTTCTATTCAACTATTTGTTCAGCTTATTTAGTGTGAAACCTGTGCCTGGTTTTCTTTTTTTTGGGGGGGGGGGGGGTTCTTCAATGTTTGGTCGACTGTGCGATACGCAAACCCTCATTGTTCTTTAGTTGAGCGTAGTCTTTCTCGATTCTTATTTTTGATGTTATTTAGGGCTGAAAAGCCAAATTCACATAAATAAGAAGTATAAATTTGCAATAAAACTGATAAAGCCTTTTTTGTTAATGTAGGATATTCCATTTCTATTGAAATCCAAAATGGATCAGTTGGGTACCGTCGAATGTTATATTTCGGCCCTTAAAAAATAAAAAGCACTTAAGTATTTAAAATAACATAACTGAAGAATAGTGAAATGAATTATTTGAAAAATGTTTAATACTTTTTCATTTATTCAAATACTAACGTTGTACCATTACTACTTCCACACAGAGAGAGAGAGAGAGAGAGTTCGAATTCCAGTCGAATCCATTACATTCACTTACGTGCTAATACCCTTGGGAAAGGTGTGAATCCTCCTCTTCTCCCTCCAACTATGGGTAAATAGCAGGACAGACTGGGTTCTATAGCCTTGGATGGCAACTGGTCTAGGAAAAGGACAACTCTGAATTTAAAACCTGCGGAGGGTCGTTCGGGGACCTTGTGGCATTCGCTGCACCAGGTCCCAAAAAGTGTGGATGGCCCTGCACAAAGCCTTCACCACTATAATCAAATCTCATGTGTCGGTGTCGGGCTTTCAGTTTCTGGGAACTGATCTGCCTGACCCTCATACGTCGAGTTCGACGGGAGAGTCCATATATATATATATATATATATATATATATATATATATATATATATATATATATATGCCGTGACAATATTTGGCAGCACACTTAAGAGGCTCGCGCGGCACACTAGTGAGCCGCGGCACGGCAATTGAAAATCACTGACCTAGAAGAGAAAAATATTGAACAAGGAACTAATATTAATTTTGGCACAAGCAGGGTGATTCGAAATCATGACCAATTGTAATGAATCAGCATATAATTAGACTCAGCATATAATTAGCAAATACCTCATGACGAGGAACTCTCTAGCTACAATCTGGATCGTTAACCAAAGATCCCACAATTAAATTTGGTGACTGTGATTTCACATTTCATAATCAATAAACAGTGAATGAGACTTATTTCAAATATGTATTTATTTACTTTTACAGTGAGGTTCACACTGTACAAGGCCTGTGAGCCACTCAAGGTAGAGGGTTACAGACTAAGAGGCATAATTTAGGCGGATATATAGTGAAGATAATGGTTAAATCTAAACTTAATCAGGTTAAGATTGTAATGACCCGGAAAACATCTTGGGGGTCAGTTCCACAAAGCACCGGTTCATGTGAAGAAGCTCCTCGAGTCGAACTTATAATCTCACCAATGGAATACGAATGGAATGAAGGTGGGTTCGCTACAATGATCGTGGAATGGCGAGTCTTAGCTTTGCAGGTTAGAAATGGCGGAAAAAAAGGAATATAGTTCGTCTGAGCACTTTCCATGGAAATAGTGATAGAGCTATGAGAGGCTCGCAACTTTCCGTTTGTGAGAAAAGGGTTGAAGGGTTGAAAATAATTTGTCACGCACAAGGACGCTTTGAGACTCTATCGCGACCGGAAAGTGAGAACTGGGCAGCTCCTGCCCAAATATGGCAACAGTTCTCAATTATCGGCCTGACCTGGCTATTGGAAAGGTAGAGATGAAAAATGGCGACATGAGTCAGGTGCTTAGTAGAGTGGCACGAGAAACCGACCATTTTTCCAGCATCTTTAGCGGCGGATCGTATGTGCGTGTTCCACTTGAGGTCTGGGTTGAGTTCAAGGCCCAATAGTCGCCCAACGCACTAGGTGCTTCCTGAAGAACATCCATTTATCGGGATTGCTGATAGTTCAGGGTCCGATACAATTTTGTCCGAAGATCAAGAAAGAGCCTTCAGTCGTCATTAGATATTTCATAAAATACGATTCTTTTATGTGCCGTCTGCCTTTAGGACGTAAGCGATCATGGCTCTCCACATCTTCCTGTCCCTTGCAGCTCTTGATCAGTTTTGTCTTTTTGTTATTTCACCCAAACCCTGTTCTGCCATCCATTTCCTCTGCTTCTCTTTCCCTCTATCTGTCATGTGAGTATCAGATTTTCCAAGCCCTCCTTCCTCATTACATGCCCTAAAAACTTCAACTACCTCTTCCTGATGTTAAATATAAGTTTCCATTTTGTTTCCATTCTCTCCAAAACCTCGATGCTGCTCATGATATCCTTAGCATTTTCTGTGGAGCCACATTTCTGTGGCTTCAAGCCTCTTCTTCATCTTTGAGGAGATTGTCCAGCATTCGCTGCCATACAGGAGGACAATTATCACGAAACAGTTCAGTACTCATTTCTTTGTTTCCAATGAAATTTTTCTGTCTCTTAATACTCTGCTTAGCTTTTGGAATGCATCTTTGCCCATCCCGATACGTCTTCGGATCTCAGTGTCACACTTCCCATCCTCTGTTAGAACCCTTCCCGGATATTTAAATTCCTGTATCCGCTCGATTTCAGTATCCCCGACCTGAAATTTGTATTTTGAATTAATCATTTTGCTGCTGACCATGCATCCTGACTTCTTGTAGTTTATGCTTAGTCCTTTCTTCTCGCTTTCCTTCGCTACCTTCTGTAGGATGTTTTGTAGTTTGCTTTACATGCCTTCTATCAGCACTGTCATCTGCATATCTTATGTTTTTAAGATTGTGTCGGCCAATAATGAATCCTGGTAAGACTTCTAATTCTCTCAGAATTGCCTCGCTGTAGAAGTTGAAGAAATCCGCTGAGAAGACCCACCCTTGTATTAAACCCTTTTCTATCTGCTGAACTCATTTTCCGTCTATATGCAAGCGGCTTGCTGTCAGTATAGAATCTTCATTTTTCTAATATCCTTTCTGAATATGTCAAGGTTGCTGCGGAGTTCCAATAGACCGTTATAGCGTACTTTGTCGAACTTAACTGAAAGTCAAACCCATGACTGTTTTGAAAGTTCTTTCAGGGGTAGGTCTCTGCCATTTTTAATTCTTGTTTCAATTGGGGATTTGATATTTTGTAACAGAGAGTTTGGGAACCACACATATACACATATTTTTTTTATTGAAATTGAAAATTTGAACAGCGAAATTAGATCAGAACAATTTTGTTTACTGATGGGAATCTGATCTAGCACATTTGGAATTGGGTAATTAGGAAGACAATAGAAGATGATCGAGATAATTTGGAAAACGGAAACATCGAACAAGCTACAATAATCAAAAGGTTGTTTTGGGGCTCGTCTGTCGTCGAGTGCAGTCGAGCTGGGTGGAGAGATATCGGAGACTGGAAATGACGTCAGGGATTGGAACAAAACCCCCGCTACCATGTACTGTTAATATAAGTACCGATGCTTTTGCTACCACAAAGATTACTACTACTGTTACTACCGCCGAGGAGGGACGCAACTATAAACTTTAAGCCGCGCACAGAAATCTTTATCTCTCCATCGCAAGAGTCGTATATCGTTCTGAGACGATTTCACAAGCTAATCACAACCCTCCCTCTCTCTCTCTCTCTCTCTCTGTGTCTAGAATCCAATGTATGAGTTTTTATGTCAATTATTTTCTTTTCTGTAACCCGTTTCTTTTCTGCTATATAAAAGATATTAACAATTCAACCATTGAATAGTTGTTTGTCCAGCTTTCTGCAGATATATATATATATCTTTTTTTTTTTTTTTTGGTGCATTCTAAATTTCTTAGCACAGTCTCTCCAGCCGTATCCACATCTTCAGTCGACCGTGAATGGATAAACATCACTTCTGCTTTCTGAATCAAACCAAACACAATGCGGACAGGAAGCAGGATTAAACGAGTGGACCGGTCGAATAATCTACGGGTGCTCAGGGGACCTACAGTCACTCCCTTAAGTTCGATTAAGACACCTCAACCCAGAGAGTAAGACGTCGGAGATTGAGGGACTGGGGCGAAGGTGTTAGATTTTCTTAATCTTTCTTTGTCTCTTCCCAGAAGTAATCTACCCCATCTAATTTTCATTTTCATTTTTTTTGTCGTTTTCTAATTGATACCCTCAGTGAGATTTGAATGCTTAAATTTTACTTTAAATTTCATCTTTGAATCGTTCATCATTTTAATTACACTTAATCACAATATTTAACAGCCAACGTTTTTGTTTATTTTTATTTCCTTTTTACCTTGCTAGTATCAAGTTGGTCAATTGGGATTCTAAGGACATGCTTCTACTACTTATTACATCCTATCCCCTTTAATATACTAGGATGTGAGTTAAACATCGCATGGTCAAAACGTTCTGTGGGCCGCAGATCGACTCTCCAAATAAGTTACCTGAATGACATTCTTTGAAATAACTTCACTGGAAGTCAAGCCCAGGACAAGTTCTTTCAGAGGTAGGTCTCTGCCAGCTCTAATTCTTTGTTGAATTTCTCATGGATAGCTTGACTTTAACTAAGGTAAAACTTAGTAACTTTTTTTTAATAGGAATAGGTAGGCTTTCCTTTCATCTGGTCCATACTCCCCTCCTTCTCTTGAATAGGAGTAGAGGCTCATCCCTTTTCCTGTTTAGGAAGAGGTTTCTGGTTCCTTTCCTTAGGCTTTAATAGCGGTGCTATCATGATTTTTTTTTTTTTTTGTTATATATGTGGATACTGGTAACGTCTCTTCAAACTGAGGATACCAAGTTGGAAGTTTTCTGGTTGCTGTTTCCAACTAGTAGTTAGGAACCCGAACTCTTGCGTAGCGTCTAGAGATGCTGCTCTGATCAACAGTCGCATAATATCGCGGTTCTTGCAGTGCTGTGCGGCACTTGCAAGAGTGTCCTTGCAAACACCTCCAGTGGTCAACTCCGAGAACACACTATTTTTGCAGTCTGCACTAGTTCAATTCCTGCATGTTACATTAGACGACTGACTGCTACTATTCACCCAAGGCCTTTTCCTTACCAAAATAACACACCATGACTATAACCAACTATATAAAACTATTAGCTTGGTGCAAAAATAATGTCGTTTTTTGACGTTCAACTTCAGTCAAAAAACGACATTATTTTTGCACCAACCTAATATAAACCAGCTCAACAAACCCCCACCCCCACCTTTCATTTATAGCATTCATATCAACATTTGCAGTATGGAATCGTTTGTCTTCGAAAAGTCTCCGGCCATCCAAGTTCTTTGCAAAAATAACCTTAACTCTGCAACCCCCTCCTCTGATTTCTTGATTCATGGCCGTCTTCCTCTCATTAGGAAGACAGTCATGAATCAAAAAAAAAAAAAAAAAAAAAAAAAAAAAATCAGCCTGGGAGTTTATATCTGGTAAAGCGATGTTATTGAATATACGGGCACTAAAATGAGACTCAAGTGATTGCGTTGAAAACAAATTTAATTCTGCATTTTAATTTGCTTGAATCAAATCTAAGACATGAGAATTTGTATATATTTAACGGCTGAAATATATTCAACAAGGAAAGTTTGGTAGAATAATTTTACATTCTATTTACATTCTTATGGATACTCTATGACAAAATGGAAAAAAAAGATTTTGTGTGATGATTCTTGTCCTTTCAGACTGAGATATAGGATGTAAATTCAAGTCTTTATATGGATTTACTTCCTACACTTGATTTTAATTGATGAGGTTATAAAAAGCAACACTAGCATAGACTACGCAACATTGTGTGTCATTTACAGTTGTTCCGGACATTGTGTTTCTATGAAATTTCAGCTATCACTTCCTGATTCTATTCTTTGTAAAACTGGTTCATTTCACAGATGTTAATGTTCATCATATTTCACGTTAGCATTCGTCAAGAGAACAACAATGGCTCTTCAAGCCTCTTAACCGATATTACCCTTTCTGTGAGAATTCATTTAAATGTTTACCAAGACTTCAGATGTCACTTTGTGGTTGTTATCAAAACGATACAATCTCCTGCTGACTTCCTCATATACCCTATTTATTCTCATTATCTACCAACGGAACAACATCTCTGGCACTAAAAGCCTCTTCATCTGTGTGGACATTCTAACTTAAAATAAAATGAAGTAATTAGGAGCTGAAACATTCAGAGCAGAGGGAGTTTGAATAAGAATTTAGTTTCTTTTCAATTGAGATCAGTAAAAATAAAGAGAAAATTTTGTTTTATTGCATGTTGTTGATTTGTCATTTATATTTCTGTGACTGATTCTTACCATATTTATTTAAATGAGGAATTATTATTATTCAGACCATGTCAATCTAATGATTGTAGTAGCATAAATTGATTTTTTTTCTATGTAAATCCCCAAAATATAAAAAAAAATATAATATAAAATTATAAAACCTGACACTAACTCGTTAAAAGTATTAATTAAAGATAATTAAATGCTGAAAATACACACATATGAGCAATATAAGGAAATACTGAAAAATTTTACCAAAATTATTTGAATCATTTTGTGAAAACATTGACCTAATAAAATCTGACAATGGAAATGCAACACTGATGGGCAATAAACAGGAAAAAAAAAAAACAAAATAATTAGATACAAAAATACCAACTATTATCCACTACAAAATAATTCTCTGTATTTATTGTAAATTCTTAGTGTTTCATTTTCAAAAAATATCTTGTCTAACAGAAGACATCGTCCGCTTCAGGCTACCCAAAATTCAGAAAAGTTTAAAAACAAAATTCCTTTTGAAGTTAGGGAACAAGTTGAAGGAACTAAATTCAACCAAAAACCAGTCTCATGCCTTCAGAATATGGATATTGATCAGATGAGGTTGAAGTCTCTTTTTCTGTCATCTTATAGCTGAAAGGGTAAAACATGTAACATTTTCTATCTGTTAGTCATTCAACAAAATAAAAATAATTTTAAATAAAACAAGCATATGGTTGAAAAAGGTTTTATTTCATTTAAAGAAATAAATTTTCTTTATTTGGGGGAATCTTGAGATGAATTTTAAAAAAATAGCTAATTTCAAAACGAAAATAAATACATGAAGTTTTAAACTATTCTTAAACAAGTGGTAAATACGTGTGTGGACAAAGCCATGTTATTTTGACTAAAATTGTTCCGGAATTAAAATAAAGATGCTTTAAAAAAAAACAAAAAAAAAAAACAACCAGAGTAGAGCCTCCTTTGTCTGAAGGAGGCCAGAAACAAAAAATGAAATTCAAAATAAAATTTCACAAACATCATCCATAAAAAGTCTGTAACAGATTCAAATTTTTTAAAAAGCTGTACAGCATTTTTTTTTTTTTTATTAAACTTGTTTCTTCATCTTTTTCAAGATGTTTTAATTTATAAAATATCTATCATTGTTAAAGTACAAAGACATCTTTCCCCAATGACAGAGATTTTGTTTTGTAACCTTTATCACACTGTATGTGAATTTCATAGTTGTGCTGTCATATCCTGCTATGGCAACAGAAAACACATTTGAGCAAAATTAACAATAAGGTTGGTACAGATGAGAAGTAAAAAAAACAGTGGAAAAGGAAAGTAATATTAATAATGCAGTGTGCTAAAGGTTAAGCAAGATCATTGGGTAAAATTTTGCATCATAAGTGCATATGACACTTGCAAGGAATTATGTCTTTCTGATACTATCAAAATGCATTAACAGTATAAAAAAAAAAAAGTAAATGGTCATTTAAAATAATGCATATTTTCAAAATGAAAAAGTTATGACTAGTTCTTTTCAAAGGGGGAAAGAAGTGGAGAAAAGAAAAGAAAAAAAAAAACATTAAGTCGGGTGCAACAATTAAAATTAAAGAGGTTAAATATAAAGGTCATTAAGGTCAAGTGATAATAGGAATTTCTTCCTATAAAAATTATATTAATACCTCTGTTCCAAAAGATTTGTTACATGCCTATATAGTTTTCATATAATAAATCTATTGTTCTGGGACAGGGATAATCATTTGTAAGGACTTGTAAGGATGCTTTACAAAACACATGAATGGTGATCAGAAGAAAGTCTTAACTTATTTCCCCTCCCCTTTCCACACAAGAAAAATAATATTAGTATTTTACTTTTGTCATTAAAAAGTAAAATTTTACTTCATCTATCCGCCTAAAACATTTAGTTGATGACATTTTGACCAACTTTTTATTTTTGCCCCACTCTTACAAATTATAAGATTTCTCAACAAGATAACCTTTAAAATATCAATGCCCAAAAATCAAATAACAGGGAGAGAAATAATCTACAAGGGAAAAAATGTTTAGAAATTGAACAGAAGTACTTGCTTGAATATCAGATTCCAGCTTTGGGTAAAATTATATGCTGTTCAAATTCATTGAACATTTGATTATATATATATATATATATATATATAGTCATGTGGTTTGATGGAATTAAGTAATCAGTTTGCCTAGTGTTTGGAAGACAAAACTTCTAACACATATTGTGAGTGAGAAAAAAAAAAAAATTTCCTTTCCTTTTATACCACTAATCATCAAGCCACCTAGCATACATTAAGAAAAGTCCAATTGCTGACAAAATTCTGCATGGCGTTTCTTTGCTAACAACCTTTAATATAACAGTGTACATATACAAAACGAAGATAATGTGTGTGTGTATGTAAGAAAAACAAATAATGTGTGTGTGTAAAAAAGACAAAGTAAGAATCTGATATACAAGGAATTCTGCCTAAATTCATCGTTGTTGATGTTTAATATTATGAAACTATTTAAATGACTCAGGTACTGATCAAAACAGAATTGTTCATTTCTTTCACTCACTAAAAATTGCGAATTATTTTCGGAGAGATTTTGCCGATTTTCATATTTGGTTTTGTTCTGGTTATAGTTTAAATTATTTGCAAATGGAATCAGACAAAAAAATAAGTCGTAGAAAATCAAAGGAAGATAATTTCATATGAAAGTAATTGTTCGTAGTTATCTCCCCTGTTGGCTTTAGTGGTTGTACAGAAAACCAGTGAATAAAGAAACGTTACTGTTCGGTCTTAGTATTTATCTTCTTGGAGACCCAAGACAAAAACGAAATGAAAAAAAAAAAAATGTTTATAAATAAGATCAGAAAACCCATGGTAATTCAAAGAGATGAAATAAAAGTAGAATAAACAGATAAAATAAATAATGAAATGATTTAACAAAGAATAGATCCTAATAAATTAAAAACAATTTCTCTCACATGAAAGTTGAGGATAGAAATAGAGGTAAAATGGCTTCAAATAAATTGCACATTTTATCAATGCCTGTGTCCAAGCCTAGTGAGAAACTCTAAGAGTCAAATCCTGTATGTAATGAGTGAGTATGCTTTACAGCACACATGAATGCACCTATAGAACTTTCCTAGTGCCTTCGTCATAATTTTTCATCAAATTTCTATCATACCTCTTCACATATGTCCCATTCAAGTTAATGACTTTCTCTTCACAACTAAAGCTGAATAAGGCAATTGAGAATTTTCAGAGAAAAAAGTAAATTGTATAAAAATTGCATAAAGATTATATACATTTTTTTTTTAATCAAGGAAGAGACATACTAACATAAAAATGAACAAGTATGTTTTGATGTTTATGCTTAAAATTAGAAAACCCAACGTAAAAAAAGAAAAGAAAAAGAAAAGCAATTAATATCATTTATTTATATGTGTAATGAATTTTTATCTGTAAACTGAACTGTCACCAGTAAGAAGCAATTCTGCTTAAAATAAGAGTGAAAATATCGAAAGCTTAGATGAAATGAAAGAAATTAGCAACCTGATCTTGACGAGTTAAACATTGTTGTGGTGGTGGTGGTGACTTAAGTCACTTTGCATTTTGACATCAAGTAATGATCCATGTTAACAAAGAAGGGAAGAAGAACAGGCAGTATAACCAAAGATGATACTTCCACAAGTCCTAAATATAGTTTATAAACAAACTATGGGACTATTTAAAAAAAAAAAAAAAAAAATTGACATTCTTAAAATGGTGTCATCGATAAACAGAATTCTCGGAGACTAAAACAAAATCCCTAATTTGAATTTTAAATCTTCCAATTGGAAAATTTTAACATTCAGGTCTTCTAATGTAAATTGAACAATGAAAGATACAGACTTCATTTTTTTTTTCCCCTCTTTAGCAAAAACCTTTGTGGTTACAAATATATAAATGAAATATTGCTTAAGTTGAGAGGGACAGAGAGGGGATAGTGAAACAGAGGGACAGAGAGGGGATAGTGAAACAGAGGGACAGAGAGGGGATAGTGAAACAGAGGGACAGAGAGGGGATAGTGAAACAGAGGGACAGAGAGGGGATAGTGAAACAGAGGGACAGAGAGGGGATAGTGAAACAGAGGGACAGAGAGGGGATAGTGAAACAGAGGGACAGAGAGGGGATAGTGAAACAGAGGGACAGAGAGGGGATAGTGAAACAGAGGGACAGAGAGGGGATAGTGAAACAGAGGGACAGAGAGGGGATAGTGAAACAGAGGGGGGATAGTGAAACAGAGAAAAAGTGGGTAAACTTGTCAATTTAAATTCAACAACTGGATGGGAATTTCCAAGGCTTTTTTAAGAGGCCGGTATTTTGGAATAAAAAAAAAAAAAAAAAGAAACAATAAAAAAACTATCAGACCATATAAAGACATTGTAAACTCATTTTCTTACGGTCAACATGTATTTCTTTTTTAACACATTATGGTCTTACTATTTTTACCAAAGGAAAAAACAAAACAACTTCTTATAAAAGAGAAAACTGGGATATCTTCAAAAACTGCAATTGCCTGATGTGTGTCACCCCCCCGCTTCCCTCCACCTTAAAATAAAATGTTGTTCTCAGAGTTCCAACAAATTATCAGCTGCAATAATAAAAACAAATCTTTCCAGAGTTTTACATAGAGATGATCACTTGAAGAGAAATATCTTTAATAAACAAAAAGGTCACCAACAAACAACCAAGGTCAGCATCTCTTCCTGACAACCTCCACAACGTAAATTACATGAATAAGCAGATGGCAATGAGGTCACTTATTTTTATCAACAGAGTAAACAGAGACAGACCAGCATTTGCCAAGCAGAATTTATTCACTCCTTGCAAAATGCTCAATTGGTTTGGTTACAAGGGTACCTATTTAGCATATGTTCATCTGGCACAAGGCTACAATTAAAGAGCACTCGTGTGACGGTGAGGCTTATAAGTAACTGCTTGCAATACTATGGCAGACAGCCCATTATGCATAAGCATGTCAGCAATGACAAATATTCCGGATAATGTCAAAATTCAAAATGTAAGTATCAAATCTACAAACTAAAGATTTCTTACAGGAAGCCATTTTCTCTCCACATCCACAATTTGTCAAAGATTTTACTAATTGATTGGCTGATAAATTAGTCCAGCATCTTCTAATTATTAAAATAAAGAAAGAAATATGTGGGGGAGGGGAGGCATGATTTTATATGAAACTCTGAAACAGTGATAAGGATCTTAAAATTCTTTCAATTTAGACCAACATGAGCATCTTTGTTTTTCTTTCTTCAGGGGGTTCATCATTGTAGCCAACGACCTTCTGACCATTTTGAACCAAAACCTTTACTTCATGGCAGTAGATTTTTATTCTGCTTTCTATGCTTAAGGATGATAATTCATATGTCAGGGGAGATAACTCACATCAGTTAATAGCGCTCTGTGTCACTTCTCTATTTCTTCCACAGAACTTGCCTACCAAAGGATTGAACTTGCAACAACGAAATCGGCTTTAATCCATTGAGCCAAGTGACAGTAATCTTGTTAGTATTAACTGATATGAAATATCCTCTAAGTATAAAAAGAATGAGAACAATCTCTCCCCCATCGAGTGAATAAAGTGTTTCAGTTCAAGATTCCAGACAGTTGCCGAAAGCCGAAGAATATTACAAAAATCAAAACATTGTTAATATAACAACCAAGTTGAGCAGGTTGGTCGGAATCGTAAGTCATGTAAGAATAATTCATCAAATGTTAATATAGAAAATGGAATTATAGGATAACGACGACGACGACTTAAGCGGTGAGGGGGGATGACTTTGATAATGATACCTACTTTTGTGTGCAGGGCTTTAAAGCTGAGCCTGAACAGACAAGATTCAGATCCTAACACACAACCTTCCTGTACCTCTTGGCAAGCAGCCTTTATTGATAATGTCCAAAAGTTTTGTTCAGATTTGGGGGAAAAGGAAGCCTGTTCCCACCTTAGAGAACTAGCTTCTCTGGGACACAAATCTGAGCAAGTTCTAACTCAAAAGAACGGTGAAAGTGTTTTTCTTTTTTAGGGGGTGGCGGATCGCCATGACTGTCAACTGTTCTAGAGGGTGTCAAATTTTCTTGCCACATTCCTATCATTCCTTAGTGAAAAAGGAATTTCCCAGTATATGTGGTTGGTCTATCTTGAGGACATCATCACCTCAACAATTATACATGATAAAGATACCCGTGAATGCACTGTGTAGAGAGTTGGAATCATCTCAATTTCATGGCAGAAATTAAGATTGCATCACTGGCATCTCAAATTCAACTCGCAGTATTGTAAACATGATGAATAAGACTGTTGACTTAGCTGTCACATCACTGTTGAAGGTGTGTGTGTGTTCCCCTAACATATGGATATTTGAATGGTCCTGGATTTGAAAAAAAAAAACAAGAATGAAAATGGTCAAAGAAGCACCCTCTTGGGAGCTTGTTCCACAAAGCAAAAGTTCTGGGGAAGAAGCTGTCTGAGTGGTACTTACTCCTTGCCAAAAAGGAATTGGGGGGGGGGGGATTTGCATATGGTGAACATGGCATCATAAAGGGCCACAGCTGGGAAGGTTCCAAGCTGGTCACACTAAAAAATGTAATTAATCCAAATGTCTGCCACAGTAATAGCAATAAATTAGGAAGAGTCTAACAACATTTCGTTTGTGGGGTGGAGAACAATTCATCACCCAGTTAAAATGTTCATGACCTGAATGGAAAAATACAAATTGTCAGATTGTTCACTTTCTCAAAAATATTCCTGGCAAAGGTATGAATATATCCATTCTTCTCCAGCTATAGGTTTAATAGAGCACTCTTGCCTTGAAGTGACAACTAGTCTGGGAGAAGGAAACGCTGGATTCAAAACCATCCTGAATAGGCATGCATTTCTTCACACCAGTTGCTGCTATGGTTGTAGTGTATATTTTGCTCCTGCCACCCTAAATCATTCTGCAAGTGACCGTACCAGACTGCTGGACCCTAATGGCCTAATATGAGGCTTTGAAAGGGAGTTTAAGTTGTTGGCAATGAGCTTGAAGGGGGTAGATTAAACAATCTAGGTTTTGAGATCCTTCCTCTCAAGAAGGGGCAAACAGAAAAGGCTCAACCCATATGCTGTTGCTATGATGAGATGTGGGGGTGGAAACAACATCAACTGAAACTGCGGCGATAAATGCTCCCTTATCAGACAGATGTATCAATATAGCCACAAAGTTTTCTTTGTACAGGACTATATATATCCCACCACTTTGCAGTGACATTTAGGCAATATACTGTGATGTCTACACAACTTTGTTACTGTGTAGCTAAGAGTGTGAACAGCTGAATGAGACTGCGTTTTAGTCAGTGGCAACAAATGGTAAATTTACAAATTTTATTGAATTAAAGAGATAATAATGACTTTCTTAAAAAAAAAAAAAAAAAAAAAAATTATTTTTTTTTTTTATATAAAATGCTTCATTGAGTGGGTCAGCATTTGAGATGCACAAAATCGAATACCCACACCATTCAATATTAGATTTCTATCAATGTGGACAGAATCCTGAATTCTTCAATAAGTGGAATATTTGCACAAGTTTTCAAATTTGCATGCAACTTAACATGAGTTTTGCTTGCATATGTAAACATGCAAATTTATACAGCAGATAGTACAGATAAATTTTAGCTTTTTTCTTTTATTTTTTAGGTCACAAATTGAAGTAAATTGAAAATAAAATAAAAAGCACTCTGCCAAAGGGCTGAAATACTCAGTCCTTTTACTAGGTGGAGGAAAAAAAAAAAATCTAGCCACGGTAAAAATGAAAACGCAGTCATCCATAGTTACCTGCGATACAAATAACTGTAATCGAATCATTCCTGGAAGAATTACTTCCCTTAGATGATATCAGCCATTGCATATGAAGAAGTCAGCTTAAAATAGAAGAAAAAAACTTTACAACCAAATTCATAAAGCTCAAATAATTCAGGAATTTTAAGGAGAAATATTTTGACTGATGTTGTAAACAGCTAAATTAAATACACTCATTAGCAATCAGATAATGGATATTTCATTTATTGTAATTAGAAGATAATTCCGGATGTAATTAATGGGCTAAAAAAAAAAAAAAAAAAAAAAAAAAAAATACAATTCTCTTGTACACATCAAGAATCCACGGTAGAAAGTTTTACAAAAACTTAAAATATAGATGCAAGTTAAGCCGCCAAATATTGGTGAGTTTTTATAATTTAATAAGCATAAAACATTCAAATTTAAGGTAAGTGCTATTCTTAAAGGGAAAACTTATGATCACAATCAAATCCGATTTGGACTACCTTTGATATCCAGGAAATTGTGGGAAAAGGTTGGTTTAGCAATTCAATTGCCTTCAATATCGAATATCTTATTTCTCAGCTGTAAACAGTTGTGCATTTTTTTCTTCTCTTGCCACTTCAAATATTTATTTTGAGTGAAGTTTGCAATTACAAAATATTATTATTAGCAGTATTATTATTAATACTACTACTACAGCTGATTATTTTGAACAAAGCTGCAAATCTAAAATAAAGAAACAAGTAAAATCAAAGCTGAATGCAGATTTTAACATTAATTTTTCTTTCTCTCAAAAAAAAAAAAAAAAAAAAAAAAAAAAAAATTCATGGGGTAGAAAATTTCAATCCTTCATGTTATCCTTTTTGTATAAAGTTTTTTTTCTTTTTTCCTTCCCCCACCACCCAGTCACTTTCAATTAGAAAACCAAAAATGGCTTCAGAGATTAATATCTCAACTTAAAAAAAAATGTTGTGTGTGTGTGTGTGTGTGTAAGAGAGAGACTAACAGTTGTCCAGTTTTATTTTATTCATTCATCCAAGTCCTTCCATAATTTATTCTTTTTGGTCACACCACCTAAAATGTATACAGAAACCATTTTTCTAAGAAAAATCGTATAAATCAAACAGTTACTTGTATTTGTGCATACATTTTTGTTGGATTCAAATTAGCTTCATACAATTTCAATTGGTTAGCTTGTTAAAAAAAGCAATAAAATAAAAAAAAAAAAAACAATGAAACAAATGAAAAACATTCTTACACAAAAGCAAGACAAATTTCCATAAAAATTAGTGAAAGTTACAAACAATTGCAATGATGAGTGACATTGGTCAAGCTCAAACCTATGTGACGGTAAAAAATAAGGGGGGGGGGGTAAAAATGAAATTTTTTTAAAAAGTTAAATAAAACAGTAAAAAATTGCAATCAACCTAAAAACAGTAAATCTTTTATAAGATTAACTTTGCATTTTAAAATTACATAATTGGTTAGTTTGGATTTACAATAATGGGAAGAAAAAAAAAATAAATAAATAAAAAGAGAAAATGATGACTTTCAGAAAAGACAAATCCTACTTAGCAACAATATGGTTTATAATAAAATTATATAAAAAATATATATATATATATATATATATATATATATATATATATAAAGCAGAGAGCTACTGACTACAATAGATTTTTGTCAGAATTTGGTTTTATAGATTATTCCAAAGGAACTCAATTGGATACCCACTAAGCATCTATCAAGTACTGAAACACTGATTGAAAAACCAGATCACACAACCTGGGGGGAAAATTTTAGATTCAGCTTATTCTAATTAAGAAACTAACAAATATTCAAAATTACAAACAAAAAAATAAAATCAATAAAAAGGTATGAAGGTCAGTCCAAAAAAAGTGAAACATTATTGCATGGCCAAAAACTAAACTGTTTCTCATTATCAGGATGTGCAGGTTAAAAAAAAAAACAGCAATCAGAGTTGTAATTCAAGTAGAGTTCATTGCATTCACTTTCACACAAATACTCTTGGGGAAGGTATGAATATCACTTCTCATCCCCCTCCAACTAAAGGTTAAGTAGCAGACTGGGCTCTTTAGCTGTGGTTGGCAACCAGTATAGAAAGAGGAGAAAGACAACTCTGGTATATAGCCCTGGCAAAGTACATAACCATGAGGGGGTGGGGAAGAGTTCACAGTGAAATAGAGTGTAGAGTTGTGAACACTGATCCTGACCAAGATCAAGGAGGTAGGGAGGTTTGTCATCAGTGAGAAAATTTAAAATATTTTCAATAAATTAAAAACTATTGATCCTGTCAAATTTTTTTTGTTTTGTTTTGCAATGAGTGCCACCAGCTTTGCAGGGGGGTCAGGACAAATATTCCACTGGAGACAAGATCAGGAAACTAATGCAAAGGAATCAGTGTAGGAGAGGAGAAAATGTCACATGGCTGATGTTTAAACCATGATAAAACTGCTGTTATTGTTGCTATTATCACTTATTATTACTATCATCATTTCAATTTCTGCTATGGTCACACTACCTACCAAGTCTGAGGGAAGACCTAACGCAGGTAGTGGTGTGTTGTTATGCCTACATTTCATGTTTTTTTTTTTTTTTTTTTTTTTACTTCCCATAACCTCTCTAGCATTACATGGACAAAGTTCTTAATTTGTAGACTGTACTTTTCAAGACAATTTTTTTTCATTTCTCTTAAGCTGGAATTTTTTCAATATGTTGTTGGGTTCCTTATTTTTTTTATCATTCCAAGCACACCCACTATGACTGGTACTATTCTCATTTTCAATTTCCACATTTTCTATAAATTTGTTGTTGTTGGTGGTACTGCTATTATTATAATTATTATTATTATTATTGCTGTTATTGTTATTGCCTTTGCTATTTTTGTTTTTTATTCTTGCTATTATTATTGCTGTTATTTTTGTTTTATTGTTGCTGTTTTGATTTATTTTATTTAATTCTGACAGCTTGATATTTAAAAAGTACCTTAAAATTTTTTTTTTTTAAATTAGAAAATAAAAGATGAGGTGGGAGACAAAAAGTAAAAGCACATTTTACAATTTAAAATCCCATCAAGAGAGAAAAAGGTTCTTTTAAAAGAAGAGTCTAGAGACATTTTAAGACAATTGTGAAGACTTCAAAGAGAAAGTTCTGAAACTGCAGGTAGCAATTCCTGCAAACAGAGTTGAAATTTGCTTGAAACAGAAGCTGCTTTTCATGATATTGGACGACTTTTAAAAGTAAATCTCCAGTGTCATATACATTAGTTTCAAGAGCAGTTCAGTTAACCCTTTAAGGCCAGAAATACCCTCAGGGTTACAGTCCAAGAGTGCCCTCATACACGTGGCCCCCAAACAGATGGAGTTTCAATCACAGAATCAACTGGTGGCACTAGAACTGTACAATGTTTTACAAAGGAGGTTAAATTTGGGATCATTTGAAAGAGAAATCCATTTACCGTCATATAAGATTGGTTTCTAATACTCAATTTCAAACAGATTTTGAGAGAGAGGAATTTAGCTGCACAAATATTACATGTTCACAATTTTCACCAATTCAGTTACAACTACAGGAATATAATTTAAATCTCTTAAGGAGTGATATAGAGCAAATAAGAGGGGGAAAAATGATTTCTAATTAACATCTATTTCTGTGAAATGGAAACGGATGTTAATTTCAAATTTTTTAAAATTTCTACTACCTTAAAATAATGACCAGCATTCATATTTATGATTGTTATTGCAATATTTTGTTAAAGTTGTTAAGCTCAAATATTTATCAAAGCAAGAAGGGAATTTCTATGGATATTTTGTGGTAGAACTCACCATAAGCTTATTCAGTAACTAACTGAAGAATTAAGATTCACCAGAAATTTAAAATCGGAAAACCATGAAACTTTCAAAAGGTTAAAATTATATATACATAAAAACACGAGAAAATGTTCAACTGACAAAAGATTATTAATCAACTATTATTAACAAATTCGAATAGGATTTTGAAACTTTCATGAAAGCTATAGAAAAGTTTCTTTTTTTTTAATATAACTTTTAGCAGCAGCAGCAGCTACACAAACAGCAAGATTAAAGAGAAGAAATGTCTCCTCATTTTGTTGCAGATGTTAAAAAAAAAAAGTAAGATTACATTTTTGCTAAATAATATTTAAATTTGTTTTTATACCCTTTTTGACAAAATGCAATTACTTTCCAATCTTTCTTCGTCATGGTGCCTATACTATTCAAATTTAAGCACTGTACCAGACTGGTAACAATGTCTCACCAATTTACATTTGAGCTGCCTAGATGTAATCGGAAATTCTAAGCTAACAGTTTCTTTTCTCACACTTCTCACTTGTGGAACACCTTTCCAACCAACTCTAATCTGCAAAAATTTAAATGCAATTTATCGCTATCTACTGTCCTCCTGATTACTTTTCCTCTGTTCTTGCTCCTTAGCAATGTTCCTGTTACTAACACTTCTACACCCAGTAACCCCATGTGTCTGAGGACTACAACAGCCTTGAAATTAAAAAAAAAAAAAACAAAAAAAAAACACCCTAACAAAACTGCCTTTACTTTTTGGGATGGGGATGAGGAGAGATATTATCAATTGTCCTTTCACACAAGCATTTCATTCCTAACTAACTAAATAGAAGAGTATTGAAATATAAGAAATCTTAAAATATAAAAACAAATCTAAGATTAGAGGCACTAACCTAATCCCTCACACACTAAGAGATCAAATAATTGAGACCAAATTGGAAATATTCTCTTAACCAAAAACTTAAGATTAGAAAAATGCAAAATCTAGAATTTCAAGTTGCATTATCAAAGAGGTTTATATTGAAATTAAATCTTTCTGTAGGAGTGACATGTAAATAAAGTACCTTATTTTACCAGATTAGATGTTTAATTGTACAGAACAGTGCAGTGAGATTCTCCTTAACCTGAGACAAAATTACAATACTTATACAACCAGTAGACAAAATATCCTGAAATAAATGTATTTGGTTGAGTAGAAACTCCTGTCACTTGTTTGGCTAGGATAACCTTTAAAACTGTATGCCTTTATGCATAGATTTTTCAGAAAAATATCTCATGTACAGTTGAATATTTTCCGAGTTGATGTGAGCCATGTGAGAGACTGCATGATTTACAAGTTTTAAAAAAATGCTAGGGGAGAGAGTTAATGCGCTTCAAAACTGTGAGAAACACAGGATACACCAGAAATACCACTTACCATCATGTGGGTGATATTTCTGCTGCACCCTATATTTGCACTGCCTGTGGAAATGATAGTAAGGGATTACTTAATTTCAGCTGGTGGAATTTCACCCTCAAATAATTCCCATGTTCTGGACAGCTATTTTCATATAACAATTAATCTCTCCTTCTCCAGAAAATTCCAAGTTGACCAAATGAGAAATATTAAATACAGTTCTATACAATCCATACGTCAACTGAAATCCATCTCCATGAACTCTGTGAAAATGTCAAAATTTGGACAATGGGTTCAACATGATCTGACAAATTCTCAACTTCAGAGTTGACATATGTTCGACTTTACTACTGAACCATTTCTGCAATGGATAGTTGCCAATGATGAGAGAGGAGGAGAGAAAAAAAAACTCTGGTCGTTTATGATTCTATTCAGCCAATGAGAACGGCTACGACCCAAGGAAAAGTGTGTGCTTCTACCATTAACAGGATTACTTAGAATGCAATATTCTGTTTTTGGTAGAACATCAAAGAGTTGAGTTATAATGAAACAATCAAGTCTAAGAGATTGTGGCCAACTGTAAGCACAACAGAAATCTTCTCTTTGTTGAAAAACTGAGCTTCGTTGGTCAATCAGAAAAGTGTATTGTTATTGCATAACAAAAAAAATCATCTGTTGCAAAATGTCTGCAAGAAAAGATTCTGGCTCTGAAGATGCACTTTTTTGGTCATCCACCCTAAACTTTCAACTATTTGGCATCAGGTCATCTTTTCCAATCTTCATAGTATTTTTTATGGCAGGAAATGGTACAACAATTTGGTTTCACCTCAAAACTCAATTTTATGAAAGAGGTATTAATAATTCGCCAACATAATGGGAGATTGTCTTTGAAAATGGAAGCTATTACCTTTATTGAATTTATAATAGATTCTTAAATAAAAGTCAATTCTATGAAACCAACAGGACTTTCTTTCCAAACCAAAATAAATATTTAAAATGCCAAAAATCTCCAACAACTGTCTAGATCTTATGTTTTATGATTTTTTCTTCTTTGACATTCAATTGGTTTGCATAGAAAATTGAAAGGAATTCTATTGAAAGTGATAAACATTTCATTGAAACATTATCACTACAGAAACATTGGTAAAAATGGGAAATAAAAAAATTTTTTTAAAAGTCATTACTCTGATGTGGATAACCTCAAAACAAAGTTCGCTTTCAAATACTTTTGCCTAAATATTTATTGTAGATGACAAATGATTTTTTAAAAGCAGGTAATACATAAGAAAATAGGAGATTAAAATCATACTTACAAAAATGCATTTAGTCTTAGATTTGCAAATGAAGACCTGGTCACTGGGTGGGGGGGAGACTTTCCTATGTAATTTATTCCTACAAATTACAAAGGATATTTCTTCAGTATTTTGTTTTGCTTAATATATGTGAGATTAGATCAAATATGAATCAGAACCTGACAGAAGATAAAGAACAAATAGGAAACATTTATCAATCTAATGTTTCACTTTTTAAAGACAGAGATATGGAGAAAAAATTTGATCTTCATTGGTTAATCAAGTTTCACATGCACTCAACTCATTAAACAAATCGTTAGAATAATTTGTGGTGTTCTGAATTCAAGGAGCTTTGAATGAATGCATTGTCTCTCCTTGAATTCAGGACACCACAAATTATACTGTTTGTTTAACAAGTTGAATGCATATGAAACATGATTAACAAATGAAAATCAAACAAAAGTAAAAATACCAGGATCTTTCTTTTTCTCCATCTCATTCTCTGGGGAAGCAAGACAGGTCCGATTGATAAACATTTTCTATTTGTTCTTATCTTACCAATCACACACACACACACACACACAGTGAGAGAACTTGTTAATTAAAAATAAAATGTGCAATAAGTTTAGCCTTATAAAAAAAGGGATTTTGTTAGGGTGAGTGTGGGTGACAACCATTGGTGGGGGAAGAAAAAGAAAAAGAAAGAAAAAAAAAAAAAGAAAGTGTTAATTGACCCTGAGTCATGAGGCAAAAGATTTTCTTTGTATAGATATAAGTCTCTTCTCCCAACCCTTTCCTTGGACACCCTCCTTATCAGCAGTGAATCAAATGTGCATTGCAGGGGTTGGGGCAACTTATCTAACTGCAACCAGCATGGCGAAGGGGAGATAAATACCCTAGGCTGAAGGTAACTCAGGATGGAATAAGAAGGACACACTGAATGTTGAATGAAAATGCATGAGAAAATAGCTGCCTTGTTGATGCGAAGAAAAGATTAGATCAGGAAGTATTTCACACACTGCACAATGAAGAGATTCATTATGACTAACAAGAAAGTCAAAAGGAATTTTAGGGTCTGCATTTACTGACACCTTTTGTTTGTTTTTGTTTTTTTTACATTCAATCCGATAGTGACAGTAATAATTAGAACAACAAGTGACAAACAGCCCAAACCCTTAAAACAGGGTAACAAGACAAGATGGAGAAGGTATTTTCACAACTCCAGGATAATGAATATGATGAATCGGCAGCAAATTATTTATTTTTTTTTTTTAGGCGAGAAAAAAAGCAAAGGGAGAGAACTCCTTGCCATTCCCATTACAGATAAAGACATAAAATTTGATGATCAGGTTATGGATTCTCACCAGATAAAGAGAAAATCAAGAATAGGTGAGCAAAAGAGAATGGGGAGAAAGGGGGACAAAGAATTTGAGTTTTCATTCACGCAACCAAGGATGGGCTGCAATCGATGACTTCCTACGGTCTCCATAATCGTAGAGCAATTCTTCTCCATCTTTAACATCACGAGAGGCAACCAAGATCAGATATGGACGGCCCTTGATATCAATGAGTTTGGTGTGACAGTTGCCATTACGACTATGATTGATAAGGCGACCTAGGCGACCAGACTCATCAGTAGCATCCACACTGAAAAAAAAAAAAAAAAAAGTCATTAATTAAAATGAATAATCAACCAGGTAAATTTATCTATAAGTGGAATTTCAAAAAACGACATTGGAAATTAAATAATATGCACAAAGATATGGCAAAATACACAAAGAGAGAAGTGTGTTCATCATGTAAGCAACTGTTAGTAACTAGATCAGTTGTGTTTGATCCTGATTATATATGTTTCTTATAACTGCCAATCAATATTGCCAATGCAATATAAGCTTTAAATCTATAGCACACCTATTTATTCAAGAAAGCTATTTCAGTAATGTACAGATTAAAATAATATACATTTCACACAGCATTTACTTTCATGGCTCTCCACAACTTTGTCATTTATTGCTTTAACTTTTTACTACTGTTCTTTGTCCTTGATCTACCATCTATCCATCTGCCGTCAATAAGAGTAAAGAGGTTTTCTCCCCTCACCTTGCAAACCAGAATAACAGGACTTTAAGCAAGCAATAACTTGATCAAAAACAAGTCCTATATAGACCTATCTTATTTAACTACTCAATATACAAAATATAAAAATGCAAGACATTTCCTTTACACACTATTGGGCTAATAGAAGCAAACCTCAGAACTTTTTCTTTTCTCTTTATCCAAAATTCCAAATAGGGAAGTTAACAACCAAAAATGAAAGTTGTAACTTTGACAGTTCTAACAATGAGACAATGACCACTTGCTTAAACAAAAAAAAAACACCCACACTCACCAAATAAGACAATGACCACTTGCTTACCCCCCCCCCCCAAACCAAAAAAGCCCTTTAATCAACATTGTTTGATATTGGTATTTTATATCAGAAAGATATATGTAACCATAAGTTCTATGCTAACAGTTTCTTCTATAGCACTTTGCTTCTGGAACTCTTCTTGCATTCCAGTCAGCTTTGATTTTCAAAAATTTAAATGCAATGTCAATTATCTCGTCTTCTCTGTTGTTTTGTTTTCTATCCATAATATTTTTCTTTTTCATATTCTTCTACACCCATTAACCTCTTGCATCTTAGTGACTTTATTGCCTTGCTCAGAGTGAAATAAAAAAAATTCAGCTAACCTGATGAATATTTATGAGCATTCCTTCTTAATTGAATACTTGTGACAAAATAGAATCCTTACATTAGCCATGATAAAGACCCTCAGAGGACACAATGAGTTGGCTGAAAGTTTTTCTTTTTGTCTTTATATATATATATATATATATATCACTTTCTCTGTTGTAAATCGGCAACACATAATATGCCACTATCTAACCAATATCAGATAGGGAGGTGGCAATAGATGGGTTGTACTTATCCAGAAAATAGTTAAGGATGAGGAAAAAAAAAATTTTTTTTATTTGGTTAATGCTACAATCAAATTGACTAACTTACCAATAATTTTTACTGTTGTAGTTAAAGTAATACATGTAGCATCCAAAGTTTGGATTCATTGCATAGACACGCTCCCTGTCCTTAGCTGTTTTATGAGTTATAAGATCACCAGCATATTCCACAACAAACTCTCCTCGAGCAAACGGACGTGTGGCCACAACACCCCGACCTTTGCCATTAAAATCCACCACCTGAAAAGGAAGTAAATTTGCAATAAAAAAATTAGAATTTCAGAATTATTACAAGAAGCAGAATTTTGTCAAAGTAGAAATTATTACACACTGTGTGTGTGTGTGTGTGTGTGATAAAAATAGTTAAATTTATCATATAAAAGAGGAAGGCTACTATATTTGGTGCCGTGACCAATCATATAGAACACTTTGGATGTCCTTTGTAAATTGATTTGATGTGTGTTGCCAAAGAAAACCCAACAAAAGGTCTTGGCATGACCTTTTGTACATCAAGCAAATATCACAAACAGATGGAACCTGGTTGCAAAAATATGAAGTGACTGTTATACCAGCATGCCTTGAGCAAGGTTAACATGTTACCACCACTTACTGAATTGTTCATGTAATGTTCTAGCAATTTGCACTTTCACTTCTTATCCCTCAACACTATATCTGTAGGTAACTCTCTATTTAGAGGTATGTAGTAGTGACCAGATTCGGTTGTATTCAGTTTTATATTGTTAACAAAGTGCAAAATTTCCAGGAAATAATCAGAGCTTAACAATATTTTACTCTTGCTTAAACAATATTTTAACAATAACAATATTTTACTCTTGCTTAAACAATATTTTAACAATAACAATATTTTACTCTTGCTTAAACAATATTTTAACAATAACAATATTTTACTCTTGCTTAAACAATATTTTAACAATAACAATATTTTACTCTTGCTTAAACAATATTTTAACAATAACAATATTTTACTCTTGCTTAAACAATATTTTAACAATAACAATATTTTACTCTTGCTTAAACAATATTTTAACAATAACAATATTTTACTCTTGCTTAAACAATATTTTAACAATAACAATATTTTACTCTTGCTTAAACAATATTTTAACAATAACAATATTTTACTCTTGCTTAAACAATATTTTAACAATAACAATATTTTACTCTTGCTTAAACAATATTTTAACAATAACAATATTTTACTCTTGCTTAAACAATATTTTAACAATAACAATATTTTACTCTTGCTTAAACAATATTTTAACAATAACAATATTTTACTCTTGCTTAAACAATATTTTAACAATAACAATATTTTACTCTTGCTTAAACAATATTTTAACAATAACAATATTTTACTCTTGCTTAAACAATATTTTAACAATAACAATATTTTACTCTTGCTTAAACAATATTTTAACAATAACAATATTTTACTCTTGAAACAAGTCATCTTATAAAAATTGTGATCACAACATGATATACAAGCGAGACATTGAAGGTTTACCATCAGTTCTTTAAGGATACACTCTCTTAATGAACTTTGAAGACATCTACCAGAAAAGAGCTTCTTTTGTCCCTTGTATCCATTAAGATTCTTCATCCAGCATTTTTTTTTAGTTTAACACAGCAGATCAATACTTAGGAGTTATTTAAAACCAAAACATTTTACATTGTAAAAAATTTTTTGAAAGAAAACAATGAGAATAATGATTTTTCCAGATACAAGTTTCCTACTCTTTAACCCAGAGCTGGAGGAGAGAAGATAGATTCATTTATTCCCTGATAATATTTGCATGCAAGTGAATGCAACAAGTCCCATTGGAATTCAAACTCTGCCCTCCATTTTACCAGCTGCACATCATATCCCATAAGGACAACATCTCGAAGACCTATTAGGTAATAATAGGTTTCTTCATGATCACGCACGTTCTTAGCACCATCATCTACATTCAGATTCTCAGAGTAATCAATGTCTGACTTTCTTCACAGAGATGGTATAAGAATTACTTGAAGCAAAAGTAGATCCAAGACATATCCAACAAGACTTTCTTTAGCTGTTGTGCCATCACAAAAACTGAAGTTTGCCTTGACAAGTTTATCATTGTAAACTTTGCACTTCTCAAAGACAGATTAAGGAAGTGAAATCTTGTGATTCTTTAGCAATCTAGATCTCTAATTATATGAAGTAGTCCACCACTCAGGTCAGATGCATTTAGCAATTTTTTCTCTTTGGTAAGTGTCAATTGATTAAAAGACATTTTCTTTGAAAAAAATCAATTGATACTTTGTCAATATTAGATTTAGGAATTCACAATATTCAACATATTTGGAGAAAATTAGTAATTCTAAAAATAGTCATGTTACTTTAGCAGCAATAAAATAAAATTTGATCTTTGCATCCCACCCCAGGTTACCAATGAGATACTACTAACAATAAGCAATATTCTTTGTCATATTCAGTATTAATAAATAAATTGTATGCCATCTTACCTTCAGACCATCCTCCTGTTTATCAAGAATGGCAGATTCAATATCTTTATATTTCTTAATCTTTAAATAGAAAAAGAATACATTAATATCATCAAAAACAAGATATGGGCAGTTTAACCAAAAGACCAAATTTTCAGTTTCATCTTCACATTTTACAAAACTAAAATTATTCGGTTTAGTGCTATCACTACTGAGTGACGATATCCAAAGAAACACTATTGAAAAAGACTTTCAGATGTTAATAAAATTAAATTTTATCAACATTTATACTGTTATTGTAAGAGAAAAAAAATTGAAAAAAAATGTTAAAAACATGTGACTAGTTGTAGGAAATATATGTGAAATCTATTTGTTTACAAAAGAAATGAAGAAAAACAGGAAATACAACAGATATGAGACTCGGAAAAGAATGTTTTCAAACAGAAAAAAAAAAAAAAAAAAAAAAAAAACAACAAATAATAAAAAAACGTAAATATATATATATATATATATATATATTATTTTTCAAAACTGCAAGTCATTTTTTTTTTTTTTTTTACCCCAAAGTAAAAATTATTCTTTTTTAGTTATTAGTGTCCAGTGGGTGTTTGTTGCTGTTCTGCCTATAAAATTCTTCTAAACAAGGAAAATTAATTCATTTTTATAAATATGATTTTATCTAGCAAATACACTTAAGATTATATATTAAAATGACTAAAATAGTTTTTAATTTCAGCTTTAAAATGTGTATGTAAAAAAAAACAAAAAACAAAAAAAAAAAAAAAACAGGTGATACTTGCAGATTTGGAAATATACACATTCTAAAAATGAAATTAAAAGCTTCTAATTATTTTTCATTTTAGGTGTATTCCCTAGATACAAAAAAAAAAAAAAATAACGGGGGGGGGGGGAATAAATCATTGATTTTCCGTGTTTGGAAGAAATTCATTTGCAAAACCACAATAACAGTGGACTGGCGTACCAGAAAAGAATTGTATTTTTAATTACTTTTAAACATGAGGGGTTTCATTTTTTAGCTTTTTAATAGCAAATTATTATCAGCTTTTCTGGACATAATGGGAGAATTCTTTGCCTCTAAATAAAATAATTAATCGCTTGAACACGAGTGTCTGTCAGTGTCAGTAGTTTCTTATTTGAAAGTTTTTTTTTGTTTTTTTACCACACATTTATTACTATCAGCTGCTCTTTTTTTCTTTCTTTCTTTGCTTACTTTATAATTTTTGAAGGAATTCACTTCCACGGGCCAGAGAAGAAATGGACATTTTCCTGGCTGTAGTTTAAGGTGTCTTCTAATCGAGTGTACAATTTCAAGAATATTGATAAAGATTGGCCACTTTGATTTTGCAAAACAAAGTAACATGTAAAATTTAGTCTTAAGTGGAGGGGGATCATATTTTGTATTTTTGGCTGGTCGAACCAAAATGCAGTTTTCACTTTGTGTAAAAAAATAATTCAATGAATAAAAGCACATACAAATTACATATTTAGAAAGATTTTATTTTCTTTCCAGCCATATGAATATTTTTAAGATTGGACCAGAAATACACGAGAAAGTGCAAGTTGAATGGACTAAGTTGCAAATTTATCAAACAAAATCAGATATCAACTGAAAAGGCTATCATTACACAAGAAAATGAATGGCTTCCTTAGAAAGCTGAAAAACCAAATCGAAAACCACAGTATCAAGGAAAGGAAAGGAGAAAAGAAAAAAAAAAAAACAGAAAAAGAAAAAAGAAAAAGGAAACCAATACCAAGACATAAATTGCCAAACTGACCAACTCTATCAAAAACATTGTTTGGGTTTTTCATATTGACAAGAACTGACATATTACAGTATTCTCAGTCAATTCTGTTTAATCTTTAACATGTGTTTTACATTGTATCAGATTTCAGATTGCTCTAGAGTTCCCTTAAACTGTTGTTCTTTTTCTTCACTACCACGCATACACCAAGAGAATAAAAATTACCAAACTCTCCAGTTTCTTTACTGTATCATTAAGAGAACGTCAGAGATTAAAAACAGTATAGCACAAAAATCAACTTTTTTTTAACTGATAGTTCACCCAATACAAAGCCCAAGAGCCACTCAAGGTAGCATGTTAATGAGTGAGATTGCAAGAGATGTGAAACTGGGAAGAGAGTGTATTATGAGGATGAGCAGGCTAGATAAAAGTTAACCCTGGAATTAAAGAGATCAAGATTATAATTCTCAGGGAAGCATTCACTCAGGAGTCTGTTCCACAAAGTAACAGTTCTGGGGAAGAAGTTGTCTGAATGGAACTTTTTATCAAAGGGACAACAAGAGAACGGGGGGGGTGGGGTAGAGCTGAAAACTGCATGGCAGGTCAGAGTTGGTGGCACTAAGGAATATGACTCATCTGAACATTTGCCAGGGTAATAGTGATATAGTAGTGAAACGTTGGTGACATTTCATCTATGAGATAAGGTTTAGGGCAGAGAATAATACACACAAGGCTGCATAAGCACTTTTGGTCTGTTGACACTTTGAGGTATGCAGTAGGTGACTAGTAAAAAAAAAAAAAATCCACAAAACAACAACTCAAATAGTTTCAATCTAAATATTAAGGTTTAAAAAAAAAAAAAAAAAAAATTCAGAATATTAGAGGAAGAGATTATGTTAATCCTACAGCAAATCTACCCATAAATGGTTTTACTTTTAAGTAACAATATTCACTAATCCAGGAGCTTGTCAGCAATCATAAAACTATGACCAACCTACAAAATGTTCGTTCAGACCAAAACTTTGCAATGAACCAGATTTAAAGTTTGAATGACTAGAAAATTAAGATTATTATTAATGAACTGTGATGAAATATGGATCAGAATTGGACAATGATAGAATAAAGAATAAACAGGAAACATTTATCAATCTAACATGTTTCACTTTTATTAAAGCTCCATTAGTGAATGGAGGAAAAAAACTAAGAAATTCTGGGATTTTTGTGTTGATTTTCTTTCGTCAATCAAGATCCACGTGTATTTGATTTGTTAAACAATGTTAGTATAATTTATGGCATTCCAAATTCAGAGAAAGATGACATGTCCTTTCAAAACCAAGAAATTTACAGATTCCAAGCCTAACTGGGGAAAAAAAAAAAAGTAAAGTAAATACTGCATATGTAAGTATCATAATTTTAGTTTGAGTACCGATAGAGTGTGTGTATCTCTCAAGTCGACATTTATGTTTGGTAGTTGTGTCTCTAAGTTTGGAACACCATAAATTATACTAACATGGAGTTTAACAAGTCAATTGCATATGAAGCCTGATTAACCAATGAAAATCAGGCAAACACAAATTAAAAATACCAGAATTTCTTTTTCTTCATCTCATTCACTGATGAAGATGTAATAAAAGTGAAACATTTTAGATTGATAAACGTTTCCTATTTGTTCTTCATCCTATTGTTATTATTAATGTAAACAAATGGCAAAATTAACAAGACACTAATATTTTGTTTCACTCACTCAGTGCTCAGTTAAGATGACTTTCTATAATAAACATGAAAGTCAAATGCCTTTTTTTTCCTTTAATGACTATCAAAGCCAGCTTAGTTATGAAGAATATATTTATAAAGGATATAGTGTTGGAAACATTAACTAGAAAATAGACAAGAACAAAAGACACTATTTCACTTAAATATTATGACTATGATAAACTCAGATTTATTCATTCTTTTTAATAATTAAGCCCCTGGGATAATTCAAAAGG